>QPKB01000004.1:46593711-46627671 GCA_003546025.1 Camphora micrantha | reverse complement strand
AATAGAACAAGCAACACCATGTAACAAAATAATCTACAACAGATAGAGAAGCAGATTATACCTTTGGAGCCTGGTTGTGCTCTAATGGAGAAGAAGACTTGCTAGTTGAAGAAACTCCTTTCTTTGTAAGCAACTTAGGATCTCCAAGACCTCTTAGTCTTCCACGCTATGTCCCGAATCAGATCTCTTTTCTCGAGAAGACTTGTGGAGACTTCAAGAGAAAACCCTTCAAGAAAACTAAGGAACTAGAAGAGAACAAGAAGATCAAGAGAGATATACAACTCTTGCACATAAGGGGGCTGGGCGTGAATTCCAAGAGTATGGACGTCCCAGCCCCCTTGCTTCTCCTTTTATAGCTTTAAGCAACCTCCTTTCCTTCTCTTGTACTAATTGAAATAGAAGTCTTACTTCCACACAAAATAGTAACCTTACTATTACCACTATTAGAAGTCTCACTTCAAATAGAAATAGTAGCTCCCTAATTCCTTCATCTTAGAGTTCTAGTAGGATTAGTATCTTTCTAATAACTTGGGCTAGCGTGGGGACCACTAGGGATTCCACAGAAAGCTGGCTCAAAGTGGGACACCATGACCCCACATCTCATGTGCAATCCGGGCCCACAGTTAATTGCAAATAACACCACTATATAAATCCAATTGCACTCCAGTCTTAGGAATAAATTACAATGAAGACCCTAAACTTCCCGATTACCGTAAGTAGGCCCCTCTATCAATATCCATGGATCAATTGGACCAATTTAAATCCACATCTTATTATCCTTGAGCCCCAATTAATCACAGTGATCATCAGTACCATCCAATTAACTCTTAATCGAGACGGGTGCGCACTTACTAATGACAAATCCATTAATTGGCACAATGTGATAATATAGATAAATTCCTTCTTGACCATTGAATGTTCCCACAGTCCTACTACCACGTACCCAAGACACCGAGGTGTTGACCTACAGTTGGCCTCACTCATTGGTGACTCAAAGCAAATGAATAGATAGAAACTTGAATTCATCAATGTCTCATGATTGAGAGCCTATTGCTAGGGAATTATGAGAGCAAACCTTAAATTCGAGACAGTATTCCATAAGGTGCTTCTCATGGTCCTTCAATACATCCAATGTACTAGCACCGTGATCCAGAATCTTACATTCTAATGATCGAGACAAATCACACTATCTCATAGTGATCAAAGCGCTGCAACCTTATCAGATGAGATGCCCAGTCTCATCACCGGTTGTGAATATGTTTAAGTATAAGATTTGTGACACATGTCTCCCGTGTGTGGATCTCATCCATACACATATATCACATCTGATATACTAATGGGACCCAGTTCATCTCATGAACCATTTATGTCGCATGCATTGGTCATGTGCATTAAGTAGTAAAACACCATTCATCTCATGAAAGGAAAGCATGATATTATAGATAAATAAAGAAATTAATCAATTTCTTACATCATCTGATGGATTGAGTCCATTTAATCTAACACTTCCAAATGAAGACCCTTCTCAAGAAGCACTCGAAGTTGGTAGAGGTACCCACTCTGGCTGGGATTACTACAAAAATTACAGTCAACCTTCTTTTTCTTCTGTAAATCATTCGTGAAAGCAAGTTGTAAACGCCCCAAGTGACAACAATAATGAAAATGCAGGCCCGAAGGAGGCTTTCAAGTTCGACTTGATTGAGCACTTCAAACACATACCTGCACAACTGCACAATCCTTGACTTGTTACGAATGTCTCCACAAACTCGTGGTAGTCTCATCTCAGAACTGCAAAGGTTGAATGCGGATGTCGACAAACATGCCCCACAAGTCCTACAAATTGAAATGGACTATAAGGTCAAAAAATCAAGTACTTCCGCAAAGGGAGAAAAGAATAAAACTGAGGGATGAAGCATTGAATGCCTCTTGGTTCAGAAAGCAGCAAGTGCAGCAATTGCCTTCGATAAGGATGACCTCCTACTAGGCGAGACAAAGCACAACCGACCCTTGTACTTCACAGGGTACGTCAAAGAAATGTCAATACACAGAGTCCAGATCAACTCGGGTTCTACACTCAACCTCATCTCTACTTCGGCACTCGAAGAGCTGGGCATTCCACCTAGCAAGCTGAGTCACACATCTCTATCCATCTTTGGATATGATGGGAGCGCTCAAAGGCCTATCGGCAAAATCAGGTTTAAATTGCAAATCGGTGATCTTATCTCTAAAGTCACTGTTTACGCAATAAGGACCCTGTCATGCTACAACATCCTTCTTGGATGTCCTTAGATACACGAGAATAGAGTCGTCCCTTCAACTTTACATCAGTGCATCAAGTTCATTGGTAGCGACGGTTTAATACATCGAGTGTTTACAGATGAAAAGCCTTTCGAAGGCAAAGACGTCCATTTTGCAGATGCTCAGATGTATAAGGATGAAAAAGAAGGAAAGGAGGAAGAAACAACACCCTTTGTCGAAAATCTCCAGAAAGATAAGGGCAAGGCTCCTCAACAATCATCGGAAGAAAACAAACCTTTTGACAAATCCGAAGAGAGTAGTCATTCTCCCTTCATTGTCTCTCTCAAATCTTGAAAACCTTTGGTCATCACCACCAAAGCAAAAAAGACAAAATAAAAGGCTGGGGCCAAGTTTGTTGTCTCCCTTGTGTCCATCATGCATGACACAGATTCGGATTCAGAGCCAGAAGACGACACATCGTCAAGTCAAGCTAATACTCAGCAAGTTTAGCCTGCTCTCACTCCATTGGAAACATTTATGCTGACATAGAAGACCTTATGTCTGCTTTCCTCATCGTGCCGGCAACTACGGCAGAAGAAAAACCAATCTTCTTCCACAGATCGGAAGCTTCTTCACCAAATTCTTCGCTTGAACCTTTCCAAAACAAAGGTATGCCTTAGCTATCCCTGTATAGTCCAATGACACAAGCTATCATGAAGAAAGTGGGCTATGATGCTCAGAATCCAATCAGTTTGCGAGGTGGCCATGGTATTCTCACACCCTTGGAACCCACCATGACCAAAAGTCAACTGGAGAATCAGAAACATTATCGACATATAGACAAGTCTTCATACGGGTTGGGGTATGATCCTGACACTCCCATGAGACAGTTGACACAAAGGCTGCAAAGTTGTTCTAACGACCAAGCCTCAACATCTCGTGTCCATGAAGACATTGATTGTAAGATCCCGGTCCCACTTTTAAATATTTATTAATTTTTTTATTAAATATTATTATTATATTAATTTAATGTATTTTAGTTATTTAAACGGGTAGGATTAAGTGGGGCACACGTTAGATTAAGTGTGTGAATTGGTGAGTTGGGCTAATGGGTAGATGACCTGACTCGTAGTTTTGACCCAATAACTTAAGTCCAAAGAATATTCCCCTAATCCCTAGTTTTAATAACGACGCGTCTTTATCCCTCCCCACTTATCTCTGCAACTCCTCTCGTAAGTTTCTTCGTCTTCTTCCTCTTTCAAATTCCCAAGCCTCTGCAACTTTAGGATCCAGCCATCAGGATTCAAATATGAAGACACAATTATTCTTGGTTCAACTTTCTCATCTCAGGTAACCCTCTCCTCAAACCATTTGGAGTAGATCTATATTCTTGGGTTATCTCCTTTTTCTTTCCAATGGTAGATTTGGGATAGGAATACCATCGATCTGTTCATCTGAGCATTTCTTTCCCATATTCTTTGTCAGATCGGTGATAGGATTTTTCTCGAACGCTGTGGGAATCGCTGTGAGAATCTCGATTTGGGTTAGGATCTGTGCATTTCTTCAACCCCGGTAAAAGGCAAGTATCTAACCATAATTTGTAGATTTAATATTTGTGTTCTTCCTTGATTTGCGTGTTAATGCATGTAGAAACCCTTTTAATGCCCTTTTGATAATGTTAATTATGTTTTTTTATGAGATCGGAGATCGCAGATCATCCATGGATTTTCTTATTATTTTTTTAGCATTACTGTTGGCCCAAAAACAGATCGGGATCTGTCACACAGTTCACAGTTCCCAGACGCAAATCGTGTATTGGTTGTGGGCCCGAGTGGACCCCACTGATGATTAATCAAGACCATAGATCTGGTAGTGGACCCATAGGCGACCATAGGGATGGCTGAACCATGTGAGGTGGGCTCGGTTTGGTCCATCATCCAACAACTGAAGAGGAGGGTTGACAGTAATGAAGAGGGTTTGGGTTATTTCCGTTTTTGGGACTATGGGACCCATGTGGGTCATTAAATTTTGATCGGGTCCCTACATCTTGAAGGGAGGGCCTGGGCGACCTTACTGATGAGGGCTGATCTTGCGTTTTGATCTGATCTTACATTTTGATCATGGTCCATTATCCGAGTGAGCAAGTCGCTGGTTCTGAACAAATTTCCTTCCTGTGAAAGAAGTTTCAGGTTGCTGACGTGTGTGGAATAGTTGAGGAAGAGATAATGATGTGAGGGGATAAAGAGAGAGAATAAAGTGGTGACGTAGCATATGGGGTTGAGTTGAGTGAAGTTGTACACCATTACACCACTTTGACTTTATATATATATACTCATTCCATTATTTTTTTTTAATAAAAAGATGAGTCTTGTTACAACCGTTGTGGCATAAGATATGGCATCTGACATTAAACACTTCGACTCATAAGTTCTTGAATTTGAAAACAGAAAGGACGTTTAGTTTTTAATGAATTCCAAATTAGACCCTTTGACTTATTTTATAAAGAATTAAATTTGGAAAATATTTTGGTGGGGTTTTTGAGTTTTCATAAATTATAATCTAAGATTATTATTATTATTTGTAAATTAATATTAAATGATACCTATGGTTTTGATATGTTAAAATTATATTTTTGTATTTTAATATCAGATCTTTGGACCAAGTAAATACCGTCCGGGCACACGGTATATTACTAACATAGGGTTTACTACTTTGTATGACCTTGGGGAAATCCTAATGGATTCGAGCTCAACCCATCTCTATTGGAAAACCCTTAATTGGGTCTATGCACCATTAACAAAGAAGGGATGCGTTGATCTTATATTTATTAGAGATGCCCGTGGTTGTTGGGTACGAAACCTTATGTTTGACCTTAGGATCGATTTGTATCTATGTCTTAACCTTCGCACGCATATATATGTTGGTTTAGGATGTGTATTTCTTTAGATGCATACCCTATTGTGTTATGGACTATAAAGTGGCTTGGCAAATTTTGTATGACAATTCGATTATGATATGGAATGTGAAATGGCCAGCACTTTACTTTGACTTAGGACTCTGGTGTCGGAGCTTTATTATACAGGTCTATTATGTTTATGTTTATGTTTATGTGGGTCATTTGTGGACGACTGCAGATCGATATGTGGACGGTAATCACCGATGTGTCCGGATCACTTATAATCCGCTTTGAATGTGAACAGGTTATCCTGATTTGTTTTATTTGATCGGTTTATGACCACCGACTATGTGGACGGGCTTTCCCGATTTATTTAGGGTTGACCACCCACAACGGGGACACTTGTCTTCGTGTGAATTATATTGCACCATTTGTTTTATTTGGTTTATGTTATACGTTCTTTCGTGTCATTGCCATTACTTCTTTATGATCACACTTGCCTATATTATTCTCGTTGTTGTATTTAATTTCGAATTATGATTATGTACTTGCTATTTACTTTATAATATTTGGTGCATAGGTACTGAGCCTTACTTTACCGAGGAGACGGAGGAGGGTCAAACGTTTCAAACATTTGAGCCAACTGATGAACCCGAGTGGGATGCCGGAGATGGCTTTGGAGCCGTCTGAGCCAGCACAAGAGAGAACGTCACCTTAGAATTATTCTAAATGAACTTTCTTTTAGTGTTTAGACCTCTTTTAGAAATTATTTAATTCATTATGCAACTTGAATTATTAATGTTTATCTGATTTTTCTGTTGGGTTTCATTTATGAACGTTTGATACCAATTGAATAAAGCTTCCGTTGCATTTAATGAAATTTGTTTTGACTCACCACAGGTTGTAATTTTATGTGGGTCCACTTTTTGGAAGCTTGTGTTGTATTAAACACAGGAATTTAAATTTTAATTTTAATTTTTCACGTTTTTCCCAATTCTTATTTTTGGGACGTGACATTGATCCTCCTGGATATCTCTTTGAGGAGTCACCCGTCAAGGATCCAAGAAGCTCCTCCAATTGGTATGATTTCTCTAACGATGAAAAGGAATTGTCCGATGATGCAGACGCGAGGTTTTCTGACCTAAAAGAACCATCGTCTCCAAAAGACGTACCCTACTTCGACCTAGTTTCAATAGGTGATTGGGTCTCATTGCAAGTCTTGAGAAAAGTACGATCAAGAAGACTCATGCACAAAAGCAAAGCCTTGGTCTGTAAATGCCTTTGGAACTTCAGAAGGTCTTGTTGAGTTGGAAGCCTCTGAAAACATTGTGGAGGAACCACTTTCAAATCTTCCAACAAAAGATCCTGTTCAAAAGATAAACTTGGGAACACCAGATAACCCATGTCCTGTATTCATAAGTAAGAATATAAAGCGAGATGAGTTACCCGAGTATAGCTCTTTTTTTCGTGAGTTCGTTGATTGTTTTGCATGGTCTTACGCTAAAATGCCTAGCTTAGACCCCAAGATAGCAGTCCACAAACTCAATCTGCAAAAATTTATCAAGCCTGTCAAACAAGGCCAAAGTGTTAGATTCTATGGACTTAATCCATCAAATGATGTAATAAATTGATTAATTTCTTTATTTATCAATAATATCATGCTTTTCTTTCATGAGAGGAATGGTGTTTTACTACTTAATGCACATGACCAATACATATGACATAATGGTTTATGAGATGAACTGGGTCCTATTAGTATATTAGATGTAATATATGTATATGGACGAGATCCATACACTGGAGACATGTGTCACATATCTTATACTTAAATATCTTCACAACCGGTGATGAGACTGGGCATCTCATCTGATAAGGTTGCAGCATTTTGATCACTATGAGATAATGTGATTTGTCTCGATCATCAGAATGTAAGATTCTGGATCACGGTGCTGGTACATTGGATGTATTGAAGGACCATAAATAGCACCTTATGGAATACTGTCTCGAGTTTAAGGTTTGCTCTCATAATTCCCTAGCAATAGGCTCTCAATCCTGAGACATTGATGAACTGAAGTTTCTATTTATTCATTTGCTTTGAGTCACCAATGAGTGAGGCCAACTGTAGGTCAATACCTCGGTGTCTTGGGTACGTGGTAGTAGGACTGTGGGAACATCCAATGGTCAAGATGGAATCTATCTACATTATCCCCTTGTGTCAATTAATGGATTTGTCATTAGTAAGTGCGCACCCATCACGATTAAGAGTTAATTGGATGGTAATGATGATCACTATGATTACTTGGGGCTCAAGGATAATAAGATGTGGATTTAAATTGGTGGGACAGTTTTAGTCCAACTGATCCATGGATATTGATAAAGGGGCCTACTTGTGGTAATCGGGAAGTTTAGGGTCTTCATTGTAATTTATTCCAAAGACTGGAGTGCAATTGTATTTATATAGTGGTGTTATTTGCGATTAACTGTGGGCCCGGATTGCACATGAAATGTGGGCTTGTGGTGTCCCAATTGGAGCCAGCTTTCTATGGAATCCATAGTGGTCCCCAAGCTAGCCCAAGTTATTGGAAAGATACTAATCCTACTAGAACTCAAAGATGAAGGAATTAGAAAGTTACTATTTCTATTTGAAGTGAGACTTCTAATAGTGGTAATAGTAAGGTTACTAATTTGTGTGGAAGTAAGCCTTCTATTTCAATTAGTACAAGAGGAGGGAAGGAGGTTGCTTAAATCTATAAAAAGAGAAGCAAGGGGGCTGGGACAAACACACTCTTGGATTTCACGCCCAGCCCTCGCTTTTGTGCAAGAGTTGCACATCTCTTCTAGTTCTCTTCTAGTTTCTTGAGTTTCTTGAAGGGTTTTCTCTTGATGTTTCCACCAGTCTTCTTGAGAAGAGAGATCTGATACGGGACATAGCATGGAAGACTAAGAGTTCTTGGAGATCCTAAGTTGCTTACAAAGAAAGAGTTTCTTCAAGTAGCAAGTCTTCTTCTCCATTAGAGCACAACCAGGCTCCAAAGGTATAATCTGCTTCTCTATCTATTGTAGATTATTTTGTTGCATGGTGTTGCTTGTTTTATTGCTGTACATGATAGATGAGTATGAGGGATTGCATCCTGGATATGGTTTGTGGCCTTATGGGTACCTGATCCCTGAGTCAAGTGGGTTAAAAGTTTCGAAATCCTATCCACAAGGCCCACCTATTTCCAACACAAAGAAGATTCCTTCCTGAGTGATGGATAAAATTGAGCAAGAAGTTCAAAAACTCAAAAACGTTGGCTTCATCCGCGAGGAACAACATCCTGAATGGTTAGCCAACATCGTCCCCGTGACAAAGAAAAATGGGCAGATAAGGGTCTGTATCGACTATAGGGACCAGAATAATGCATGCCTTAAAGATGAATTCCCGCTCCCCATACCAGAGGTGACGATTGACAACACCCGTGGGTTTGAGCGAATGACATTCATGGATGGATTCTCTGGGTACAATCAGATAAAGATGCATCCTGAAGATGTAAGACATACATCATTTTGGACTCCATTTAGAGTGTATTGCTACATTGTCATGCCATTCGGTCTGAAAAATGCGGGTGCAACATATCAGAGGGCTATGTTGAAAATATTCCAACATATACAGCACAAGGCGGTCGAATGTTGCGTTCATGACCTCGCCGTCAAAAGCCGAAGAAAGGAAGACCATCTCAAAGATCTTCGAGAAGTCTTCCTCTGACTTCACAAACACAAAATGCGGATGAATCCACTAAAGTGCTTATTCGGTGTATCATCGGGTAAGTTCCTCGGATTCATAGTTCGGAAAGTCAGAATAGAACTTGACCCCACCAAAGTCAAGGCTATCCTAGAAATGCCATCTCCAAGGACCCTAAGAGAACTAAAAGGGCTTCAAGGAAGGTTCGCATACATTCGACAGTTCATCTCAAATCTATCAGGGAAGTGCCGCCCATTCTCTCGCCTAATGAAGAAAGGTGTAGATTTTGTTTGCGATGTTGAAAGTGAAGCTGCATTTCAGGACATCAAGACATACCTTACCAAACCTCCAGTGTTAGCTGCCCCCACAATTGGAAGACCATTCATTTTGTACACAAGAGCTCTTGACTATTCTTTGGGTGCTCTACTCGCACAAGAAAACAAAGAGGGAAAAGATGATGCTCTATTGCCTTAGCCACATGTTGGTAGGTGCAGAGTATCATTATTCCCCAGTCGAAAAAGAATGCCTTGCAGTGATGTTTGCCATACAAAGCTACGTCACTACGTACTGTCCAACACGGTTTACCTGATTTCGAGGATCAATCTCTTAAAGGTCATTGTCACAAAAGCTGGTTCTCTCAATGTCCGACTGGCAACATGGTCCATCCTTCTATCACAGTTTGACATTAGGTATGTACCACAAAAAGCAATCAAAGGCCAAGCTCTGGCAGACTTTCTCGCAAAGCATCCATTGCCCAAAGATTCTCCACTCAGGGATGATCTCCCAGACTAACATGTCTACAACGTGGAAACATCCTTATCGAATGCTTCCTGGGACATGTACTTTGATGGCGCGACCAGGAAAAATGAAAACGGAAAGCAAATATCGGGAATTGGCATTCTTTTTGTTAGTCCCGAAAAATACATGATTCCACAGGCTTTCTCACTACTTGAACCATGCTCAAACAATGCAGCTGAGTACCAACCCTTGATTGTACGATTGGACCTTGCCCTCGAATCTGGCATCACCATCCTGGAAGCTTTTGGGGACTCTCAACTGATCGTCAACCAGATGGATCAGAAATTTGAAATCTAGAAACCTAATCTTCTGCCTTACTATAACAAGGCACAATCACTTCGGCAAAAGTTTGACATCTGTCACATAAGCCACGTCCCTAGAGGTGAAAACATTCGTGCAGATGCCCTGGTTGGAGTTGCAGCGTCTATGGTAATCCAAGAAGGGGAAAACATGCAAATCACATTGTGTCAAAGAAGGATTCTCCCTTCTCTTAACACAAACCAAGCAGTTGCTGAATGCCACCAAGTGGTTGGAAGTCGGATATCTATCCTCAAACCTCCGATCGACGACTGGAGGGATCCGTTCATTGATTACATTATGTTCGGAATCCTACTTGAACATCCGAAAAAGTGGGTAAGCATTCAAAGACGAGCCCCAAACTTTCATTTGGATATTCTTTTAAAAATGCTTTACAGAAAATCCTTCAATGGAGTACTTCTATGCTGCTTGTCACAATAAGAGGCCGAGGAAACTCTTAAAGGAGTACATGCTGGTCTTTGTGGAGCTCATCGGGCCGGTCCCAAGATCTACAATCAGATAAAAAGGTTTGGTTATTATTCGCCTACCATGGTGGCTTACGCAATGCAATTTGCTAAACGCTGCCAACAATGCCAAATTCATGGAGATTATGTCCACATGCCTCCAGAATGGCAACATCCTACAACGATCTCATTCCCTTTCGAAGCCTAGGGTATGGACTTCATAGGTCCTATCTCTCCCCCATCAAGCAAAGGTTATTGCTTCATCTTCGCCGCTACGGATTATTTCTCCAAGTGTTCGGAAGCATTTGCGCTCAGCGAAATGAAGACCTCATCGGTCCTTCAATTCTTGCGCATCAACATCATCTATCGCTTCGGCATACCTAAAAAATTCGTCCATGATAACGGGCCACAATTTTGGGATCACATATTCTACAAGTTTGGCGACAAGTACAAAATCCAAAGTTGTCCTTCGACTCCATATAATCCGGCAGCGAATGGATTAGCAGAAGCCTTCAACAAGACACTCTGCAAATTTCTCAAGAAAATGGTCTCTAGTCACAAAAGAGACTGGGGCGACAAACTACTGGAAGCTTTGTGGGATTATCGAACCACCGTTCGAGGGCCAACCCATAGCTCACCATTCTCTTTAGTCTATGGATACGAAGATGTTGTCCCTTTGGAAGTACAAATTCCTTCCTTAAGGGTATCTTTGCAAAATGACATGATGCAAGAAAGTAATGTTAAATTGAGACTCCAAGAGCTAGATAATCTCGATGAGAGACGGCTTGAAGCTCTACAAAGCATTGAGCTGTATCAAGCACGCATGGCAGGATCTTTCGGTAAGAAGGTCAGGTAACACGCCTATAGAAAGGGTGACTTTGTTCTTACAGGAAAAAGGCCAATGGTTTTTGTTAACAAATCCGAAGGCAAATTCGAACCAAAATGGGAGGGACCCTTTGTCATCGACAAAGTCTTTTCCAACGGCGCATATGCTCTCCTAAACATGGAAGGTGACAGATGTATGTTGCCCATCAATGGCAAGTTCTTGAAGCGGTATTACCCGTACATCAAAGCGCATCATCTTTTTCGCGGCAAAATCAAGTCTACCAGCGACGGGACCCCAAATGGCTTAAAAACCCAAACAAAAGCCCATGGTTGGTCCTATCTACTGCTCAGGAAGCTTCACCTCAAATTTCGGGTCATTTCGACGTCGTTTGACCTAGCTTTGACTTTTGATGGAAAATCGGCTACAAAGTCTTCGGCTTTTCCAAAAAATAGGAAACTTTGTGCTCCGGTTTGCACGACTTCTCATCAGGTTTTCTTCATGAGAATCAAGCCAATAAACAAGGAAAACTGTCAAGAAAAATACAGGAGAAAAAAGAAACGAAAAAGATCAAAAAAATGGTCGAGAAACGGACACCGAAAGGGGCAAAACCCCCATGGTCGCCGGCGACCCTGGGTGCACGATCACCAGCGACCTTGGAAATCCGGGTAGCCAGATTCCCGCCGGGTGGTCCGTTTTCTGACCATTTTCGCGTTTTGGGAATTCCAGCCCCTGTGATTTTTCGAAAATTTGATTCTTGATGCTTGAAATCGACTGATCTTCGTCAACATTTCGGATCCACTGTCAAGAGCATGAAATCATCATTGATCACTCCAAGATCTCCAACCGACTGACCAAGAAAGTACACTTTCTGTCCGACCGATCGAGAAATCGATAGGATAGATGATACCGGCCCACTGGTATTAATCAATGTCTGAAGTTGCATCACCATCCGATATCGAGCAACATGTGGATCCATCGGCGACCATCGTAAGAAGAATTCCAAAAGATGCGGCACGGCCCGCGACTCTTCAAATGCCCTTGCGACCACATAATGCTGTTAATTGACCCGTTTCATGACAACCTAATATGGTCACTAACTCATTATTTTGGATGGCCCAATCAGATTCAAGGAAAAAGGAGTTAGAAGTCCAAGTAATAATGGCAATAAATCATGAAACTCCCCTCATCATGGAGATTAAAGGTGATTAAATGCCCGTCATTCTCCATCGGCCAATCACAAGTCAAGAAAAAGGAGTTACAAAATAAAGAAATAAAAAACTTGTAACTCCTCCGAACATGGAGCATCAGTGCCATCATTTCTCTCATCATGGGTCATCAACTCCATAAATCACCCCATGGCTACCAAGAGCCTATAAAAGGGGGTCATTCCAAAGACACAGACACACACAAACGGATATAGAGAGAGACGGATCCATACACAGATGCACTCAAGCCAGAGAGGGAGAAATTCTGAAGAAGTCCTGCTACTCTGCTGTAGCAAACACCACATGGAGATCGAAGTCCCTTGGGGGGCCACCCCCACACCCCCCCCCCCCCAAGGCAAGGCCCTCTTCCCTTCTATCCAACATGGCCTAGACGCCGCTTTTCAGCCCGTCTACTCGGTTTTTTATTGGATATAGGACCTCCCCTTGGTCTTTATCCTCTAAAAATCTGAGGTTTGAGCCCAGCCAAAAGACTCAAAGCATTATACGTTCTCACCTGCATGGACGATGGTGAAATCCATACATGACTTGCGACCGTCGATCTGAATGAGTCCCTGCAATCTCCTAAGAAGTCAGAATTCCTTTTCTCACTTTTCTTTGTATTTCTTTTAAAGAGATAAAAAATCAGAATTCTTGTCTTTCATTATTGATGAGATTTGTAAATCGCCTTTCACAGCACAAAAACCGCCTTTCACGGCAAAATCGCCTCTAACGGCATTAAAAAAAAAACTTGTCTCTTTTCTTAAATATATGTGCAATGGAAAGTTAGAAAAAAGATTGATTTACTTTCTACTTGTGGAGGTGGATCTCCGGATCACCATCTTTAAATTCCAAGTAGAGTAGAAATTATGGCATACCCGTACAAAAAAATGTTGATACCCGCCTTTCTTTTTTTCCCTCCATTCGGCCTTTTGGCAGCCCCGGGGACGGATGAGAGTGGAAAGGAAGAAACAAGTCCATCAACATGTTTTCTTCTCTCTGTTTTTTTACACGTGCCCCCTCCCCTTTTTATTTGTTGGTTGTACGGTTAGTTCCATACGGTCTTGGTCGTACTGCCACGTGGCAGTGCGCCACGGCTTGTGGGCCAGCCAAAATTTTTTTCCTTTTTTTTTTGAAAAGGTTTCTCTCCCTTTTTTTTCTCTTTTGCTTACCATGATATTGAGGTTTATGCAATCCAGGATGTTCATGCATTTTTTTTATGCATCAAGATAAAAGGATAGAGTTTCTAGGTCAAGTCAACATGAATTTTGACTTGGACAAAGTTTGATTGATTTGACCAAGTTGGGTTGGAATTGGTTAGATTTTGTCATGGTTTTCCTAGCATCTAATGCATGATGATTTTTCTTTTTATGCATGATTTTAGTAAATTGATTTGGAAGCATGATGATGCATACCTGGAAATCTTTTGCAAGTATCGGGATTTGGAGCTCGCAGCAATGTTGAGCCCTTCCATAGTCTTGCCAGATTTTGAGGAGCTTTGCAAGTTTTGGAGTTTGGAGCTCGCAGTAATGTTGAGCCATTTTCCAATTTTGCGGAAATTTGATAAGACTGGCTTGATCTCGCAGCAATGTTTGAGTTCAAACCTTCTTTGAGAATCTTCCACCGATTATGAGCTTGCAGTGGTGTTAAGCTCATCTTCAAGCTTCCTATCTTTTTCGGGGTGTTTCCCTTTTCTTCGGAATTGCAACGGAACCATGCCAAAATTTCGCAAGAGTATTTTAGCAGAATTCTATCATTTTGGTGATGATTGATCTTTTTTTTTCCATCCTTTGGAGGTAGTTCGTCCAGAACGAACAAAGGCAAAAAGCCTGTTACTGATGTACCTCGCTGTTTTACTAGATCTTCTAATGTGGTCGTACAACATGCTTGGGAGAAGGTCCAATAAGTCGAGAGGAATTTAGAAGAGTGTGATTCCTTCAACCATGATGAGGCGAGACAACAGTTGATCGCTTTCAAGGATGATAAATTCTATAAGATTATGGTAAGCAGTAGTCCTTAGGTTATGGACGATCAGAGCATTGTGCCCAAGCCTACCTTTTCTTTGGTGACGCCGTCCCTGACGACTTGACATACCAAAGGAGATGTTTTCAGCTCCCTTACATGGCAGATGGTGAGGAGAGAACTTTTTTTACCTGATCGACCTTTGATTGCACTGTCTCGATCATGAGCCTTTCTCCCACATGCCGAAAGAGGGAAGATCCTTCGAGCTGGGTGAAGAGGACTAATGTGATCAAGATCGGGGTTTTTGTTGGCGGCCCTTCCGATTATGCAGAGAAGTCGCCTGTCCGTATGGACAAGCTGATGCCAGCCAGTGGCTACCAAGGTTCAGATCATCCTTCGGTCGATTTGATACCGGTGGGCTTTGGCATTTTCAAGGGTGATGGTGGCAATTGGGTACAACCCTTCTTGCTTCGTGGTCGTTTCAACGCTGACTAAGATTGAAAGTCTTGGACTGATCACATCTTGCAGATTGGTGGTGCCATTCTGAAGGAGACTGAGATCTTCGACGTAGTCCGTGTTTTGAGGGAGACCTTGATCTTTTCCGACGAGGCTTTCATGGCCATGCTGGAGTCTTTTCTTCCACAAACCAACACATTCGTTGTTACGAATGGTGAAATTAGTTTTTCTTTGACTGAGTTGAATGCCATCACTGGGCTGCCTATCCTTGGCAAACTCTATGGGGAGTTCATGCCTATTGACAGTGTTCTCGAAGAGCAGTCTAAGGAATTCCATCTTTTATACTTTCAGCTCGTTGCCTTCTATGATTTTTTTAAGGAGAAGGAGGGCTCAAAAGTCAGGTGTAGCCGTTGGAAGAGTTTTTGTTCTTCGTCTTAAAACTTCTTTGATAGAGAGATTCCCAACAGCATGACCCGGGAAGCCAGAGCTAAGAATCCGGGTTCGATGAAGACTTCGGTCATGCGGGGTTATTTGAAGAACTTCTCTAAGAGTACAAATGTCATTTGTCCTGACATTGCACTGCGGAGGGATCTCGCTATTTACCTCACTTACTGGCTTAGTGAGGCTGCTTTTGCTAGAGGAGATGGAATGCACATTAGGCCACATTGCATTTTTCTTGCTTGTCAGATGGCGTTCGGAGAGCAGCTGGCTTTGGTACCTGCTCTTTACTCATATTTATGTACCGAACTACAGGCTGCTGCTTTCCTTGTTCGGCTTGGGCTCCCCATGAAGAGGGTATTTTCAGCCCATATTTTCTATTCGTGGTATATATACCAATGCCCTAGCTTCCATCAGTTGGGCGCTGCATAGGACGATGATCCATTCATGATTCGGTTGGCCAAAGAAGTAGTCATTTTCGAATCTCTTTTGTCTGCCCGTTTGATAATCCGACAGTTCAGGGATGTCGAGATTAGGCAGTCTTCAATAAAGGTTACTCCAAGTTTGTTGACACCAAAATTGTCACTTTGCCTCTTCACACATTCTCGACATCCAAAAGCCACATGGAGCTGCATCCTACCACAGATAGGCGAATGCCGCTTCAAGCATCAGATCTTGTCAAAATCAAACAAAAACTGCAAAATCCTTCAAAACAGCCAGAAGGAGGATACACTTGAAGTTATGTGCCATTCCAGCATCATTTGGTCTTACTTCACTCCTCCAGCAACT
Source organism: Camphora micrantha (assembly GCA_003546025.1). Lineage (NCBI taxonomy): Eukaryota > Viridiplantae > Streptophyta > Magnoliopsida > Laurales > Lauraceae > Camphora > Camphora micrantha. The sequence continues at coordinate 46,611,584 of QPKB01000004.1, read as the reverse complement.
GAATAGGCGCTCCTGGCGTTGACAGTGTCGAAGACATCAAATCTTCAATCAGAGCCTATGGATGGTCTCAAAATTCCTCCAAAAGGCTTCATGCTAAATTTCAAGTCAAACCAACAACGTTTGACCCTCCATCAACATTCGAGCAAAAAAATCAAGCCTCTCGGCAGTGAAAATCAGTGAGGCCATCACTCATCAAGTAGAGCACACGGGTGGGTTCAACATGCTTCCAAAAGGCCGCACGTCAAATTTCAGGTCATTCCAATGACGTTTGACCAGACTTTGATGCTCGGGAACAAAATCAAGCCTACAAGTGGCGGAGCTTCCCGGGACCATGAAGTCCAAATCAGAGCTGATGGGTCGTCTCAAAATGACTCCAATAGGCTCCCTGTCAAATTTCGTACATTAAATCGTGGCATCTTCCTCGCGGTAAAATCATGTCTAGCAGTGACGCGACCCCAAACGGCCTCAAAACCCAAACAAAAGCCCATGGTTGGTCCTATCTAATGCTCAGGAGGCTTCACCTGAAATTTCGGTTCATTCTGACATCGTTTGACCTAGTTTTGACTCTTGATCGAAAATCGGCTACAAAGTCTTCAGCTTTTCCAAAAGGTAGGAAACCTTGTGCTCCGGGTCGCCGGATTTCCACCGGGTGGCTGTCTTCCGACCCTTTCCGCGTTTCGGGAATTCCAGCCCCTGTGTTTTTTCAAAAATCTGATTCTTGATACTTGAAATCGACTGATCTTCATCATCATTTCGGATCCGCCGTCAAGAGCATGAAATCATCATTGATCGCTCCGGGATCGCCGACCGGCTGACCAAGGAAGTACACTTTCTGTCCGACTGATCGAGAAATTGACATGACAGATGTTACCGGCCCACTGGTATTAATCAATACTTGCAGTTGCATCGCCATGCAACATAAAACAACATGTGGATCCATTGGCAATCATTGCAAGAAGAATTCCAAAAGACGCGGTTCGACCCGTGACTCTTCAAATGCCCTGGTGACCACTTAATGCTGCTAATTGACCCGTTTCATGACAACTTAATACGGTCATTAACTAATTATTTTGGACTGCCTAATCAGATTCAAGGAAAAAGGAGTTACAAGTCCAAGTGGAAAAAGGAGTTACAAGTCCAAGTAATCATGGCAATAAATCATGAAACTCCCCTCATCATGGAGATTAAAAGTGATTAAATGCCCATCATTTTCCATTGGCCAATCAGAAGCCAAGAAAAAGGAGTTACAAAATCAAAAAATAAAAACTTGTAACTCCTCCCATCATGGAGCATCAATGCCATCATTTCTTTCATCATGGGTTATCAATGCCATAAATCATTCCATGGCTACCAAGAGCCTATAAAAAGGGGTCCTCCCAAGAGAAGAAGAGAGATGTATCCATACACACATATACACAAGCAAGAGAGGGAGAAATTCTGAAGAAGTCCTACTACTCTACTACAACAAACACCACAAGGTGATCAAAGTGCCTTGGGGGCCACCTCCCAAGGCAAGGCCCTCTCCCCTTCTATCCAACATGGCCTAGACGCGGCTCTTCAGCCCGTCTACTCGATTTTTTATTGGATATAGGACCTCCCCATGGTCTTTATCCTCTAAAAATCTAAGGTTAGAGCCAGGCCAAAAGAATCAAAGCATCATATGTTCTCATCTGAAGGATGATGGCAAAGCCCATACACGACTTGCGACCGTTGATTTGAACGAGTCCTCACAATCTCATGAGAAGTTAGATTCCTTTTCTTACTTTTCTGTTGTATTTTGTATTTTTTTAAAAGAGACAAAAAAATCACAATTCTTGTCTGTCATTATTGATGAGATTTGTAAATTGCCTTTCTCAGCACAAAAATCGCCTTTTACGGCAAAACCGCCTTTCATGGTAAACAAACAAAAAAATCGCCTTTCACGGCAAACAAAATGAAATCGCCTTTTATGGCATTTAAAAATTCGTGTCTCTTTCTTAAAAATGTATGTTCAATGGAAAGTTAGAAAAAAGAGTTGATATCATTTCTGCTTGTGAAGGTGAATCTCCGGATCACCACTTCAAATTCCAAGTAGAATACAAAATCTGGCATACCCGTACAAAAAAATATTGATACCCGCTTTTCTCCTCTGCCGGACCCTGGCAGCCCCGGGGCGGAAGGAGAGGACGAAAGCCGGGTCCATCAAGTTGGCACACCCGGTGGGACACGTTCATTTGAGAACGGGATGTTTAGATTCGTTGGCTCCTTTCTAATTGGTGGCCTATGTTGGATCTTGCATCTAAAAAAAATGAGATGGAATTTTTTTGGAAATTTCTATTTTGAGTTTATTTCCACTCTTTCTCATTTCGCAAAAAAAAAAAAAAAAAAAAGAAATCTGATTTCTCTTTCTTGAATTCATTTTTGAGAAACATTGATAGCTCACAGAAATGTTTGTAGCTATTGTTCGTATCGGGGAATGGGCCATCTTTTCCCTTTGATGAGTCTGATAGGGATTAAAGAAAAAACAAAAAAATCTCATTTCAAACTCTTTCAAAAAAAAAAAAAAAAATTCAGTTCTCTCTCTTTTGGATTCAAATTTGAGAAACTTTGGTTTCTTTTTTTTCGAACAATGGCTCGCGGAAATCATTTGTAGCCAGCGTTTGGATTTGAAGGGGCCATTCGCTCTCTTTGACGAGTCCATTTGAAATATTTCAAAGAAGTTCAAGGAAACACTAAGGTTGCACCAATTACGTTCTTTGACCAAAGTGGATCTAAGAAAAGGCTTGTCTAGAGTGTGGAGGCAGCTACACTGTCCGAGGCAAGGTCCTCCAAACGGGTTCATTAAGTAATCGCACCCTTACTTGGGGGCTGATCTATCTAGTAAGGTTTCATAAGACCGAATTGGAAACGTACGTTTACCCTTCAAAAAAAAATCTAAAAAAAGGAATCTCTTCAAAACCAAAAAAAAAAAAAAAAAAAAGCTTCCGTCACTTTTGAGTTCATATTTGAGAAATCTTGGTTCATTCCTTTTCGGATTTAGTGCTCGCAGAAATGTTTGAGCCTATGTTTAGATTGGAACGCCATTTGCTCTCTTTGATGAATTCGATCTTGACCTTTCAAAAAAAAACTTCCGTCACTTTCGGATTCAGATTCGAGAAATTCTGGTTCTTTCCTTTCGGACTCAGTGCTCGCAGAAATGTTTGAGCCTGTTTTCGGATTGGAATACTATTTGCTCTCCTTTATGAATCCAATCTTGACTTTTCAAAAAGAAAATCCCATCAGGATGCAATTTACAACATTTGTGCATAGCGGTGCTAGTACGTCTTTTCGGGTCTACTATACTTGCGACCAACGCATTTGTATCTCCAACCTTATATCATCTTACCTTCAGTGAGCATTGCTTCTCAGTAATTTGAATTAAGGTCTACAATTGCTTCTAGCAGTCACTGAAATGCTCACCCTGAGCCTACCAGACTTGCATTTAGAACAATTGTACCCTCTATGGCCTTTTGTCTTCTTCATCTTGCATAAGCTGGGCCATGTCCCGTTGAGCGATTTGAAAAGACGAAACCATAGTTAGCTTGTATTTCTGATCACCATATTCTTGTGATTACTAATGGATGTGGTCTTGTTTCAGAAGTTTTCCAAACTAATAATGGCAGCTTCATTGACCATCACCTTCGATGAGAACAATTATCAACTTCCACTTCAAGAGAAGCAAAACAAGCACACTGGTAGCTGCCGAAGCGTCATCTTCCTCGGCAACTCTCAAAATACCGGGTCGACCTTTACTCCCCGGACCATTGTCTTCGGGTCGCTGGGACCATTCCCACTCCCCGCAGAAGGAACTGTACCCGCCAAGAAACAAAAGATCGCCCCACAAGGTGTCATAGCCATGACACCAAGGGCGAACAACAAGAAGCCTGAAGCCTGTGGCACTTCCATGAAACCTCAACCTATAAGAAACCAGGTCTGCCGCAAGACCTGGTCCCCGAGGCCTTCACCAAAGCAAAGGAGGTCCCGAACATCTACAAAGCCAGCATACCTGGCCCCTCTAAAGGATAACCGGTTCTACCATCTCTCTTACATGAAAGAGGAGAAACCTACCCTCCGCCAAACAAACAAATCAACCCAGCATGAGCCGGCTTGCTCCTACAAGCCCAAAATCAAGTCATGCATTACCAGGCCTCTGCAAGAACTTGCTAAGGCCTACACTCCTGCGAGTCGACCCTTCATCTCAACAGGGGCTGAACTTACAAAATTCAAAGCCTCACTGTGACAGGCAAAGGACCGCATTTGGATCCTGTCCATGCCTAGCTTCAAAGAAGACAAGCTTGGTTGCTGCGTACGGGGGACTATGTCCTTCATCGCCAAAGCCCAGCCAGAACTAACTGAAGCTTAAATTGCTCGTCGTATACTTTGCCGCGTGGTACATTGACAAAATAGACTAGAGAAGCAGTTAACCCAGCATTCTACCCTCCAGGTCTGTAAAAAATGGGTTGAAAAAGAAAGACCCGACCAAGTTATTGCTGTCCATATGGTTAGCAAAACCAGAAGACGCCAGAAGTCAGCAACCAAACTTCATGTCCGGCGACTGGTGACTCGCAGTGTCTCCCGAACACGAAGACATCCGAAAGAATCTTCTACTCCTTCGAGCCAAGGACAAGAGAGTAATCCTTCCTCAAGCTCTTCAAGAATGAGCCCCATCTCAGTTACCAGGATGATTTCTTCATTTGAATCCCGTAGAATGAATGTCCTGGCTACAAACTCTGAGCCACCACGCAACCCACCTCCTGATGAAACGACCGCGCGCATCCAACAATTGGAGCAAGGACAGCAGAGGATTGAGACTCTGATGGAAAACCTTCTTCTCACTTTTCAGCGTCAAGAAAATAATCAACCTCCTCCGAATCATCAAGATGACGAGATTGATGGAGAAAACAATGAGTCACACGCCCTTAACAAGAAGGACGTTGACGATATCCTCTCCAAAAGCAAAAGAAGAGGATACATTGAAAGAACATGGGATCAAGCCACCATATCCCTTATGGATGGACTCGGTTTCGTTCCCTGCAAAATTCAAACAACCTACTCTCCAGACATATACGGGGAAAGGTTCAGCCAGACAGCATGTCATCCACTTCAAGATCCTGACGGGAGCTATCACGGATCAAGATACCCTCAAGATCCGTCTCTTTGCAAGTACCCTAAAAGGTATGTCTTTTGAATGGTACTCCACTATGCTAGAAGACTCCATCCAAAATTGGGTCACGCTGGAGACACGCTTCCTCACCCACTTCAAAGGTGCAGATCATCCTGTTACAGTGGCATAACTCTGCAGCCTAAAATAGGGAGAGAATGAGTCAACATACGACTTTATTCACAAGTGGAAGGCGATGGCGTACAAATGCTCAGATGTACTGCCACAAGCATCACTGGTTGACATCTGCCATAACAACATGAGAGCAAGGATCCACTCCATGATCATCGACAACAAATCAAAAAACCTGGGAGAACTCCTAGAAGCAACTATGGAGGCTAAAACGGGGATCAAAGACCTCAACAGTTAGAAATCATCAAAGAAAGAGCCGACTGCGATTATGACCTCAAAATCAAAGAAAAATGAAATGGTCATCCCCTCAAAACACTCGACTAGATCTGGCTCCTCCTCAAGGAAGCCGGCAACGGGACCTGAGTACCAAAGCAAAGGATCAGACACGACGGTCTGGCAAGAGAATGAAAAGATACAACAATATACAATAGATGAAATACCTTGAAAAGCATAGAAATCTGTTTAAACAAGAACTCTAATAAAACAGATAAATCATTTGCTGTAAAACAAGTAAACAAGATAAGACATATGAGGTAACCAAGGAATCGGGAATAACAAGGTGGCAACCACAAGAAGCTAAGTCCTCTATCACTAAAGCGATAGAGCAATAACTAGGCCCTGATCTCAGTCACTCGAGGTGAGGAGAAACAGGGGATCTCATATAGATACATATACATATACAATACTATACATGACCACGGTAGCGAGCCGGGCATCGGGGACCACAGTAGCAATCTGCGGCATCGGGACAAGACCACGGTAATGACCGGGTAGCGGGATCCAAACTGCAGCTGGCGGGACAAGAGGGGGATCTCCAAGTCGGTTGATCAGACCAACAGGGTTATCCAAGCCTAGTGGTGCCGACTCATAGGTCAAATACAATCGAGACAATGCAAGCAAATCAAGTACGAATACATAATCAAACGGGCAAGACGGGGGTGCTCAAGAGCACACTGACATATCATGTGGTGCAATGCACTTCAGGTCAAGTAACTGTTTCAAGTGTACAATAATACTTTCGGGAAAACCATTCATGTAATGCAAGGCTTGGAAATAGAGAAATATTATGAACTATGCTAAATCAGGAAAGACAATGATTTTAAGATCTATGTGAGTGAATAGGGGTCCCGTATGTCGATCATAGATATGAATTGGTACTCCTTGAGTTTGAAGACATTCCGGGCTCCTTATGCACTTTTACGCTTTTCAAAACTTAAAATGAGCTTATGGTTATAACTAGATGTTATGATAAGGAAATCAAGACTATAAATGGTCCATCCTAAGTATGATGTTAATTCGGAGACATCGAGCAACCTACTCAGTCATCGAAAGGAATAGAATTCGCGATAACCAAGGAAAAAGTCTTGTATTTAGATATAAAGAAGATATCGCGTCATTCCGTCCCGTTCAAGATTGAAATGAAGTGAACATCGATGTCACCCAACCAACCGTGAGGAGCATCGGCTCAAGACGTCCTCACGCATGGTCAAATGAGTCCAAAGAGGGTAGCCAAGGTCCCACCTAAAACCAAGAAAAGAAAAAAAAAAAAAATAAAAAAAATCTCAAAACCCACTGGACTCAATCTGAGTCCTCCGATCGATCGGACCGAAGGTCCGATCGATCGGCTAAAATTTTCTGAACAGGGTCCGATCGATCGGCCGAAATTTCTACACAGGGCCCGATCGATCGGCCCAAAAACCCTTACAGTTAAAGACAGTCCGATCGATCGGTCTGCACGTCCGATCGATCGGACCTGGGCGTGCAGCAGTTCCGGGAACTTGATTTTTTTTCTCCCTTTTTCCTTTCCTTCCAACACATGATTAACCAAGGAAAACTATGAACAAGATGACTTAATTACATGCTTCCAAGACATTAAATGAGGCTATCAAGAGGTATAAAGATCATTTATTGCAACCATGGAAAATCAATAAAGGAAATCAATGAAAGCATAAAAATCCATAAATGCTACCAAACCATTTGAAACTTAAAAACATCCAACATTCACTTGCCTCAAGTCTTCAATTAATGATATTAAGCTCTAACAAGTCCTCCAAGAAAATGGTCCAAGCTACAAGGCAAAATCCCCAAATAAAACCCTTACATGGGTCAAACAATGAAATGACAAAGAAACCTTTCAATAATGCAAATGTAGCTTCCCTAAGGCTAGAAGATTATAAATCTAGAAGATGAGAGGGATCACTTACTTGGATGACCTTCAAGTGAGAAGAACTAGTTCAAGGGAGGTCTCAATATGGGGAGATTTCTCCAAGAATAGTATCAAGGTGAAGCTTGCAAGGAGAGGAAGAGATTGGTGGTCTCCACTTTGAGTTTGGTGCAAGATTGGTGAGGATTAGAGATGAAGAAGCAAGAAGAAGAAGAGGAACTTGCTAGAGAAAAACCCTAGACTCAAATGGCTGGAACATGGAGAATGGAAGGCAATGGAGGGTGAGTTCCTCTTTGTTAACAAAGGGGAGGTTGGGTCCCACAACTTAATGCACTTGGGTGGCTGATATCATCTCTTTCGGTACCTCGGATGAATTCGACGAAGAAGGAAGAAATGATCGTCGAAATATCTAGTTTCTAAAAAGTCTATGTTTCGCGGGTTTCGGGAATATCAAGTTTTGGGTACAGATTTGGTGTGCAATGACTGTTTTACCCTCAAGGCCAAGAATTCGGGTTTCGGGGCCTCGAATGGACACGGGATCAACATGAAAGTTGTAAGAATCCACAAGATGAATGCAACGGGCCAAAAACACCATACACAACAAATCGGGAAAATCCATCAAGAAAATGCAACGCCAAAAAGGGAACCCCCAAAGGGCCCCACAAGCTACCAAAGCATTCAAAAGCCCAAAACTAGGATCAAAACTATTCCAAACCCAACTTAATCAAAAATCACCAAACAAGCTTAGCACTAACACGCAACCTAATTAGTACTAATCGGGTTCACTCGGGTCGGGGTCTTACATCCTCCACCCCTTAGGGCATTTGGTCCTCCAAATGAAACAAAATACTCACCTCCGGTAGAAGATGGGGATACTTCTTCTGCACTTGATCTTTTAATTCCCAAGTTGCCTCTTCCGGCCCATGATTCTCCCAAAGTACTTTCACCCACTGAATAGTCCGAGTCCTCAACTCTTGCTCCTTTGTGTCAATGATCTCAACGGGCTTCTCAACATAAGTAGCATCCTCACGAATTTCCAATGGCTCGTGCCGGAGCACATGTGAAGGATCGGGGACATACTTCTTCAACATGGACACATGGAAAACATTGTGTACGCCGGATAGCTCAGGTGGGTAAGGCTAGTCTATAAGCCACTTCACCGATCTTGCTCACAATGTCATATGGTCCGATGTATCTCCGTGATAGCTTGCCTTTCTGCCCAAATCTCAATGTTCCCCTTGTAGGTGACACTTTCAAGAAGACCTTGTCTCCTTCCTTGAACTGTAGATCTCTGCGGTGGGAATCTGCATAGCTCTTCTGTCTACTCCTGGACACTTTCAGACGTTCTTGAATTAACTTGATCTTGTCACTGGTCTCACTAACAATAGTCGGTCCATGGAAACTACGGGTACCAACTTCTTCCCAACAAACAGGTGTCCTACACCTCCTGCCATACAAAGCTTCAAAAGGAGCCATTCCAATGCTCGAGTGGTAACTGTTGTTGTAAGCAAACTCACACAACGGTAGACTCTCATCCCACTGAGTCTTGAAATCTAACACACAAGCACGGAGCATATCCTCAAGAGTCTGAATCGTCCTCTCTGACTGGCCATCTGTCTGAGGGTGATAAGCTGTGCTGAACTGTAGCCTCGTGCCCATAGACTCATGCAATGTCTTCCAGAACCTCGAGACAAATCTGCTATCTCTGTCAGAAGTGATAGAAACTGGCTGCCCGTGACGACTGACAATCTCGCTGACAAACAACTCTGCCAAAGGTAGCATATGCATCTTCTTCCCAGTCTTCATAGCAAGGAAATGTGCTGACTTGGTGAGACGGTCGACAATGACCCAAATCGCATCGTTGCCTCTACTAGTCCTCGGTAATCCCGAAATAAAATCCATAGTAATGTGCTCCCACTTCCATTCCGGGATCTCCAAAGGCTGTAACAATCCTGGAGGCCTCTGATGCTCTGCCTTAATCAACTGACAGGTCATGCAACGGGAGACAAACGCTGCAATCTCTCTCTTCATATTGTTCCACCAAAATCTGCCCTTCAAGTTCTGATACATCTTCGTGCTACCTGGATGCATAGAGTACTTCGTGCTATGAGCCTCAGCCATGATGTCATTTCTCAACTCTTCGATATTAGGCACACACAGACGGTCACGGTAGTACAAAACTCCATCTACAATACGAAAATCAGGACGTTCTGCTATATGCTCTGAAACCTTAGCCAACTCTGGATCTTGCAACTGACTGTCCTTGATCTTCTGAATGAAAGAAGGTTCTGACACTGTCATGTTAGCCAACAAAACACCCTTCCTTAGAGGCTGCACCTCTAGACTCAACTCTTCAAACTGCTCAAAGATACAAGTGCCACTTAGGTTTGCCAAACCTACTGATTTTCTGCTCAAGGCATCTGCAACAACATTGGCCTTCCCCGGGTGATACTTGATTGGAAAATCATAGTCTTTTATGTATTCCATCCATCTTCTCTGCCTCATGTTCAAGTCCTTCTGTGAAAACAGATACTGTAAGCTGCGGTGGTCGGAGTGGACTTCGAACTGCTCTCCATAGAGGTAATGTCTCCACATTTTCAACGCGAACACAACCGCTGCTAACTCCAGATCATGGGTGGCATAGTTCTTCTCGTGCTCTTTCAACTGTCGAGATCCATAAGCAATCACTTTACCCTCTTGCATCAACACACAACCAAGTCCAACATTGGAAGCATCGGTAAAAATGGTGAAACCGCCGCTTCCAGATGGCAAAGTGAGGACTGGTGCTGTAGTCAATCTCTTCTTTAGCTCTTGGAAACTCTCTTCACACTGCTCTGTCCATACATAAGGTGCATTTTTCCTTGTCAACTTCGTCAATGGTGACGCAATCGACGAAAAACCTTGCACAAACCTCCGATAGTAACCTGCCAATCCCAGAAAACTCCTGATTTCTGTCACATTCTTCGGCCTTTCCCAATTCACTACTGCTTCAATCTTGGATGGATCCACTGATAAACCTTCTCTTGAGATAATGTGCCCCAAAAATGCTACTTGGTCTAGCCAAAATTCACACTTGTTAAGCTTAGCATACAACTGGTTCTCTCTCAAGAGTTGCAATGCTATCCTCAAGTGCTCTTCATGCTCTTCCTTGGTCTTGGAGTACACCAAAATGTCATCTATAAACACTACAACAAATTGATCTAGATACTCCGCAAAGATCTTGTTCATCAAAGCCATGAACACTGCCGGTGCATTTGTCAACCCAAATGGCATCACTAGGAACTCGTAGTGGCCATATCTTGTCCGGAAAGCTGTTTTCAACACATCTGCTTCTCTGACTCTCAGCTGATGGTAACCGGATCTCAAGTCAATCTTCGAAAAGAATGATGCACCTTGCAATTGATCAAACAATTCATCTATCCTTGGCAATGGATACTTGTTCTTGATGGTCACTTGATTCAATCTCCTATAATCAATACACATCCTCATCGAACCATCTTTCTTCTTGACAAACAAGACTGGAGCTCCCCAAGGTGACACACTTGGTCTTACAAAACCTTTGTCCAACAACTCTTGCAACTGAGTCTTCAACTCTCCCAATTCTGCTGGAGCCATTCTAAAAGGTGCAATAGATATAGGAGCAGTCCCTGGTTGCAACTCAATAGTGAAGTCAATCTCTCTCATGGGTGGCAAACCCGGAATCTCCTCCGGAAAAACATCCGGGAATTCCCAAACAATTGGGATCTCCTCCACCCCTTGGGACCGTTTATCCTCCGTGATAAACGCCAAATAGGCTTCACAACCACTTCTCAAAAGTCTGTCAGCCTTCAACGCTGAAACGAACCCTGCACAAGGATTCCTCCTCTCTCCCTGAAATGACACTCCTGCTGGTGTCTCAACCAACTTGAAAGTGAGGGTCTTATGGAAAAACAATCCATTGTGGCATGGTACCCAGCCAGCCAATCCATCCCTAGGATGACATCATAATCAAACATCTCTAAAGAAATGAGATCTGCGGTCAAAACCACTTCTCCTATCTGGACTGTGCAACTAGGATAAAAAGTTCTACAAACAACTTGTTTACCTACTGGGGTTGCCACAGTCAAAATGAACTCTAGTTCTCTAGCATGCATATATCATCAATCAACTTAGCAAATTTATGAGACACGAAAGAATGCGTAGAGCCAGGGTCAAACAAAATCATAGCTTTAATCCCACAAACAAGGAGTGTACCTTCTACAACATTCCCTGCTGCCTCTGCATCCACTCTATTGACCCCGTAGATTTGTCCTCGTTGTGGTGGCCTATTGTGAGCTTGTTGTGGTCTGCCATGTGGTGCATTCCTATTCTGTTGAGGTGGACGCTGCTGTCCCTGCTGATTGCGAGCCTGCTGCTGTGGTTGCTGTTGTTGTCTAAATTGCTGTTGCTGTGGTGCTTGCTGCTGAAGTGGCCTTGGTTGGTTTTGGACAACCAATGCCTGCTGTGGTGCTGGTGGTCGCTGTGCCCCCTGCTGTTGCTGATTCTGCCTATTCTGTCTTGGACAGTCTTTCATCTGATGAGCCATGGAGCCACATCTGAAACAAGCTCCTGAGAGCGTACGACACTGTGCACTCTCATGATTCTTCCCACAGTGGATACACACCACTGGAACTTGAGCATATTGTTCTGTCCTCTGTCTCTTGTTCTGATGGTTCCTTTGTTGGTGGTTCTGCTGCTGCTGGGCTTGTCCCTTGCCTTGCACTTTGAGGATCTTGTTATGAAAGTTCTCAAACTTATATGCCCTCTTAACCGCTTCCTCAAAAGTAGTGGGTGGTACTACTCCTGTGGCATCTCTCTCAATAAAAGGGTTAAGTCCATCCAAGAACTTGGCAATCTTCTTCTCCACCGTATCTACCAACTCCGGGGCATATCTGGACAACCTCTCAAACTTCGTGAGGTATTCTTGGACTGTCATACTTCCTTGGACAAGCTGTTGGAATTCTATTGCCTTTTGCTTCTTGATATGAGCAGGTACATATTTGTCATGAAACTGTCTCTTGAAATTTGCCCACATCTCAGCATCAGGCATAGTTCTGTACTCCTCTCTAACTGTCTTCCACCATCTATCAGCGGTACCAACAAAAAGGGATGATGCCAACTTCACTCTCTCTCCCCCTGTGCACTGAAAGATCTCGAAGATGTTCTCTGTGTGCTCAAGCCAATCATCTGCAGCTATGGGGTCCTCTACCCCAAGAAACTCTTTTGGAGCCCTCTTCCTAAACCGTTCAAACAAGGCATTTGGATCATGTTGCCTTTGATTAATGACTATAGGTGGTGGGGGTTGAACTGGTTCCGGTCTCCTCTGTAAGACCTCAAGCAATTGCCTCTGCATTTCAGCCATCTCTCTAGCATGGTCTGCCTCTCGCTTTAGCATCTGCTCTTGCAATCGAGCTTGATTTTCATTAGCCTGACGCTGCTGATCAAGCATGGCTCTCATCATGTCTTGAAATTGATTGGGTGCATTGTCCTCTACCATATTCTCTTCTAGAGGCCCTGTATGATCACTATTGCTTGCGGTGGGGTTGCCATTCAGGGGTCTCTTTCGTGGAGGCATAATGCTGCAAAACAAATGGTTAGCACATAATAATATAAAGGGTCACACATTGCTCACACGATACTATCTCACGAAAGATCTAACGGATCCTCGCCACGTCCTTAGGATTTCTAGTTTCTTTTAGATGCTTGAAACACGTCTCGCTCTGATACCAGTCTGTCGCGACCCCGGACCGGGCCCCCGAAGGACTGATCCGGGATCGGGACCATTAGTGTTTAGTGTGTCATGAACCAACCACACATATGTTTTTATTTTTAATTTCCCACAGGTGTCCGCGGTGAGGATATCACAATCATCCATTAACATTTCTTTCACGTGCGGAAGCGTGTAGCAAATCAAATAGTCCAACTACCATTAGTCATGAAGACAATAACCACAAGTATAAATACTGTATCAGAATGAGCAATGATATATATAGCAAGTTTCCCAAGTTGTTAAAGTTAAACAAAATATCAGTTAATTACAATCCCAAAAATAGAGGCCAACAAAGGCCAATATAACAAAAGAATAACCCCCAAAGAATGGTCAATGAGTTCCCCTCAAAATGTTACGCATCTCCAAGCAGTCAGATGTCTACATGACATCGTCAGCACGCCACTCGACTAGAGGCTGCGGCTCACCTACCGCCTCCTCTGGCTCTTCCTCAAGGAAGCCGGCAACGGGACCTGAGTACCAAAGCAAAGGATCAGACACGACGGTCTGGCAAGAGAATGAAAAGATACAACAATATACAATAGATGAAATACCTTGAAAAGCATAGAAATCTGTTTAAACAAGAACTCTAATAAAACAGATAAATCATTTGCTGTAAAACAAGTAAACAAGATAAGACATATGAGGTAACCAAGGAATCGGGAATAACAAGGTGGCAACCACAAGAAGCTAAGTCCTCTATCACTAAAGCGATAGAGCAATAACTAGGCCCTGATCTCAGTCACTCGAGGTGAGGAGAAACAGGGGATCTCATATAGATACATATACATATACAATACTATACATGACCACGGTAGCGAGCCGGGCATCGGGGACCACAGTAGCAATCTGCGGCATCGGGACAAGACCACGGTAATGACCGGGTAGCGGGATCCAAACTGCAGCTGGCGGGACAAGAGGGGGATCTCCAAGTCGGTTGATCAGACCAACAGGGTTATCCAAGCCTAGTGGTGCCGACTCATAGGTCAAATACAATCGAGACAATGCAAGCAAATCAAGTACGAATACATAATCAAACGGGCAAGACGGGGGTGCTCAAGAGCACACTGACATATCATGTGGTGCAATGCACTTCAGGTCAAGTAACTGTTTCAAGTGTACAATAATACTTTCGGGAAAACCATTCATGTAATGCAAGGCTTGGAAATAGAGAAATATTATGAACTATGCTAAATCAGGAAAGACAATGATTTTAAGATCTATTTGAGTGAATAGGGGTCCCGTATGTCGATCATAGATATGAATTGGTACTCCTTGAGTTTGAAGACATTCCGGGCTCCTTATGCACTTTTACGCTTTTCAAAACTTAAAATGAGCTTATGGTTATAAACTAGATGTTATGATAAGGAAATCAAGACTATAAATGGTCCATCCTAAGTATGATGTTAATTCGGAGACATCGAGCAACCTACTCAGTCATCGAAAGGAATAGAATTCGCGATAACCAAGGAAAAAGTCTTGTATTTAGATATAAAGAAGATATCGCGTCATTCCGTCCCGTTCAAGATTGAAATGAAGTGAACATCGATGTCACCCAACCAACCGTGAGGAGCATCGGCTCAAGACGTCCTCACGCATGGTCAAATGAGTCCAAAGAGGGTAGCCAAGGTCCCACCTAAAACAAAAGAAATAAAAAAAAAAAAAAAAAATAAAAAAAATCTCAAAACCCACTGGACTCAATCTGAGTCCTCCGATCGATCGGACCTTCGGTCCGATCGATCGGCTAAAATTTTCTGAACAGGGTCCGATCGATCGGCTAAAATTTCTACACAGGGCCCGATCGATCGGCCCAAAAACCCTTACAGTTAAAGACAGTCCGATCGATCGGTCTGCACGTCCGATCGATCGGACCTGGGCGTGCAGCAGTTCCGGGAACTTGGTTTTTTTCTCCCCTTTTTTTCCTTTCCTTCCAACACATGATTAACCAAGGAAAACTATGAACAAGATGACTTAATTACATGCTTCCAAGACATTAAATGAGGCTATCAAGAGGTATAAAGATCATTTATTGCAACCATGGAAAATCAATAAAGGAAATCAATGAAAGCATAAAAATCCATAAATGCTACCAAACCATTTGAAACTTAAAAACATCCAACATTCACTTGCCTCAAGTCTTCAATTAATGATATTAAGCTCTAACAAGTCCTCCAAGAAAATGGTCCAAGCTACAAGGCAAAATCCCCAAATAAAACCCTTACATGGGTCAAACAATGAAATGACAAAGAAACCTTTCAATAATGCAAATGTAGCTTCCCTAAGGCTAGAAGATTATAAATCTAGAAGATGAGAGGGATCACTTACTTGGATGACCTTCAAGTGAGAAGAACTAGTTCAAAGGAGGTCTCAATATGGGGAGATTTCTCCAAGAATAGTATCAAGGTGAAGCTTGCAAGGAGAGGAAGAGATTGGTGGTCTCCACTTTGAGTTTGGTGCAAGATTGGTGAGGATTAGAGATGAAGAAGCAAGAAGAAGAAGAGGAACTTGCTAGAGAAAAACCCTAGACTCAAATGGCTGGAACATGGAGAATGGAAGGCAATGGAGGGTGAGTTCCTCTTTGTTAACAAAGGGGAGGTTGGGTCCCACAACTTAATGCACTTGGGTGGCTGATATCATCTCTTTCGGTACCTCGGATGAATTCGACGAAGAAGGAAGAAATGATCGTCGAAATATCTAGTTTCTAAAAAGTCTATGTTTCGCGGGTTTCGGGAATATCAAGTTTTGGGTACAGATTTGGTGTGCAATGACTGTTTTACCCTCAAGGCCAAAGAATTCGGGTTTCGGGGCCTCGAATGGACACGGGATCAACATGAAAGTTGTAAGAATCCACAAGATGAATGCAACGGGCCAAAAACACCATACACAACAAATCGGGAAAATCCATCAAGAAAATGCAACGCCAAAAAGGGAACCCCCAAAGGGCCCCACAAGCTACCAAAGCATTCAAAAGCCCAAAACTAGGATCAAAACTATTCCAAACCCAACTTAATCAAAAATCACCAGTCAAGCTTAGCACTAACACGCAACTTAATTAGTACTAATCGGGTTCACTCGGGTCGGGGTCTTACAAGTGGAACCCAACATTGATGAACCACAAGGAGCAGATGACGAAGAAGATTTGGCTCATATGCCCGATCTCGAAGAATATGCAAGAATCTTACAACGTCTTGCCATAGAGCGGGAGCAGGATCGCATCAATGAGCTTCATCATAATCAAAATCAAAACCATAAATCTGGAAGATTTACAGACATCTCCTCCGGTAACCCCGGAAAATGAAGAAAACTGCTGGATTAATGATCCTCTTACAACTGAAGACGAGTCTAAATCTCAGCAGTGCATTCTATAGGCATCTCCTATCGGAGTTGCTTGCAATGCGATAGTTCGGGATGATGATGCCTCTAAAGCTTCGTCTGTCGAGGCCTCAGATTCTCAGACTACATCTGGTAGTATATCTTCCGGAGCTAAGTCTTCTCATGTGGCTTCCACTGAGATATCACCTTCTCAGCCTTCATCTCCTGAAACTGTGACATCGGAGTTTAAGCCTCTTCCGACTGATCATCTTGAAGAAGCGCCTGCCGATGAAGTCTTCTTTAATGAAAACCCGGTCAATTGGCCCCAAATACCTGACCTCATTAGAGATATCTGGACCGATGAATCACTCAGCAAGGAAGAAAAGTTGCTGGATGTTGTTCATGACTTGTTCCCAGAAAATGCTCCGTGCAACGCAATCACTGAAGACGGTGATACTGCTACAGAAACCTCTTCAGCAAATGACAAAGATTAACCCCTTGATCCCGAAAGTGATCTTCCAAAAGAAGACCCTTCTCTAGAAGCTCTTGAAGTTGGTAGAGGTACCCGCTCTGGCCGAGATTAGCACAAAAATTACAACCATCCTTCTTCTTCTTATGTAAATCCTTCGGGAAAGCAAGTTGTAAATGCCCCAAGTGGCAACAATAATGAAAATGCAGGCCCGAAGGTGGCTTTCAAGTACGACTTGATTGAGCATTTCAAACACATACCTGCACAACGGCACATCCTTGACTTATTACGAATGTCTCCACAAACTCGTGATAGTCTCATTTCAGAACTACAAAGGCTGAATGTGGATGTCGACAAACATGCCCCACAAGTCCTACAAATTGAAATAGACTATAGGGTCAAAAAAGCAAGTACTTCCTCAGAGGGAGAAAAGAATAAAACTGAGGGATCAAGCATTGAATGCCTTTAGGTTAAAAAAGTAGCAAGTGCAACAATTGCCTTTGATAAGAATGACCTCCTACTAGGCGAGATAGAGCACAACTGACCCTTGTACTTCAGGGGATAGGTCAAAAAGATGCTAGTACACAGAGTCCAGATTGACCAGGGTTCTATACTCAACCTCATCTCTACTTCGACACTCGAAGAGCTGGGCATCCCACCTAGCAAGCTGAGTCACACGTCTGTATCCATCTTTGGATATGATGGGAGCGCTCAAAGGCCTATCGGCAAAATCAGGTTCAAATTGCAAATCGGTGATCTTATTTCTGAAGTCACTTATATGCAATAAGAACCCCGTCATGCTACAATATCCTTCTTGGACGCCTTTGGATAC
>QPKB01000004.1:46467337-46593701 GCA_003546025.1 Camphora micrantha | reverse complement strand
AAAATCTTCTCTCTTTTGGATCCAAATTTGAGAAATTTTGGTTTTCTTTTCCTTTCTGACTTAGGGCTCGCAGAAATTGTTTGAGCCCCTGTTCAGATTGGGAACGGACCATTTGCTCTCTATGATGAGTCAAAAAAAAAAAAAAAAAAAAAAAGGGGGGAGCATTCAAGAACACGAAAGTTTTACCGATTGCGTTCTTTAATCAAGGTTGATCTAAGAAAAGCCTTGTCCAGAGTTTGGAGACAGCTAGGCTGTTCTAGGTAAGGGTCCTCCAAACGGGTTCATTAAGTAATCCTACCCTTACCTGGGGGCTGGTCTATCAACATTGGTTTCATAAGAACGAATTGTGAGAACTCGATGTATTCTCAAACCCTAAAAAAAATTTCGTCGATTTTTGGTTCAAATTTGAGAAATCTTGATCTCTTCCTTTTCAGACTCTGTGCTCGCAGAAATGTTGAGCACGTGTTTGGATTGGAACATCATTTGCTCTCTTTGATGACTCCGATACTGACTTTCAAAAAAAAAATCTTCAAAAAAAAGAAACTTCTGTCACGTCTGGGTTCAAAGTCGAGAAATCTTGACCTCTTCCTCCTCGGATTACTGTGCTCGCAGAAATGTTGAGCACGTGTTTGGGTTGGAACGTCATTTGCTCTCTTTGATGAATCTGATCCTGACTTTTCTAAAAAAAAAAAAACTTCCGTCATTGTTAGGTCCAGATTCGAGAAATTCTGGTTATTTCCTTTTCGGACTCTGTGCTCGCAGAAATGTTGAGCACGTGTTCGGATCGGAGTGTCATTTGCTCTCTTTTATGAACCCAACCTTGACCTTTCAAAAAATCCCATCTCGTTTACATTTCAAGGATGCGATTTACAACATCTGTGCCTAGCGGTGCTAGTACGCCCTCTTGGGTCTACTGTATTCGCGACCGACACATTTGTACTCCCAACCTTATATCACTTTACCTCGAGTGAGCCTCGCTCCTCGGTAATCTGAATTAAGGTTCACAATTGCTTCTAGCAGTCACTGGAACGCTCACTCTGAGCCTTTCATACTTGCGTTTAGAACAATTGTATACTCTATGGCTTTTTGCCTTCTTCATCTTGCTTGGGCCGGGCCTTGTCCCCTCGAGCAAATTGAAAAGACAAAACCATAGTTTATTTCCATTTATGATCACCACATTCTTGTGATTACTAATGGATCCGGTCTTGTTTCAGAAAGGTTTTTCAAAAACTAACATGGCAGCTTCGTTGACAATCACCTTCGACGAGAACAAGTACCAGCTAATGCTTCAAGAGAAGCAAAGCAAACGCGTTCCTAAGCGCCTCGCCAGCGGCCGAAGTGTCACTTCCTTCGGTAACGCACAAGACACCGGGTCGACCTCCGCTCCCCGGTCCATCGTCTTCGGGTCGCTGGGACCTTTCCCACTTCCCGCAGAAGAAACAACTCCTGCCAAGAAGCAGAGAACCGCCCCTGGGCGCGTCACTACCGTGACACCAAGGGCAACCGCTAAGAAGACTGAAGCCCGCGACAAACCCGCGAAACCTCAGCCTGAAAGAAACCAGGTCTACCTCAAGACTTGGTCTCCAAGACCTTCTCCAAAAGAAAGAAGGTCCCAAAGATCTGCAAGGCCAGCATACCTGGCCCCGCTCAAGGAGAACCGGTTCTACCCTCTCTCGTACAAGAAAGAGGAGAAACCGGCCCTCCACCAAACAAAATCCACCCAGCACGAGCCGGCTTGTTCCTATAAGCCCAGGATCAAGTCGTGCATCATCAGGCCTTAGCGAGAACCTGTCAAGGCCTGTATTCCTGCAAATCGGCCCTTCATCTCAACAGGGGCCGAGCTCGCCAAATTTAAAGCTTCGCTGCGACAGGCTAAGGACCGCGTCCGGATCCTGTCCTTGCCAAATTACAAAGAAGACAAGCTCGGCTGCTGCGCGAGAAGGACCACCTCCTTCGTGGCTAGAGCACAGCCCGAGCTAACTGAAGCTCAAATCGCTCGTCGTATGCGTCGCCGCGCGGCGTATCGGCAAAAGAGACTAGAGAAGCGAAGAGCCCAGCACTCCACGCTCCATGTCTCTCAAAAATGGGTCGAAAAAGAAGCACCCAACCAAGTTGCTACTGTCCATATGGTTGGCAAAACCAGAAGGCGCCAGAAGTCAGCAACAAAAATCCATGTCAAGCGACCGGTGACTCGCAGCGTCTCCTGAGCGCGAAGACATAAAGAAGATTCTCCCACTCCTTCAAGTCAAGGACACCGGAGCAATCACTCCTCGAGCTCTTCATCCAAAAGAATGAGCTCCAGCTCAGTCACCAAGACGGTATCCTCATTCGACTCTCGAAGGATGAACGTCTTAGTCACAAATGCTGAGCAGCCTCCGCCGCAAGATGACGTATCCGCACGCATCCAGCAGCTGGAGCAGGGACAACAGAGGATAGAAGCTCTCATGGAGAACTTACTTCTTACCCTCCAACGTCCACCAAATAATGAAGTTCCTCCAAGTCACCACGAGGAGGAGGTAAATGAGTCATGCGCCCTTACCAAGAGGGACGTTGATGATATCCTCGCCAAAGCAAAGGAAGAGGATTCACTAAAGGAACACGGAATCAAGCCGCCATATCCCTTATGGATGGACTCGGTACCGTTTCCTACCAAATTCAAACAGCCCACTCTCCAAACATATACGGGGAAGGGCTCGGCCAGACAACATGTCATCCATTTCAAGATCCTGACGGGAGCCATCGCGGATCAAGATGCCCCCAAGATCCGTCTCTTCGCAAGTACCCTAAAAGGTACGGCCTTTGATTGGTACTCCAGTCTTCAGGAGGACTCTATCCAAAACTGGGCCATGATGGAGACACGCTTCCTAACTCACTTCAAAGGTGAGGATCATCCTGTGACTATGGCTCAACTCTGTAGCCTAAAACAGGGAGAGAATGAGTCGACATACGACTACATTCACAAGTCGAAGGCAATGGCGTACAAATGTTCAGACGTACTGCCACAAGCGTCGCTGGTCGACATCTGCCGTAACAACATGAGAGCAAAGATACGCTCCATGATTATCGGCAACAAATCAAAGAATCTGGGAGAACTCCTAGAAGCATCAATGGAGGCTGAGACGGTGATCAAGGACCTCAGCAGTCAGAAATCATCAAAGAAGGAGCCGACCGCCATTGCAACCTCGAAGCAAAAGAAAAAGGAGGTTCTCAATGTGCAAACCAAGTCAGCTCCGCAGCCACCAAAGAAAGCTGAAAACAAAGGTGCAGGTAAGAGACCTGAACTCTCTGATGCCTTCAAGGAACGAGTAGAAAAGAAATACCCGTTCGATGAAGATGTCGAAGAAATCTTCGAGGCTCTCTTGGCAAACGGGAAGCTCACCCTGCCTGAACCCAAAAGACCAGGAGATGTTGGCAAAACCAACGATCCCCGGTACTGTCCATACCACCAGATGATCTCGCATCCTCTCAACCAATGCTTCGTTGTGAGAGAAAAGATCAACGAGATGTGGAAAAACGGAGTCATCACATTTGACAAAAACTATGGGTCTGCCTCCGTCAACATGATGTCGTATGAACAAACACAAAAGTCACCAAAGAAGAAGGTCACTACTTCCTTCAAGGTGATAAAAATGGCTCAAACATCCCAAGAGCTAGTCCCGTGCCCAACACCAGATGGACAGCCCATATGGGTACATCCCGATCTCCTGGAAGATGAAAACTGGGAGATCGTCAAAACAAAGCCGACTGCTCGACAGCGAAGGCAAGCCATGAGACAACTCCGCAAGCTTAAACAGTAGGAGAAAGCTCAACCAAAACAAGAAGTTCCTGAAAAGATAGAAACTTCCCCTACCCCTTCATTGGGGGCAGCAGAAAAGTCTCTTTCCGAGACTTCGAGGCCGGCAAGGAAATTCAACCTTCGTGATTTCATGCCGTTACTACTAAAAACTGAAGACATGCAGGGGGCATTATACTCTTGCAATTCAGTAATTGGATTCCCCATGGATGGGTACGAGTCCAGTGACACCGCCAGTGACACCGATGAATGGGAGGAATCCCTCGAAATAGGAGAATACCTCTCCGACGAGGAATGGATCCCCGAATCCCACCTCATGCCGGTGATCTGGTATAACCCTTTACAACCACAGGGATCTTGGTCTGATGATGAAGGAGACCAAGAGGTTGTTCAAGAAAATGCTGTTGACACAGCACCTGCCAATGCTCCGGTAGAACCCGATCAGGAGGAACCACAAGGAGTAGATGAAGAAGAAGATCTGGCTCCTATGCCTGATCTCGAAGAATATGCAAGGATCTTGCAGCGTCTTGCCATAGAGCAAGGACAAGATCACATCAATCAGCTTCATCGCAATCCAGAACCGGTGGTCCCGGAAAATCTACAGGGGTCCCCTCCAGTAACTCCTGAAAATGAAGAAAACTGCTGGGTGGATGATCCCCTTACATCAGAGGATGAATCTGACTCCCAACAATCCGTTCCGGAGACGTTTTCTATTGCTTGCAATGCGATAGTTCGAGACGACAGCGCCTCTGGAGCTTCATCTGCCGAGGCCACAAACTCCCATACTACATCAGGTAGTATATCCTCTGATATTACTACCTCGGAGATGGCATCTTCTCAACCTTCGTCTTCTGAGACTGTCACATCAGAGTACAGACCTCTTCTGGCTGACTACCTTGAAGACGTCTCTACCGATGAAGTCTACCCAGTCAACTGGTCCCAGATGCCCAACCTCATGGGTGATGTCTGGACCGATGAAATTGTAAATAAAGAAGACAAATTGCTGGACGCTGTTCAAGACTTGTTCCCGGAAAATGCTCCATGCAATGCAATCACTGAGGATGGTAAGGTTGACACGAAAGCATCTTCAGCAAATGAAAAGGATCAGCCCCTCAATCCCGAGGGTGGACTTCCGAATGAAGAACCGTCTCCAGAAGCTTTCGAAGTTGGTAAAGGTACCCGCTCTGGCCGGGATTACCACAAAAACTACAATCTAACTTATTTTTCTTATGTAAATCCTTCGGGACAGAATGTAAGCGCCCCAAGTGGCAACAATAATGAGAATGCAGGCCCTAAGGAGGCTTTCAAGTATGACTTGATTGAGCACTTTAGACACATACATGCACGTCTGCACATCCTAGACTTATTACGAATGTCTCCCCAAACTCGTGATAGTCTCATTTCGGAACTGCAAAGACTGAATCTGGATGTCAACAAGCATGCCCCACAAGTCCTACAAATTGAAATGGACTATAGGGTTAAAAAATCAAATACCTCCTCAAAAGGAGAAAAGAAGAAGACTGAGGGATCTTGCAATGATTGCCTCTCAGTTCAAAAAACAGCAAGTGCAACTATCGCCTTCACTAAGGAAGACCTCCTACTAGGCGAAACAAAGCACAACCGGCCCTTATACTTTACAGGGTACATCAAAGAGATGTCGATACACAGAGTACAGATTGATCCGGGTTCTGCCCTCAACCTCATCTCTACTTCGGCACTCGAAGAGCTGGGCATCCCGCCTAGCAAGCTGAGTCACACATCCGTGTCTATCTTTGGATACGATGGAAGCGCTCAGAAGCCTATTGGCAAGAATAGGTTCAAGTTGCAAATCGGTGATCTTATCTCTGAAGTCACTGTATATGCAATAAAGACCCCCTCATGCTACAACATCCTTCTTGGACGCCCCTGGATACACGAGAGTGGTGTTGTTCCTTCAACTCTTCATCAGTGCATCAAGTTTGTTGGCGACGACGGCTTGGTACATCGGGTATTTGCGGACAAAAAACCTTTCAAAGACAAAGAAGTCCATTTTGCAGACTCGCAGATGTACAAAGATGAAAACGAAGAAAAGGAGAAAGAAATAGCATCCTTTGCCGAAAGTCTCCAGAAAGATAAAGGCAAGTCTCCTCAGCAATCATCGGAAGAAAATCAACCATCCGGCAAAACCAAGGAGATCAACCAATCTCCTTTTGTTGTCTCCCTCAAGTCTTCAAAGCCGCTGGTGATCACTACCAAGACAAAGAAGACCAAACAAAAGCCTGGGGGCAAGTTTGTCATCTCCTTCGTGTCTATTATGCAAGACACAGATTCGGATTCAGAGACAGAAGACGACACGTCGTCAAGCCAAGCTGATACTCAGCAAGCTCAACCTGCTCTCACTCCATTGGAGGCACCTGCTGGCATAGACGATCCAGCATCAGCTTCGTTCGTTGTTCCGACAACATCACCAGAAGAAAAGCCGATCTTTTTCCACAGGTCGGCGGCTTCTTCATCAAACTCTTCGCTTGAGCCTTTCCAAAACGAAGGTATGCCACAACTATCCTTGTATAGTCCAATGGCGCAAGCTATCATGAAGAAAATGGGCTATGACGCTCGAAATCCAATCGGCTTGGGAGGTGGCCGCGGTATTCTCGTACCATTGGAGCCCACCCTGACAAAAGGCCAGCAGAAGGATTGGAAACTCTATCGTCATATAGAAAAGTCTTCATACGGACTGGGCTACGACCCTGATGCTCCCATGAGACAGTTGACCCAAAGGCTACAAAGTCGTCTGGCCGAAGAAACCTCAACATCTCGTGTCTGTGAAGATATTGATCTCCCTAGATATCTCTTCGAAGAGTTACCCGTCAAGGATCCAGGAAGCTCCTCCAATTGGTACGATTTCTCTGATGATGAAGAGGAATTGTCCGATGATACAGATGCACAGTCTTCTGGTCCAGAAGAACCATCATCTCCAAAAGAAGTGCCATACTTCGATCTAGTTTCAACAGGAGATTGGGACCATCTCATAGAAAGTCTTGAGAAGAGTGTCGATCAAGAAGACCCATGGTCAGAAGCACACCCTTGGTCTGAGAATACCTTTGAAACTCCGGAAGGTCTTGTTGAGTTGGAAGCCTCCGAAAACATTATGGAGGAACCACCTTCAAGTCTTCCAACAGAAGATTATGTTCAAAAGATAGACTTGGGAACGCCAGATAGCCCACGTCCTGTATTCATAATCAAGAATATGAAGGATGATGAGTTACCCGAGTATATCGCTTTTCTTCGTGAGTTTGTTGATTGTTTTGCATGGTCTTACGCTGAAATGCCTGGTTTAGACCCCAAAATAGCAGTTCACAAACTCAATCTACAAAAAGATATCAAGCCTGTCAAACAAAGCCAAAGAAGATTCCGCCTTGACATAATGGACAAAATTGAACAAGAAGTTCAGAAACTCAAAAACGTTGGCTTCATCCGCGAGGAACAGCATCCTGAATGGTTGGCCAACATCGTCCTAGTGACAAAGAAAAATGGGCAGATTAGGGTCTGTATTGATTATAGAGACCTGAACAATGCATGTCCTAAAGATGAATTTCCGCTCCCCATACCGGAGGCGATGATCGACAACACCTGTGGATTCGAGCGGATGACATTCATGGATGGTTTCTCTGGGTACAATCAGATAAAAATGCATCCTGAAGATGAAAGACACACATCATTTCGGACCCCATTTGGCGTGTATTGTTACACTGTAATGCCATTTGGTCTGAAAAACGCTGGTGCGACATATCAGAGGGCTATGATGAAGATATTCCAAGATATGCAGCATAAGATGGTCGAATGCTGCGTTGATGATCTCGCCGTCAAAAGCAAAAGGAAAGAAGACCATCTCAAAGATCTTCGAGAAGTCTTTCTCCGACTACGCAGGCACAAACTGCGAATGAATCCCCTAAAATGCTTCTTCGGTGTATCATCGGGTAAGTTCCTCGGATTCGTAGTTCGGAAAGCGGGAATAGAGCTTGACCCTATCAAAGTCAAGGCTATCCTAGAAATGCCATCCCCAAAAACCCTGAGACAGTTAAAAGGGCTTCAAGGAAGATTGGCATACATTCGACGGTTCATCTCCAACCTGTCAGGGAAATGCCGTCCATTCTCCCGCCTAATGAAAAAGGGCGTGGACTTTGTCTGGGATGCTGAATGCGAAACTGCGTTCCAAGATATCAAGTCATACCTGACCAAACCTCTAGTACTGGCTGCCCCCACAACTGGAAAACCATTTATCTTGTACACAAGAGCCCTCGACCACTCTTTGGGAGCTCTACTTGCACAAGGAAATCATGAGGGAAAAGAAGCTGCTCTATACTATCTCAGCCGCATGCTGGTAGGTGCAGAGCATCGCTACTCTCCAGTCGAAAAAGAATGTCTTGCAGTGATGTTTGCTGTACAAAAGCTACGTCACTATCTGCTGTCCAACATAGTATACCTGATCTCGAGGATCGATCTCCTGAAGGTCCTTGTCACAAAAGCAGGTTCCCTCAATGCCCGACTGGCAAAATGGTCTATCCTCCTGTCACAATTTGATATTAGGTATGTACCACAAAAAGCAATCAAATGTCAAGCTCTGGCAGACTTTCTTGTAGAGCATCCGTTGCCTGAAGATTCTCCACTCAGGGATGAACTCCCAGACGAGTCAGTTTACAGCGTGGAGGCTTCCTTATCAAATGCTTCCTAGGATATGTACTTCGACGGTGCAACCAGGACAAGTGAAAAAGGAAATCAAATATCAGGGATTGGCATCCTCTTTGTTAGTCCCGACAAATACATGATTCCACACGCCTTCTCGCTACTGGAACCATGTTCAAACAATGCAGCTGAGTACCAAGCCCTGATTGTAGGATTGGAACTCGCCCTCGAATCCGGCATCACAGTGCTAGAAGCCTTCGGGGATTCTCAACTGATCGTCAACCAGATGAATCAGAAATTTGAAATCAGGAAGCCTGATCTGTTGCCTTACTACAACAAGGCGCAATCACTTCGGTAAAAATTTGACATCTGTCATATCACCCACATTCGTAGAGGCGAAAACATCCGTGCAGATGCCCTGGCTGGACTCACCGCCTCTATGGCGGTCAAAGAAGGAGAACACATGCTAGTTACAGTGTGTGAGAGAAGGATTCTCCCTCCCCTCAATACACACCAAGCAGTTGCTGAGTGCCACCAACTGGTTGGAAGTCGGATCTCCATCCTCAGACCTCCGATCGGCGACTGGAGGGATCCGTTCATTGATTATATTATGTTCGGAATCCTGCCTGAAGATCCAAAAGAACGGGTAAGTGTTCAAAGACAAACCCCAAACTTTCATCTGGACATTCCTTCAAAGATTCTCTACAGAAAATCCTACAATGGAGTACTTCTATGCTGCTTATCACAACAAGAAGCTAAAGAAACTCTCGAAGAGGTGCATGCTGGTCTTTGTGGAGCTCATCAGGCTGGTCCAAAGCTCTACGATCAGATAAAAAGGTTAGGTTATTATTGGCCTACCATGGTAGCTGACGCAATGCAATTTGCTAAACGCTGCCAATAATGCCAAGTTCATGGAGACTATGTCCACATGCCTCCAGAATGGGTACATCCTACAGCAATTTCATGGCCTTTCGAAGCCTGGGGTATGGACATCGTAGGTCCTGTCTCCCCTCCGTCAAGCAAAGGTCATCGTTTCATCTTCGCCGCTACGGATTATTTCTCCAAGTGGTCAGAAGCTTTTGTGCTCAATGAAATGAAGACCTCATCAGTCCTTCAGTTCTTGCGCACCAACATCATTTGTCGCTTCGGCATACCTAAAAGATTCGTCCATGATAACGGACCACAATTCCGTGATCACAGATTCTACAGGTTCTGCGACAAATACAAAATCCAAAGTTGTCCTTCAACTCCGTACAATCCGGCGGCGAATGGACTGGCAGAGGCCTTCAACAAGACACTCTGCAAAATTCTCAAGAAAATGGTCTCTAGCCACAAAAGGGACTGGGGCGACAAACTATCCGAAGCTTTGTGGGCCTACCGAACCACCGTTCGAGGACCGACCCATAGCACGCCATTCTCCTTGGTCTATGGATGTGAAGCTGTTGTCCCTTTAGAGGTACAAATTCCTTCCTTAAGGGTATCTCTACAAAATGACATGTCGCAAGAAAGCAATGTCAAATTAAGACTCCAAGAGCTGGACAATCTAGATGAGAGACGGCTCGAGGCACTCCAAAGCATTGAGCTCTACCAAGCACGCATGGCTGGATCTTTCGACAAAAAGGTCAGGCAACGCGCCCACAAAAAGGGTGACTTGGTTCTTGTGGTAAAAAGGCCGATGGTTTTCGCTCACAAATCCAAAGGCAAATTTGAACCAAAATGGGAGAGACCCTTCGTCATCGACAAAGTCTTTTCCAATGGCGCATACGCACTTCTAAACATGGAAGGTGATAGATGTATGCTGCCCATCAACGGCAAGTTCTTGATGGATCCGATTCTTCCTTCTCTCCCGCTGCCCCCACCCCGGGTCTTTCGGGGTACGGCGGAGGGGAGGAGAAGAAAAGATAAGGGTATCAACATCTTTCTCTTTTTTTTGTACGGGTATGCCAATTTCACTTCTCTACTTGGAATTTAGAAACGGTGATCCGAAGATCCACCTTCACAAGTAGAAAGGGGAAATGAAACTTTTTCTAGTTTCTATTGCACACATATTTTAAGAAAAGAGACAAAAGGGTTTTTTTTTTATATGCCGTGAAAGGCGATTTCATTTGTTGCCGTAAAAGGCGATTTTTTGCCGTGAAAGGCGATTTACAAGTCTTATCCATTATGAAAGACAAGAGTTGTGATTTTTGTCTCTAAAAGAAAAATAAAGTACAATAGAAATCAAGAAAAGGAATCTGACTTCTCATTCGATTGTGGGGACACGTTCAGATCGACGGTCGCGAGTCATGTATGGGCTCCTCCATCGTCCATGCAGATGAGAACACGATGCTTGGATTCTTGGCTTGGCTTTTTAACCTCAGATTTTTAAAGGACAAAGACCAAGAGAAGGTCTTATATCCGATAAAAAGCTAAGTAAACGGGCTGAAAAGCCACGTTTTAGCCATGTTGGTAGAAGAAGGGAGGTCCTTCGGGGGGTGGCCCCCCAAGGGTGCTTCAATCACCTTTTGGTGGTCTTTGCAGCAGAGTTGCAGGAGTTCTGGATTTTCCGGGCAATTCTCTGGAACTTTTTCCGTTCTTCGTCTCCTTTTTTCTGATCCTCTTCTCCCTTTGGAATGCCCT
The DNA here is from genome assembly GCA_003546025.1 of Camphora micrantha. Taxonomy (NCBI): domain Eukaryota; kingdom Viridiplantae; phylum Streptophyta; class Magnoliopsida; order Laurales; family Lauraceae; genus Camphora; species Camphora micrantha. The sequence continues at coordinate 46,582,627 of QPKB01000004.1, read as the reverse complement.
CCTATTTATAGGCCTTTGGTAGCCATTTAGGAGGGTTTATGAGCATTGAATGCATTAATGCTCATAATGGGAGGAGTTACAAGTTTTAAATTATTTATTTTGTAACTCCTTTTTCCTTGAATCTGATTGGCCGATGGAGAATAATGAGCTTTTAATTGTCTTTAATCCCCATCATGGGAGGAGTTTCATGGCTTTAATGCCATAAATCCTTTGACTTTTAACTCCCATTTGCTTGCTTTTGATTGGGCCGTCCAAAATAATGAGTTAATGACTGCATTAACTTGTCATAAAATGGGTCATTTAACCTCATTAATTGGTCGCCAAGTCGCTTGAAGAGTCGCGGGCCGCGCCGCGCCTTTTGGAATTCTTCTTGCGATGATCGCCGGTGGATCCACATGTTGTTTGAAGTCGGATGGCGATGCAATTTCAGACATTGATTAATGTCAACGTGCAGGCAACATCTGTCCTGTCGATTTCACGATCGGGCGGGCAGAAAGTGTGCTTTCTTTGTCGGCCGGTTGGCGATTTCGAGGCATCTAAAGATCATCCAATGATTTCGGCGGCGGATCCGTGATGTTGACGAAGATCGACGGATTTCATTCACGAAAAATCAGATTTTGGAAAAATCACAGGGGCCAATCAACTCGAAACGCGAAAAGGACCCGAAAAAAGGGGTTTCCGATTCCATGGTCGCCGGCGACCATGGGCCGGCGACCATGGGCCAAGGTCGCCGGCGACCATGGGCTTTGGCCCATTTCTCGGCCGCCGTTCGGTCGCCTTTTCTTCGCCGTTTTTCGATCTTTTTTCATTCTTTTTTCTTCTGTATTTTTCCTGACATTTCCCCTCATTTATTGGCCTGATTCTCTTGAAGAAAACCCAATGAGAAGCCACGCAAATCGGAGCACAAAGTTTCTTATTTTTCTGGAAAGCCGAAGACTTTGTTGTGCGGTATTGCCGATTTTTTGTCAAGCATTGAAACTAGGCCAAACGATGTCAGAATGACCTGAAATTCGACGTGGAGCTTCTTGAGCAGTAGATAGGACCAACCATAGGCTTTGGTTTGAGTTTTGAAGCCTTTTTGGGTCCCGCAAATGCTCGCCATGAGAGAAATGCCGAGCTTTGACTTATGGTCAACCGATGTCCGATTGACCCGAAATTTAACAGGGAGCCTCCTGAGTAGTAAGTAAGACCAACCATGGGCTTTGGTTTGAGTTTTGAAGCCTTTTGGGGTCCCGCAAATGCTCGCCTTGATTTCACCTCGAGGAAAATGCCGAGCTTTGAAACTAGGCCAAACGATGTCCGTTTGATCTAAAACTTGACAGGGGACCTATTGGAGTCATTTTGAGATGATCCATTAGCTCCAATTTGGATGCCATGATTCCGGGGTGCTCCGCTGCCGGTAGGCCTGTTTTTACTCCCCGAGAGTTGATGAAGGGTCAAATGTTGTTCGTTTGACTTGAAATTTGGCATGGGGCCTTTTGGAGGTATTCTGAGACCATCCGTAGGCTCTGATCGAAGTTTTGAAGTCTTCGACACTGTCGCTGCCGGGAGCTCCTGTCTGGCTGTCGGAGGAGTGAAGTTAGGCCAAATGACGTCGAAATGGCCCGAAACTTCATGTGTACCCCTCTTTTGGCTTCTTTGAAGGATCTTGCAGTTTTTGTTTGATTCTGACAAGATCTGGTGCTTGAAGTGGCGCCTTCCTATTTATGGCAGGATATGGCTCCATGTAGCTTTTGGTGTTGAAGGGACATAGTGACATTTTTGGTGTCAACAAATGCCCCCTCGAGGTACAGCGACAAGGTGCTCAGCTCTAGCAGTCGGTGTGCCTCGAAGAGAATTTGAAGGAGATCTTCTTGCTTGACCAAGAGTCTTGAGCGTTTTTCTCTTGATGGAGTTGCTTTTTTGAGCTTCCAAGGGATTTCGCGGTAATGAGAGCGGTCACGTACCGTCTCAAGGCAAGGATTCTGAAATGACATTTGGATATGGGTTTTTGGTTTTGGGTTTTCCCTTTTAACCTTGTGAACCTAAAGGCTTTATGTGGCACATTAGGCGGTTAAGAAGGTTTTTTTGGTTTTTTGACCTTGTGACCTAACAGGCTGTATGTGGCGAGTTAGGGGGTCGGGATTTTGGTTTTTGGTTTCGGTCTTGTGACCTAACAAGCTGTATGTGGCAAGTTAGGGGACCATGGTTTGGTTTTTGGTCACTCTTTGGGACAATTTTGGGTCCATTGGAGTGGTTTGGTTTTTTGTGGAATGTTAATTTCAAGATTGTGGCTTGATTTGGTGCATGGGGTTGGATGGTTTGGGATTTTTAGATTGTGGCTTAATTTCAAGTCCATGAAGCTTGGAATTTTTTGTATGGTCCAATCAACTCAAGAGAGGCATGAAACCATTTTTGTATGCTCTTGGTAAGAGAAATTTTGAATAAAAGCCACTTTTAGTGCCCAGGTGGTCAAACCTGGCTCATATGGGCTAACCCATGGGACCTTAAGCTTTTAAAAATGGCTTAGATCTCATGTGGTGTCATTTTGTAAAGAATATCTAAAAATATCCCTTTTGTGTAGAGAATATCTAAAAATATCCTTACTTGGAGAGAATCTCTCAAGTTTCCTTGATTTTGGGAGAGATTTTCTCAAAGTTTCTCAAATCCCCTTTCTTTTTGGAGAGAATTTCTCAAGAATCTCCTCTTTAGGAGAGAATATCTCAAATCTCCTTTTCTTTTAGGAAGTTTGCTAATTTTTAGCACTTACCTCCTTGCTTTTCTCCTTCTTTCCTCTTTTGGTTCGCCTTTTCTATAAAAGCAATGGAGATGGGTTTTCTTTCTCTTGTTGCTTTCTTTTTGCAAAAACCTTCAAGAGTGCTCCAAGAATTTCTCAAGGATCTTTAAGTTTCTTCTTCTTCTTCTCCATGGCTTCAAGTAGGTCTTCTTTTTCCAAGAAAAACCCCATGTAGATGTAGAAAAGTTTCCTTTTCTTTCTTTTTTTTTTCTTCTTTTCTTTTCTTTTCTTTTCTTTCTCTTTTTTTTTTCACGTGTTTTCTTTTCCTCTTTTTTTTTTGTACACGTTCTCTCTGTTTTTTTTTTCCCTTTTTTTTTCTCTTTTTTTCGCTCTATGCTTTTTTTTTTTGTTTGTGCTGTAAGGAGATGACGAACTTGCCCCCAGACTTTTGTTTGGTCTTCTTTGCCTTGGTAGTGATCACCAGCGGCTTTGAAGACTTGAGGGAGACAACAAAAGGAGATTGGTTGATCTCCTCGGTTTTGCCGGATGGTTGATTTTCTTCCGGTGATTGCTGAGGAGCCTTGCCTTTATCTTTCTGGAGACTTTCGGCAAAGGATGCTATTTCTTTCTCCTTTTCTTCGTTTTCATCTTTGTACATCTGCGAGTCTGCGAAATGGACTTCTTTGCCTTTGAAAGGCTTTTTGTCCGCAAATACCCGATGTACCAAGCCGTCGTTGCCAACAAACTTGATGCACTGATGAAGAGTTGAAGGAACAACACCACTCTCGTGTATCCGGGGGCGTCCGAGAAGGATGTTGTAGCATGAGGGGGTCTTTATTGCATATACAGTGACTTCAGAGATAAGATCACCGATTTGCAACTTGAACCTAATCTTGGCGATAGGCCTTTGAGTGCTTCCATCGTATCCAAAGATAGACACGGATGTGTGACTCAGCTTGCTAGGCAGGATGCCCAGCTCTTCGAGTGCCGAAGTGGAGATGAGGTTGAGGGCAGAACCCGGATCAATCTGTATTCTGTGTATCGGCATCTCTTTGATGTACCCTGTAAAGTATAAGGGCCGGTTGTGCTTTGTTTCGCCTAGTAGGAGGTCTTCCTTAGTGAAGGCGATAGTTGCACTTGCTGCTTTTTGAACTGAGAGGCAATCATTGCAAGATCCCTCAGTCTTCTTCTTTTCTCCTTTTGAGGAGGTATTTGATTTTTTAACCCTATAGTCCATTTCAATTTGTAGGACTTGTGGGGCATGCTTGTCGACATCCACATTCAGTCTTTGCAGTTCTGAAATGAGACTATCACGAGTTTGGGGAGACATTCGTAATAAGTCTAGGATGTGCAGACGTGCAGGTATGTGTCTAAAGTGCTCAATCAAGTCATACTTGAAAGCCTCCTTAGGGCCTGCATTTTCATTAATGTTGCCACTTGGGGCGCTTACATTCTGTCCCGAAGGATTTACATAAGAAGAAGAAGTTAGATTGTAGTTTTTGTGGTAATCCCGGCCAGAGCGGGTACCTTTACTAACTTCGAGAGCTTCTGGAGACGGTTCTTCATTCGGAAGTCCAACCTCGGGATTGAGGGGCTGATCCTTTTCATTTGCTGAAGATGCTTCCGCGTCAACCTTACCATCCTCAGTAATTGCATTGCATGGAGCATTTTCCGGGAACAAGTCCTGAACAGCGTCCAGCAATTTGTCTTCTTTGTTTACAATTTCATCGGTCCAGACATCACCCATGAGGTTGGGCATCTGGGACCAGTTGACTGGGTAGATTTCATCGGTAGAGACGTCTTCAAGGTAGTCAGCCAGAAGGGGTCTGTACTCTGATGTGACAGTCTCAGAAGACGAAGGTTGAGAAGATGCCATCTCCGAGGTAGTAATATCAGAGGATATACTACCTGATGTAGTATGGGAGTTTGTGGCCTCGACAGATGAAGCTCCAGAGGCGCTGTCGTCTCGAACTATCGCATTGCAAGCAATAGGAAACGTCTCCGGAACGGATTGTTGGGAATCAGATTCATCCTCTGATGTAAGGGGATCATCCACCCAGCAATTTTCTTCATTTTCAGGAGTTACTGGAGGGGACTCCTTTAGATTTTCCGGGACCACCGGTTCTGGATTGCGATGAAGCTGATTGATGTGATCTTGTCCTTGCTCTATGGCAAGATGCTGCAAGATCCTTGCAGATTCTTCGAGATCAGGCATAGGGGCCAGATCTTCTTCTTCATCTACTCCTTGTAGTTCCTCCTGATCGGGTTCTGCCGGAGCATTGGCAGGTGCTGTGTCAACAGCATTTTCCTGAACAACCTCTTGGTCTCCTTCATCATCAGACCAAGATCCCTGTGGTTGTAAAGGGTTATACCAGATCACCGGCATGAGATGGGATTCGGGGATCCATTCCTCGTCGGAGAGGTATTCTCCTGTTTCGAGGGATTCCTCCCATTCATCGGTGTCACTGGCGGTGTCACTGGACTCGTACCCATCCATGGGGAATCCAATTACTGAATTGCAAGAGTATAATGCCCCCTGCATGTCTTCAGTCTTTAGTAGTGATGGCATGAAATCACGAAGGGTGAATTTCGTTGCCTGCCTCGAAGTCTCGGAAGGAGACTTTTCTGCTGCCCCTAGTGAAGGGGTAGGGGAAGTTTCTGTCTTTTCAGGAACTTCTTGTTTTGGTTGAGCTTTCTCCTGTTGTTTAAGCTTGCGGAGTTGTCTCCTGGCTTGCCTTCGCTGTCGAGCGGTCGACTTTGTTTTGACGATCTCCCAGTTTTCATCTTCCAGGAGATCGGGATGTACCCATATGGGCTGTCCATCTGGTGTTGGGCACGGGACTAGCTCTTGGGATGTTTGAGCCATTTTTATCACCTTGAAGGAAGTAGTGACCTTCTTCTTTGGTGACTTTTGTGTTTGTTCATACGACATCATGTTGACGGAGGCAGACCCATAGTTTTTGTCAAATGTGATGACTCCGTTTTTCCACATCTCGTTGATCTTTTCTCTCACAACGAAGCATTGGTTGAGAGGATGCGAGATCATCTGGTGGTATGGACAGTACCGGGGATCGTTGGTTTTGCCAACATCTCCTGGTCTTTTGGGTTCAGGCAGGGTGAGCTTCCCGTTTGCCAAGAGAGCCTCGAAGATTTCTTCGACATCTTCATCGAACGGGTATTTCTTTTCTACTCGTTCCTTGAAGGCATCAGAGAGTTCAGGTCTCTTACCTGCACCTTTGTTTTCAGCTTTCTTTGGTGGCTGCGGAGCTGACTTGGTTTGCACATTGAGAACCTCCTTTTTCTTTTGCTTCGAGGTTGCAATGGCGGTCGGCTCCTTCTTTGATGATTTCTGACTGCTGAGGTCCTTGATCACCGTCTCAGCCTCCATTGATGCTTCTAGGAGTTCTCCCAGATTCTTTGATTTGTTGCCGATAATCATGGAGCGTATCTTTGCTCTCATGTTGTTACGGCAGATGTCGACCAGCGACGCTTGTGGCAGCACGTCTGAACATTTGTACGCCATTGCCTTCCACTTGTGAATGTAGTCGTATGTCGACTCATTCTCTCCCTGTTTTAGGCTGCAGAGTTGAGCCATAGTCACAGGATGATCCTCACCTTTGAAGTGAGTTAGGAAGCGTGTCTCCATCATGGCCCAGTTTTGGATAGAGTCCTCCTGAAGACTGGAGTACCAATCAAAGGCCGTACCTTTTAGGGTACTTGCGAAGAGACGGATCTTGAGGGCGTCTTGATCCGCGATGGCTCCCGTCAGGATCTTGAAATGGATGACATGTTGTCTGGCCGAGCCCTTCCCCGTATATGTTTGGAGAGTGGGCTGTTTGAATTTGGTAGGAAACGGTACCGAGTCCATCCACAAGGGATATGGTGGCTTGATTCCGTGTTCCTTTAGTGAATCCTCTTCCTTTGCCTTGGCGAGGATATCGTCAACGTCCTTTTTGGTAAGGGCGCGTGACTCATTTACCTCCTCTTCATGGTGACTTGGAGGAACTTCATTATTTGGTTGACGTTGGAGGGTAAGAAGTAAGTTCTCCATGAGAGCTTCTATCCTCTGCTGTCCTGCTCCAGCTGCTGGATGCGTGCGGCTACGTCATCTTGCGGCGGAGGCTGCTCAGCATTTGTGACTAAGACGTTCATCCTTCGAGAGTCGAATGAGGATACCGTCTTGGTGACTGAGCTGGAGCTCATTCTTTTGGATGAAGAGCTCGAAGAGTGATTGCTCCGGCGTCCTTGACTTGAAGGAGTGGGAGAATCTTCTTTATGTCTTCGCGCTCAGGAGACGCTGCGAGTCACCGGTCGCTTGACATGGATTTTTGTTGCTGACTTCTGGCGCCTTCTGGTTTTGCCAACCATATGGACAGTAGCAACTTGGTTGGGTGCTTCTTTTTCGACCCATTTTTGAGAGACCTGGAGCGTGGAGTGCTGAGCTCTTTGCTTCTCTAGTCTCTTTTGCCGATACGCCGCGCGGCGACGCATACGACGAGCAATTTGAGCTTCAGTTAGCTCGGGCTGTGCTCTAGCCACGAAGGAGGTGGTCCCTTGCGCGCGCAGCCGAGCTTGTCTTCTTTGTAATTTGGCAAGGACAGGATCTGGACGCGGTCCTTAGCTTGTCGCAGCGAAGCTTTAAATTTGGCGAGCTCGGCCCCTGTTGAGATGAAGGGCCGAGTTGCAGGAATACAGGCCTTGACAGGTTTTCGCTGTGGCCTGATGATGCACTACTTGATCCTGGGCTTATAGGAACAAGCCGGCTCGTGCTGGGTGGATTTTGTTTGGTGGAGGGCTGGTTTCTCCTCTTTCATGTACGAGAGAGGGTAGAACCGGTTCTCCTTGAGCGGGGCCAAGTACGCTGGCCTTGCAGATCTTTGGGACCTTCTTTGTTTTGGAGAAGGTCTTGGAGACCAAGTCTTGAGGTAGACCTGGTTTCTTGCAGGCTGAGGTTTCGTGGGGTTGTCGCGGGCTTTAGTCTTCTTGGCGGTTGCCCTTGGTGTCACGGTAGTGACGTGCCCAGGGGCGGTTCTCTGCTTCTTGGCAGGAGTTGTTTCTTCTGCGGGAAGTGGGAAAGGTCCCAGCGACCCGAAGACGATGGACTGGGGAACGGAGGTCGACCCGGTGTCTCGTGCGTTACCGAAGGAAGTGACACTTCAGCCGCTGGCGAGCGCTTAGGAGCGCGTTTGTTTTGCTTCTCTTGAAGCATTAGCTGGTACTTGTTCTCGTCGAAGGTGATCGTCAACGAAGCTGCCATGTTAGTTTTTGAAAACCTTTCTGAAACAAGACCGGATCCATTAGTAATCACAAGAATGTGGTGATCATAAATGGAAATAAACTATGGCTTTGTCTTTTCAATTTGCTTGAGGGGACAAGGCCCGGCCCAAGCAAGATGAAGAAGGCAAAAAGCCATAGAGTATACAATTGTTCTAAACGCAAGTATGAAAGGCTCAGAGTGAGCGTTCCAGTGACTGCTAGAAGCAATTGTGAACTTAATTCAGATTACCGAGGAGCGAGGCTCACTCGAGGTAAAATGATATAAGGTTGGGAGCACAAATGTGTCGGTCGCGAATACAGTAGACCCAAGAGGGCGTACTAGCACCGCTAGAAACAGATGTTGTAAATCGCATCCTTGAAATGGACACGAGATGGGATTTTTTGAAAGGTCAAGGTTGGGTTCATAAAAGAGAGCAAATGGCACTCCGATCCGAACACGTGCTCAAACATTTCTGCGAGCACAGAGTCTGAAAGGGAAATAACAAGAATATCTCGAATCTGGACCCAACAATGACGGAAGTTTTTTTTTTTAGAAAAGTCAGGATCAGATTCATCAAAGAGAGCAAATGACGTTCCAACCCAAACACGTGCTCAACATTTCTGCGAGCACAGTAATCCGAGGAGGAAGAGGTCAAGATTCCTCGACTTTGAACCCAGACGTGACAGAAGTTTTTTTTTTTTTTTGAAGATTTTTTTTTAAAGTCAGTATCGGATTCATCGAAGAGAGCAAATGATGTTCCAATCCAAACACGTGCTCAACATTTCTGCGAGCAAAAAATCGACGAATTTTTTTTTGCAAGATTCAACATTGGCCACCAACTAGAAAGGTGCCAAAGAATCTAAGTTCATGTTCTCAAATGAACGTGTCCCACCAGGTATGCCAGCTTGATGGACCCGATTCTTCCCTCTCTCTCGCTGCCCCCGCCCCGGGTCTTTCGGGGTACGGCGGAGGGGAGGAGAAAAAAAGTAAAGGGTATCAACATTTTGTACGGGTATGCCAATTTCACTTTTCTACTTGGAATCTTGGAATGGTGATCCAAATATCCACCTTCACAAGTAGAAAGGGGAAATAAAACTTTTTCTAGTTTCCCATTGCACACATATTTTAAGAAAAGAGACAAAGGTTTTTTTTATATGCCGTGAAAGGCGATTTCATTTGTTTGCCGTAAAAGGCGATTTACAAATCTTATCCATTATGATAGACAAGAATTGTGATTTTTTTGTCTCTTAAAAAAATGCAAAGTACAAAAGGAAAAGCAAGAAAAGGGATCTAACTTCTCATTCGATTGTGGGGACACGTTCAGATCGACGGTCGCGAGCCATGTATGGGCTCCGCCGTCGTCCATGCAGATGAGAACATGATTCTTGAATTCTTGGCTTGGCTTTTTAACCTCAGATTTTTAAAGGACAAAGACCAAGAGAAGGTCTTATATCCGATAAAAAGCTAAGTAAACGGGCTGAAAAGCCACGTTTTAGCCATGTTGGTAGAAGAAGGGAGGTCCCTAGGGGGGTGGCCCCCTAAGGGTGCTTCAATCACCTTTTGGTGGTCTTGCAGCAGAGTTGCAGGAGTTCTGAATTTTCCGGGCAATTCTCTGGACTTCGAGTGAATTTCTCTGGCGATTTCTCTGAATTTGTTTCCCCCCGCCCTTCGTTTTTCCCTTTGGAATGCCCTCCTATTTATAGGCCTTTGGTAGCCATTTAGGAGGGTTTATGAGCATTGAATGCGTTAATGCTCATAATGGGAGGAGTTACAAGTTTTAAATTATTTGTTTTGTAACTCCTTCTCCCTTGAATCTGATTGGCTGATGGAGAATAATGAGCTTTTAATTGCCTTTAATCTCCATCATGGGAGGAGTTTCATGGCTTTAATGCCATAAATCATTTGACTTGTAACTCCCATTTGCTTGCTTTTGATTGGGCCGTCCAAAATAATGAGTTAATGACCGCATTAACTTGTCATAAAATGGGTCATTTAACCTCATTAATTGGTCGCCAAGTCGCTTGAAGAGTCGCGGGCCGCGCCGCGTCTTTTGGAATTCTTCTTGCGATGATCGCCGGTGGATCCACATGTTGTTTGACGTCGGATGGCGATGCAATTTCAGACATTGATTAATGTCAACGTGCTAGCAACATCTGTCCTGTTGATTTCACGATTGGGCGGGCAGAAAGTGTGCTTTCTTTGTCGGCCGGTTGGTGATTTCGAGGCATCTAATGATTATCCAATGATTTCGGCGGCGAATCTGTGATGTTGACGAAGATCGACGGATTTCATGCACGAAAAATCAGATTTTGGAAAAATCACATGGGCCAATCAACTCAAAACGTGAAAAGGACCCAAAAAAGGGGTCTTCCGGCGACTTTTGGGTCGCCGGAACTCCATGGTCGCCGGCGACCATGGGCCTTGGGCCCATTTTTCAGCCGCCGTTCGATCGCCTTTTCTTTGCCGTTTTTCGATCTTTTTTCATTCTTTTTTCTTCTGTATTTTTCCTGACATTTTCCCTCATTTATTGGCCTGATTCTCTTGAAGAAAACCCGACAAGAAGCCACGCAAATCGGAGCACAAAGTTTCCTATTTTTCTGGAAAGCCGAAGACTTTGTTGTGCGGTATTGCCGATTTTTTGTCAAGCATTGAAACTAGGCCAAACGATGTCGGAATGACCTGAAATTTGACGTGGAGCTTCTTGAGCAGTAGATAGGACCAACCATAGGCTTCGGTTTGAGTTTTGAAGCCGTTTGGGGTCCCGCAAATGCTCGCCTTGATTTCGCCATGAGGAAAATGCCGAGCTTTGAAACTAGGCCAAATGATATTCGTTTGACCTAAAACTTGACGGGGGGCCTATTGGAGTCATTTTGAGATGATCCATTAGCTCCAATTTGGATGCCATGATTCCGGGGTACTCCGTCGCCGGCAGGCCTGATTTTGCTTCGGAGCGTCGAGGTCGGGTCAAACGTTGTCGGAATGACCTGAAATTTGGCATGGAGCCTTTTGGAGGTATTCTGAGACCATCCGTAGGCTCTGATCGAAGTTTTAAAGTCTTCGACACTGTCGTTGCCGGGAGCTCCTGTCTGGCTGTTGGAGGAGTGAAGTTAGGCCAAATGATGTTGAAACGGCCCAAAACTTCATGTGTACCCCTCTTTTGGCTGCTTTGAAAGACCTTGCAGTTTTTGTTTGACTCTGACAAGATCTGATGCTTGAAGTGGCGCCTTCCTATTTATGGCAGGATGTGGCTCCATGTAGCTTTTGGTGTTGAAAGGACATAGTGATATTTTTGTTGTCAACAATAGGTCGCCGAGTGTAGTGAAAATTGCAACTCGAAATGATTTCGTCAGGGCGGTTAGCCGCGGGGGTGATCATGGGGTAACCGGGTGCGGGACAGAACCTATTTAGGTTCTGTTTCTGGGCGGCTGACCGCTAGGTGACCGCATGTGCAGAATTATGGAATTCTATAGCTGTTTCATTCCCATTTCGAGATACAAGCTCTAAGCTTCAGAATTCCACATTTCCACACCTATAAACATCTACTTTCATTTGCCAAACACCCATCCCATTCCATTTAAAGTCCATGAACAAAATTTACCTAATTAACAAATGAAATCCAACAAAGCATGTAACAAGCTTCAAATTAGGAGTTGTCTAGACATTTGCATTGACAAGAAATCAATAACCATACATGCATGTACAAAGTATAGACTTACTCTACTTGCCTTCACCAAAGAGAGTGAAGAAATGAAAATTTGAGAGAGATTGAGGAGGAAGGAGCTCTCCACACACACACTAGCCAAACCAACACTCCAAGGTCTCTCTCCTACACTCAAAGATCACCAAGGAAGAAGAGGGAGAGGAGTCCATCAACATGCAAGACATTAACGGCAAGGAGGAAGAAAATTAGAGGAGACGAAGTTGAGCAAAACTCACCAAATTTAGATCAAGATGTAGAGGAAGAAGAGAGGAAGAGATTGGTGTAGTTGTTTGCTTGAAATCCCCCCTTTAGGTAGTACATGCAAGAAGAAGAAGTGAAGAGGAGGAAGAGAAGAAGTCTTCCAGCAGCTTGCACTATGAAATGAAGGAGGAAGATGACGGATGAATAGTTGCTGGGATGGGTTTGAGTTTAAAAATGAGGATAAGGGGAGGAAATGACCAAAATGTCCATTTGAGTGAAATGAGATAAATTTGATTATTTGAGGAACTTCGAGGCGCCGAATCGTGACGAGTCAAGAATGGAAAGTGATGAGGGCGATGAGATCTTTCCAACAAACCTAAATTCGGAAAACACGAAATTTTTCAGAAAAATATTCAATTTTCCTATTAATCACAACCTAACCCCCTATTAAGACTAATCGCACTTGGAGCCAAACGAAACTCCGCAAATCACTTTCTAATGATAAAAGAAACTTGCTTAGCCACTAAAACCACCTAATTAGGTAGAATCACGATTAATTAGGCGAATCGCCAATATTAGGATATTAAACTCCCTATTAAGGTCGGGGACCTTACAGTTTGTGTCGACTTCACCGACCTGAACAAGGCTGGTCCAAAAGGTAGCTTTCCACTCCCAAAAATTGATCAACTTGTGGATTCAACAATGGGGCATGAACGGATGAGCTTCTTGGATACTTACCGAGGGTACCATCAGATAGCAATGGAGGAGGCCGACCAAGAGAAAAGGGCATTCATAACACCGAAAGGCACCTTCTGCTATAAAAGGATGCCCTTCGGGCTTGAAAATGCGGGGGCGACATTCCAGAGGCTGGTGACGAAAATATTTTAGGATTTAACTGGAAGAATAGCAGAAACCTATGTCGATGATATGGTAGTAAAGAGCAAAAAGAAAGTTGACCATGAGGAAGACCTAGAGTCTGTTTCCAGCACCCTACGGAGATACTGATGGACCCGGCTTCTGGCACTCGGCTCTACCGAGGTCGGCGGACGTGGGAGTCCGTTGGGTCCAACCCTTCCGCTCCCGAAGGCAAAGTGGGCATCAACATTTTTTTGTATGGGTATGCCAGATTTCTACTCTACTTGAAATTGACAAGTGGTGGTCCGTAGATCCACCTTCGCAAGTAGAAAAGGAAATCAACTTTTTTTTTCTAGTTTTTCATTGAACATATATTTAAGAAAAGAGACATGGTTTGTTTTGAATGACGTGAGATGCGATTTCATTTTGTTTTGCCATGAAAGGCGATGTTTGTCGTAAGAGGCGATTTTTTGTCGTGAAAGGCGGTGTTTGCCGTGAAAGGCGACTTACAATTCTTATCAATAATGAAAGACAAGAGTTGTGATTTTTATGTCTCTTTAGAAAAAATACAAACTACAATGTAAATCAAGAAAAAGGAATCAAACTTCTCAGGAGAATGTGGGGACTCGTTTAAATTGACGACCGCAAGCCATGTGTGGACTTCACCATCATCCATGCAGATGAGAACATAGGATGCTTTTGATTTGCTTGACACGACTTAAACCTTAATTTTTTAGAGGATAAAGACCAAGAGGATGTCCTATATCAAATAAAAAGCTAAGTAAACAGGCTGAAAAGCTACGTCTAAGCCATAGAGGAGGAAGGAGAGGTCCTTGGGGGGAGTGACCCTCCAAGGGACTTTTGGTCACCTTGTAGCTGTGGTCGGTGCTGGACTTCTTCAACGGAGGAGAGATTCATTGTAGCAACTTTTACAGAGCTCTGGAGCTTCACCGTGCTTGGATTTCTAGATCAATTTCCCGATTGATTTTTCGGATCTTCTGACTTTTTCTCGGATCCGTTTCCTTTGGAATGACCCCCATTTTATAGGCCCTTGGTAGCCATTAGGTGGGTTTATGGGCTTTTAATGCAATAAAAGAACATAATGGGAGGAGTTATAAGTGTTAATTCATTTATTTTGTAACTCCTTTTTCTCAGCTTCTGATTAGCCGATGGAGAATTAAGGGCTTTTAATTGCCTTAAATCTCCATGACGGGAGGAGTTTCATGGTAATGCTATGATTGCTTTGACTTATAACTCCTTTTTCTTTACTTCTGATTGGGCCGTCCAAAATAATGAGTTAATGACCGCATTAAGTTGTCATAAAATGGGCCAATTAACTGCATTAAGTGGTCGCCGAGTGTAAGACCCCAACAAGAGAGACCTCGATTGGTGTTAATTAAGTTATGTGTTAGTCTTAAGCGTGATTAGTGTCTTTTAGTTTAGTTGGGTTTAGAATAGGATTGTTATAGCTTTGGAAAATTTTGAGTGGCTTTGTGATTAGTGGGGCCCTTTAGGGGTTCCTTTCATGACTTTGCGTGTACTTGGGGGATTATCTGAGATTCCATTGATTTGTTTTTTTATCCCGTTCTACTCATCTCATTAATCTCTATGACATTCATGCTGATCCCGTTCCCGTTTGAGACCTCGAAACCCGACTTTCCTAGCTTCGAGGGTAAAACAGTCTTTTTACACTAAATCTGTACCCAATATTTGATATTCCCGAAACCTGTGAAACATAAACTTTTTGAAAACTAGAAATTTTGATGATCATTTCTCCCTTCTTTATCGAATTCGTTCGAAGCCCCGAAAGTCATGATTTCAGCCCCACAAGATTTCTAATGGTGGAGCCCACTCCCCAATTGCTTTATAAGGAGAACCCTCCTTCTCCTTTCCCTTTTCCAGCACAAAGAACTCTAACCTAGGGTTTTCTTACTCTTCTCTTCTTCTTCTTACTCTCCTTCCCTAAATCATCAACAACCTCACGTCTCTTGAGAAATGGAAATCACTACTCTCTTCCTCTCATTGAGAGTTCTTCATTGATAGCATTTGTGGAGGAAACCACCTACTCCAAGACCTCCTTTTGAACTAACCTAGCATTTTTAAGAACTCTCATGTAAGTAATCTTTTCCCTCTTTTGATATTGTGTTCTCCTAGCCTAATGGAATCTCCATTTCCATTATTGAGGCTTATTCCTTCCCATTCCATGTTTTGACTCTTTTAGGGTTTGTTTTTGGGGTTTTTGTTGTAGCTTGGATCCTTGGCTTGGAGAGGTGATTAGAGACTTGTTTTGCTAGATTAGAGACCTAAGGCAAGTGGATGATTTGATATTTTAAGCATCAAATAAGTTTTATTAGAAATATGTTGATTTTATTACACTATTCATGCTTTTTATTGACTTCTATTGCTTTGAAATAAATGCTCATTTAAAGGTTTCTGCTAACTTATTTATTGTCATGGAATGTGATTTATAGTTCTTTATTTGTCTCTTGTTTATGGCATTAAATGAACCTTTGTGATTTTCTTTCTCTCCTTGTGATTGAATGTGGATAAGAATGGAGATGAATGGATGTATTCTTGGTGTATGTTTTGAGGAGTTTGACCATAATATTGAGGTGGTTATATGCCCTCCAATGTGTGTAGAAATGGAGCCTCAAATGGACCTGAAGGAAAAGGAAAATGGGAAGAAGCAGAACTGTCCCGGAATCAGTTCATGGACAGTTCGCTCGAGCGACCTGTCCAGAAAGGGATTCTATCCATCCAGTAGATAGTTCGCTCGAGCGAACCCTCCCAGAACCCTCATAGAAACTTGTTAATTCGAGTGAACGTATTGTACGCTCGAGCGAACCCCATATCCGCTCGAGCGAACCATTCAAGAGAGCTCATTGCTCGAGCAAACTTCTTGTCCGCTCGAGCGATGGACACTGTTCATCTGGGACCATTCTGGGAGTAAAAATGTATTATTTAAATAATTGAGAAAGGTTTGTTGGGAACCCTATTGTGATGGGAAGACTTATAAACTTTGTTTGAAACCATTCGAGAATGAAATTACATGACAAAGATTCATTGTATGTTTTGAAATGACCAAGGACTATAAGGAGCCCGGAATGTCTCCAAACTCAAGGAGTACCAGGTCTATGTTGAAATCGACATACGGAACCCTTATTCACCTTGATCTAATTTTAAATCCTGATATTAGTCCCGATCCAGGATTAGGTCCGCTTGGTGACCCGGTCCGGGGTCGTGACAGCCTGGTATCAGAGCGAGACGTGTTTAAAGCAATTAAAAGAAACTAGAAATCCTAAGGACGTGGCGAGGATTCATTAGACTCTTCATTAGTTAGTATCGTGCGAGCAATGTGTGACCCTTATTTTATAATCATGTGCTAACAACTTATTTTGCAGCGTTATGCCACCTTGTAAGAGACCACTTAACAGCAATCTCACTTCCAGCAATAGTGATCATACATGGCCAGTTCAAGAAGATATTCCTAACAACACCATGCAGAACCAATTTTAGCAGATAATGTAGGCTATGCTTGACAAACAGCGTCAGGCTAATGAAAACCAAGCCAGACTACAAGAGCAAATGCTTAAGAAAGATGAAGACCATGCCAGAGAGTTGGCAGACATGCAGAGGTAACTCCTAGAGGTATTACAAAGAAGGCCTGAACCAATTCAACCTCAACTTGCAATTGTCATCAATCAGAGGCAGCATGACCCGAATGCATTGTTTGAGCGGTTCATGAAGAGAGCTCCAAAAGAGTTTCTTGGAACAAAAGATCCTTTAGCTGCAGACGATTGGTTAGAGCATACCGAGAACGTCTTTGAGATCTTCCAATGCATCGGAGGAGAACGAGTTAAGCTTGCAACATCTCTCTTTATCGGTTCAGCAGATATCTGGTGGAAACTAGTTAGAGAAGAGTATAAAAATATGGTAGATGTAGTAGCTTGGGCTAGCTTCAAGAGACAGTTTGGGGACAAGTATGTACCCACCCATGTCAAGAGGCAAAAGGCGGTGGAATTCCAGCAACTTGTTCGAGGGAACATGACAGTCCTCGAATACCTCACAAAATTCGAGAGATTGTCTGGATATGCTCCAAAGTTAGTGGACACAGTTGAGAAGAAGATTGCTAAGTTCTTTGAAGGACAGAATCCCATCATTGAGAAGGATGCTATGGGGATTGTATTACCTACAACCTTTGAAGAAGCAGTCAAGAGAGCTTACAAATTTGAGAATTTCCACAACAAGATCCTCAAACTACAATAAATAGGGCAACCCCAGAAGCAGAACAACCAGCAGAGAAACCAGCTGCACAAGAGGCAGAGGCCAGATCAGAATGTGCAGAACTAAGTGGTCTGTATCCACTATGGGAAAAATCACGAGAGTGCCCAATGTCGTACAGTCACAGGAGCATGCTTCAGATGTGGTTCTATGAACCATCAGATGAGAGACTGTCCAAGACAGAACAGGCAGAATCAGCAGCAGCAGGGAGCACAACGTCCAGCACCACCTCAAAATGCAGTGGCTGTCCAAAACCAACCAAGGCCACTTCAGTAATAAGCACCTCAACAACAGTATAAACCATAGCAACAGCAATAGTAGGCCCGTCAGCACGGGGAGAATTAGAATCAACGTCCTCAGTAACAGAACAGAAATGCACAGCAAGGTAGGCCACAACAGGCTCAGAACAGGCCATAGCAATGAGGACAAATCTATGCAGTCAATAGAGCTGATGCAGAGGCAGCAGGGGATGTAGTGGAAGGTACATTTCTTGTTTGTGGATTTCAAGCTAAGGTTTTGTTTTATCCTGACTCTACATACTCTTTTATCTCTCCAAAATTTGATAAGATGGTTGATATGCAAGCTAGAGATTTGGATTTTATTTTGACGGTGGCTACCCCAATAGGTAAAGAAGTTATATGTAGAACTTTTTACCCTAGTCGTTCAGTCGTGTTAGGAGAGATAGTGTTACCAGCAAATCTCATTTTATTGAAGATGTATGATTTTGATGTCATCCTAGGGATGGACTGGTTAGTAGGGTATCATGCTACAATGGATTGTTTCCATAAAACCCTCACCTTTAAATTAGAAGAGACACCAGCAGGCGTGTTGTTTCGAGGAGACAAGAGTAATCCTAGTACAGGGTTTATTTCAGCGTTGAAGGCTGATAGACTTCTAAAAAGTGGATGTGAGACCTATTTGACGTTTATCAGGGAGGATAAACGGTCCCAAGGGGTGGAGGTGATCCTTATTGTTTGGGAATTTCCAGATGTTTTTCCAGAAGAAATTCCAGGGTTACCACCCATTAGAGAAATAGACTTCACTATTGAGCTATTACCAGGGACCGCTCCGATCTCCATTGCACCGTGTCGGATGGCTCCGGCGAAATTGGGAGAATTGAAAATATAATTGCAAGAATTGTTGGACAAAGGTTTCGTAAGACCTAGTATTTCTCCGTGGGGAGCTCCAGTGTTGTTCGTCAAGAATAAAGATGGTTCGATGAGAATGTGCATTGATTACCGGAGATTTAACCAAGTAACCATTAAGAACAAGTATCCATTGCCGAGGATAGATGAATTACAAGGTGCTTCGTATTTTTCGAAGATTGATTTGAGATCCAGTTACCACCAGTTAAGAGTCAGAGAGTCGAATGTACTGAAGACAGCTTTCCGAACAAGATATGGACACTATGAGTTCCTTGTGATGCCATTTGGATTGACAAATGCACCAACAGTGTTCATGGCATTGATGAACAAAATATTTGCACAGTACTTGGATCAGTTCGTGGTAGTGTTCATTGATGACATTTTGGTGTACTCCAAGACCAAGGAAGAGCATGAAGAACACTTAAGAGTAGCATTGTTGCTTTTGAGAGAGAACCAGCTATATGCAAAACTCAATAAGTGTCAATTCTGGCTAGAGCAAGTAGCGTTTTTGGGACACATTATCTCTAGAAAAGGATTGTCAGTGGATCCGTCCAAGATTGAGGCAGTAGTAAAATGGGAAAGGCCAAGAATGTGTCAGAAATCGGGAGTTTTCTGGGATTGGCAGGCTATTACTGGAGGTTTGCACAGGGATTTTCGTCGATTGGTCACCATTGACGAAGTTGACAAGGAAGAATGTACCTTATGTGTGGACAGACAAGTGTGAAACGAGTTTCCAAGTGCTGAAGAAGAGATTGACTATCGGACCAGTCCTTACTTTACCATCCGGATCGGCGGTTTTATTATTTTTACCGATGCTTCGAATGTTGGACTTGGATGTGTGTTGATGCAAGATGGAAAAGTGATAGCCTATGGATCCCGACAGTTGAAAGATCATGAAAAGAACTATGCAACATATGATCTTGAGTTGGCAGCGGTTGTTTTCGCATTGAAGATGTGGAGACATTACCTCTATGGAGAGAAATTTGAAGTTCACTCCGATCACCGCAGCTTACAGTATTTGTTTTCTTAGAAAGAACTGAACATAAGGTAGAGAAGATGGATGGAATACATTAAAGATTATGATTTTCCAATCAAATACCACCCAGGGAAAGCTAATGTAGTTGCTGATGCTTTGAGCATAAAATCAGTAGGCTTGGTAAATCTCAGTGGCGCTTGTATTTTTGAACAATTTGAAGAACTGAGAATAGATCCACAGCCACTGAAGAAGGGTGTAGTATTTGCTAACATGTCAATGTCAGAGCCTTCTTTCATACAGAAGATCAAGGATAGTCAGTTGCAAGATCTAGAGTTGGCCAATATCTCTAAGCATATAGCAGACCGTCCTGACTTCTTTATTGTAGATAGAGTTTTATATTACCGTGACCATCTGTGTGTGCCAAACATTGAAGATTTGAGAAATGACATCATGACAGAAGCTCACAGTACAAGGTACTCCTTTCATCCAGGCAGCACGAAGATGTATCAGAATTTGAAGGGCACATTTTGGTGGAACAATATGAAGAGAGAAATAGCAGGATTTATTTCCCGATGTATGAGATTTGTCAGTTGATTAAGGCAAAACATCAGAAGCCTCCAGGACTATTGCAACCGTTAAAGATTCTGGAATGGAAATGGGAGCACATTACCATGGATTATATTTCGGGACTACCAAGAACCAATAGAGGCAACGATGCTATATGGGTCATTGTGGACCTTCTCACCAAGTCGGCTCATTTCAGTCCTATGAGGACAGGAAAGAAAATGCAAATGTTACCCTTGGCAGAGTTGTTTGTTAATGAGATCGTCAGTAGACACGGTCAGCCAATTTCCATCACATCTCTCAAGATTTTGGAAGACATTGCATGAATCTATAGGCAAGAGGTTACAGTTTAGTATAGCTTATCACCCTCAGACAGATGGCCAGTTAGAGAGAACCATTCAGACCTTTGAGGATATGCTCCGTGATTATGTTTTAGACTTCAAGGCTCAATGGGATGAGACCTTACCATTGTGTGAGTACGCTTACAACAACAGTTACCATTCAAGCATTGGAATGACGCCTTTCAAGGCATTATATGGCAAAAGGTGTAGGACACCTGTATGTTTAGGAAGAAGTTAGTACCCACAGTTCCCATGGACCAACCATAGTGAGTGAGACTAGTGACAAAGTCAAACAGATTCAAGAAAGTCTCAAAGTAGCCCGGAGTAGACAGAGGAGCTATGCAGACTCTCATAGAAGAGATCTACAGTTCAAAGAAGGAGACAAGGTATTATTGAAGGTGTCACCGACTAGGGGAACATTGAGATTTAGATAGAAAGGCAAGCTATCTTGGAGATACATTAGACCATATGACATTGTGAGCAAAATCAGTGATGTGGCTTATAGATTAGCCTTACCACTCGAACTTTCCGGCGTACACAATGTTTTTCATGTATCAATGTTGAAGAAGTACGTCCCCAATCCTTCAGATGTACCCCGGCATGAACCATTGGAAATCAGAGAAGATGCTACCTATGTTGAGAGGCCTTTTCAGATCATCGATACAAAAGAACAAGAATTGAGGACAAGAACTATTCAGTGGGTAAAAGTGCTTTGGTAGGATCATGGGCTGGAAGAAGCAACGTGGGAATTGCGAGACCAAGTACTAAAGAAGTAACCACATCTACTACCTGAGGTGAGTTTTATATTTTCATTTGGAGGACCAAATGTCCCACGGGGTGGAGGATGTAAGACCCCAACCCGAGAGACCTTGATTAGTGTTAATTAAGTTGTGTGTAAGACTTAAGCGTGATTAGTGTATTTTGGTTTAGTTGGGTTTAGAATAGCTTTCTTACGGCTTTAGGAAATTTTGAATGCCTTTGTAATTAGTGGGGCCCTTTGGGGTCTCTTTTCATGACTTTGCGTGTACTTGGGGGATTATATGAGATTCCATTGATTTGTATTTTCATCCCGTTCTACTCATCTCATTAATTTCTATGACATTCATGCTGACCCCGTTCTCGTTTGAGACCTCGAAATTCGACTTTCCTATCTTCGAGGGCAAAACAGTCTTTCTACACTAAATTTGTACCCAGTATTTGATATTCCCGAAACCTGTGAAACATATACTTTTTGAAAACTAGAAATTTCGACGATCATTTCTCCCTTCTTCGTCAAACTTGTTCGAAGCCCCAAAAGTCATGATTTCAGCCCCACAAGATTTCTAACGGTAGAGCCCACTCCCCAATTGCTTTATAAGGAGAACCCTCCTTCTCCTTTCCCTTTTCCATCACAAAAACTCTAACCTAGGGTTTTCTTACTCTTCTCTTCTTCATCTTACTCTCCTTCCCTAAATCATCATCAACATTGCATCTCTTGAGAAATGGAAATCACCACTCCCTTCCTCTCATTGAGAGCTCTTCATTGATAGCATTTGTGGAGGAAAGCACCTACTCCAAGACCTCCTTTTGAACTAACCTAGCATTTTGAAGAACTCTCATGTAAATAATCTTTTCCCTCTTTTGATATTGTGTTCTCCTAGCCTAAGGTAATCTCCATTTCCATTATTGAAGCTTCTTCCTCCCCATTCCATGTTTTGACTCTTTTAGGGTATGTTTTTGGGGGTTTTTATTGTAAGCTTGGATCCTTCTGCCTGTGCTCGGACCAGGCAGTGGCCCGGTCACTCGAGCGAACCCAGAGGTCGCTCGAGCGAACAGGCTTCTGCCTGTGCTCGCTGAGTGCAGAAATTGCACTTCTCATAAATGGCTCTTAAGCCAATTCCTCCCTCCACCTTACACTTAGACCACTTGCAAACCCTTGAGCCATCATGCTCTCCAAAGGGGTCAAACTTACATTTCAATACCATTCATTCCATACTCATAAACATTCAAATCCCATTCTTATTAAAACAAGCTCAATTTTCTAAAGGGGTAAGGCTTACAAATAATTAGAAAAATCTGAAAGCTTGGAAAGTTACTTAACATCATTACAAATGTTTGAGTAAGAATCACAAAATAGAAGTCTAACCAAAACATGACATTAATACCTAATGACAAATCATATGGAAACTTCAAGAGAAACAATGAAATCCATAAACACACATGCACAATCAACCTATAGAGATTACTTGCCTTTGCCCAAGTTCTAACAAAGACTCCTTCAAGCACTCTGACCCAAGAGCTAAGGCAAGAGCTACAAATACCCAAGAAGAACATTCAAAAACTCACCCAAAAATACAAACAAGAAACCCATTTCGAAATGGGTGTTGAAAGTTAGAAAAACAAGATCCTTAAGAGTCAAAAAGACTCCATTGAAGAGATGGGTTGGAGCTCTTACCTAAAGGTGTCCAAACAAGAAGTGAGGAAGGAAATGGAGAGCT
Organism: Camphora micrantha; assembly: GCA_003546025.1. NCBI lineage: Eukaryota > Viridiplantae > Streptophyta > Magnoliopsida > Laurales > Lauraceae > Camphora > Camphora micrantha. The sequence continues at coordinate 46,560,114 of QPKB01000004.1, read as the reverse complement.
TGCCCAACTAGGAATCCAAGGAAAATGGCATCAATAGAAAGCTTGGGATGAGAGAAAGAAGATGATGGTCTTGGAATTTCTTTTGGAGGTCTTTAGCTCATGCATTCAAGAGGAGAACGTGAAGAGGAAAAAGTGTTTTAACCCTAGGTCAAGAAAGTTGCAGAGATTGGGAAATGGAGAGGGAGAGAAAGGAAAGTAGCTTAAGTGCTTTGCAAGTGGGCCCCGCAAGTGCTAATTCTTGCATGTGTAAAAACATGGTCTTGCGGGCCCCAAATGAAGTTGACAAAGAAGGATAAAACGATCCTTGAAATATCTAGTTTCCGAAAAGTATATTTTTGACACGGTTTTGAGATTTTGAAAAGTGTGTCTAGATTTGGGTGTGAAAAGACAATTTTACCCTTTTGCCAAAAACTTGAGTTTCTGGGCTTCAAACGCAGACGGTCTAAACACAAAAGTTGTAAATAATCATAAAATCATTCAAATGAAATGAAATTCACGATTAGCACAAAACTCAACACCATATTCCCATGCTTGCACGTACACCCAGGCCTTCCTGAGTGTGTCTAGTTAACATTAAACGTTCTCGAAACTCTCCAAAGCTATGTTCATAACTAAGACTAATGGAATTCTAACCCACGTAACTAAACCCGCTTAGGACTAAGCACACACTAAGAAAACACTATTGGGTTAATCCTGGGTTGGGGTTTGACGTAATGTGTGTAGAAATGGAGCCTCAAATGGACTTGAAGAAGAGGAATGAGCTATGGAAGGATAAGGGATATTTGGAAAGCTAAAGCTTGGATTAATGAAGTTAAATCTCTAAGTAAGCTTTACTTTTCTTCATCATATGTTTTCATGCTTTGTTTTAAATATTGGTAAATCTTTTCTAGCATGATAAATTATGATTTGTTGTGTCCTTAACATGTATATGTTTTGAATTGACTTAAATTGGTATATCTAAGTAAATCATGTTTTTGTAAACATCTTTGAAATTATATGTAAACATGATTCCTATACTTGGTTGAATCTTTGGTTGTTGTTTTTCATCATAAGAAAATCACTTTCAAATCTATCTTGTGTTTTGGATTCCACAACTTCACAAATCATATGCACTTGTGTTTTAAAGTTTCACAACTTGCTTAGCTTTGATAGGTATATCTTTTTCAAGTTGTATTTTAAGTACATATATTTTGTCCCTTGATTTCAATCAAATCTATTTTTGTGCTTTACACTTTCAAAATGCTTTAAGCATACATATATTAAGCTTCATTGTTAATTTGATTGAAATCCTTATGCATCACATGTTTTGTTCTTAATCTTTCACAACTTGCTTGAACTAGATTGGTAAATCTTTTACAAGTTGTTTTTAAACATGTGATTAGCATTCTTTCCTCAATCATAAATGTTTTTATGAGCTAAAACTTTTAAAAGCCTTTGGCATACATTTATGAGCTTTAATTTTCTAATTGATTGAGGACATCATACATACACATTGTGCACTCATCTTTGCATTCATAGTGTGTGTGTGTGAATTAGATTTTCAATTTCATATCCGCCTAATTAAAAGGCATTGTAATTGAGCTTAATTGTATTCTCTTAGAGTGTTTTGTGAAGACACTACCTTGAGAGAAAATCTCTTTATTGTAAAGGTTATTGCTTAGCCTAAGAAAAACATTGTGTAAAAGTTATTGCTTAGCCTAGAAAAGCATCTTGTATAGGGTGTTTTTTAAGCCTAGAAAAACAACATTGTTAGGTTATTGCTTAGCCTTGGAAAGCATATTGTAAAGGTTATTGCTTAGCCTCTTGAAAAGCATAAATAGTGGAAATCCGGTGGGGTACTGGATCACAAGCCGGTAGTGGATGTAGGCATTGAGGCCGAACCACTATAAATCCTTGTGTAGTGGTGTTTGCTTTGTGGTGATTATTTTGTTTAAGCTTCCGCATATTGTATGTTAATCATCACATGTGACTGGTTGATTGTTAAGAAATTAAAATTGGCCATCATTAGTCATTTAGTATAGATCACCCTATTCACCCCCCCCCCCCCCTCTAAGGTAAGGATCCCGGACTTTCAATACTAACTTGCAGGTGATAATGTCCTCTCCATATGGCCCACAATTCTTTTACTTTCTTTTTATATGGTTATTGGTTTATTTGTAGCTAAGTGTAAAGGGCATCATGGTTTCCTTGATTTCCCGTGAAAGGGCAAGGCATGGTGAATTTCTCTATAGCCCTTTTATTTCCATGTTTAGATTACCATGTAAGTCTCATCTTTGAGGCATAGGAATTTATGTAATTTTCAATAATTTGTAAATTCTGGTGATGTCCGAGACGAAGAAAGAAAGTGAAGTTGGACTCCTAATCAAAGAGTTAGAAGATTACCAAAAGAGTTTTGGAGATGCCAAAAAAGTTTGAAGAATCCCAAAGTTTTTGAAAGTCTAAAGTCTATTCCGCTTGGGCCATGTGGAGGAGAGGACTAGTTTCTAATTTTAGCACTTTCTATTTGTGGATGGTTGCTTGTTTTAGAATGTTTCCAAATCTGATCCAAACATAACAGTTTCCAAAATTGGTCAAATCAAATTAATTTTTGGAAAGAGTTTTAATTAGTGTTGGTGGACTCATGAGATGGACCCATTGGTAACACTAATATTAGAAACAAGACTTTCCTTAAAATAACTTGACTTCTAACCAATCATTGGTCATATCATTAGATGATTTGATGTCTATATTTGTGGGCCCATAGACCTATAAGGAAATTGTCAATTCTAAAATATTAAGTGGGAGCGGGGCATTTATATTTAGAAATCCCCATGGTTTTCCACCATAGTCCATTGTAAGGAAAGTATTAGCCTCGCGCCATCTTGAGAATGGTCGTTCCCCACGGAGGGCTTTTATTTGTCTGGTTACTAGACATGGATCTCCTATGGATAGTGTCGTTACCCCGGACCGGGCCCCCAAGATAAAGCGGGCCTAATCCGGGATCGGGACTAATTTTGGTTGGATTTGATGTTTATGAATTGATTTAAATCCAAAATGTATACGAGTCTACCAAAGAGTGCCACTCGTACACGTGATTTCCCACAGGTGTCCGCGGTGAGGATATCACATCAGCATGAATATTTCTTTTATGTGCGGAAGTGTGTAGCAAATCTGTTTCATACATTCATGTCTAAGATAACAAGATTAACACGTCTTTAATACCAGTATCAAAATGAGCAATGATCATTAATGCTATAACCCCAAAAGAAAGTTAAGGTTTACAACAATATAGTTTAATTACATTGTCCCCAAAAATAGAGGCCAACAAAGGCCAATATAAATAAAATAACAAGTTCTCAAAAGAATGGTTAGTTTCTATCCCCAAAATATTTCGCAGCTCAAGCACACGAATGTCTAGACGACATCATCGGCGTGCCACTCAACTAAGCGATGCGGTTCTCTGACCGCCTCCTCAAGCTCCTCCTCGGGGAGACCGATAACGGGACCTAAGTACCAAAGCAAAGGGTCAAACACGACGGTTTGACAAACAGATGAAAAGACATCTCAATAAAGAAAGTACCTTAGAAAACATTTAAACCTATCAAAGCAATAGTTTCATAAAACGAGGAAATCACTTATTCAAATACATATGCAATATAAAACATGTAAGGTATCCAAGGAAACGGGAAACAGACAAGATGGCAACCACACATAGCTAAGTCCTCTATCACCGAAGTGACATGAGCAAATCGGGATGTTGTCTCAGTCACCGAAGTGAGGAGATGTGTAAGACCCCGACCCGAGTGAACCCGATTAGTGCTAATTAAGTTGCGTGTTAGTGCTAAGCTTGTTTGGTGATTTTTGATTAAGTTGGGTTTGGAATAGTTTTGATCCTAGTTTTGGGCTTTTGAATGCTGAGGTAGCTTGTGGGGCCCTTTGGGGGTTCCCTTTTTGACGTTGCATTTTTTCTTGGTGGATTTTCCCGATTTGTTGTGTTTGGTATTTTTGGCCCGTTGCATTCATCTTGTGGATTCTTACAACTTTCATGTTGATCCCGTGTTCATTCGAGGCCTCGAAACCCGAATTCTTGGCCTTGAGGGTAAAACAGTCATTGCACACCAAATCTGTAACCAAAACTTGATATTCCCGAAACCCGCGAAACATAGATTTTTTGGAAACTAGATATTTCGACGATCATTTCTTCCTTCTTCGTCGATTTCATCCGAAGTCCCGAAAACCGCTATTTCAGCCTTTTTAGGTTCTTAAGTGGTGGAGCCCACTCTCATTGGTTATAAGAGAACCCCTTTCTCTTCTTCCTTCTCCATTTTCCAGCACATAACTGAGCCTAGGGTTTTGCTTGGTTCCTCTTCTTCTTCTTCTTGCTTCTTCATCTCCAATCCTCACCAATCTTGCACCAAACTCAAAGTGGAGACCACCAATCTCTTCATCTCCTTGCAAGCTTCACCTTGATACTATTCTTGGAGAAATCTCCCCATATTGAGACTTTCCTTGAACTAGTTCTTCTCATTTGAAGGTCATCCAAGTAAGTGATCCCTCTCATCTTCTAGATTTATAATCTTCTAGTCCTAGGGAAGCTACATTTGCATTATTGAAAGGTTTCTTTGTCATTTCATTGTTTGACCATGTAAGGGTTTTATTTGGGGATTTTGCCTTGTAGCTTGGATCTTTTCTTGGAAGACTTGTTAGAGCTTAATATCATTGATTGAAGACTTGAGGCAAGTGGATGTTGGATGTTTTTAAGTTTCAAATGGTTTGGTAGCATTTATGGATTTTTATGCTTTCATTGATTTCTTTTATTGATTTTCCATGGTTGCAATAAATGATCTTTAAACCTCTTGATAGCCTCATTTAATGTCTTGGAAGCATGTAATTAAGTCATCTTGTTCATAGTTTCCTTGGTTAATTATGTGTTGGAAGGAAAGGAAAAAGGGGAGAAAAGAAATCAGGTTCCCGGAACTGCTGCACGCCCAGGTCCGATCGATCGGACGTGCAGACCGATCGATCGGACTGTCTTTAACTGTAAGGGTTTTTGGGCCGATCGATCGGGCCCTGTGTGGGAATTTCGGCCGATCGATCGGACCCTGTTCAGATTGAGTCCAGTGGATTTTGAGATTTTTATAATTTCTTTTTCTTTTCTTGGTTTTAGGTGGGACCTTGGCTACCCTCTTTGGACTCATTTGACCATGCGTGAGGACGTCTTGAGCCGATGCTCCTCACGGTTGGTTGGGTGACATCGATGTTCACTTCATTTCAATCTTGAACGGGACGGAATGACGCGATATCTCCTTTATATCTAAATATAAGACTTTTTCCTTGGTTATCGCGAATTCTATTCCTTTCGATGACTGAGTAGGTTGCTCGATGTCTCCGAATCAACATCATAATTAGGACGGACCATTTATAGTCTTGATTTCCTTATCATAACATCTAGTTATAATCATAAGCTCATGTTAAGTTTTGAAAAGCGTAAAAGTGCATAAGGAGCCCGGAATGTCTTCAAACTCAAGGAGTACCAATTCATATCTATGATCGACATACGGGACCCCTATTCACTCAAATAGATCTTAAAATCATTGTCCTTCCTGATTTAGCATAGTTCATAATATTTCTCTATTTCCAAGCCTTGCATTACATGAATGGTTTTCACGAAAGTATTATTGTACACTTGAAACAGTTACTTGACCTGAAGTGCATTGCACCACATGATATGTCAGTGTGCTCTTGAGCACCCCCGTCTTGCCCGTTTAATCTTGTATTCGTACTTGATTTGCTTGCATTGTCTCGATTGTATTTGACCTACGAGTCGGCACCACTAAGCTTGGATAACCCTGTTGGTCTGATCAACCGACTTGGAGATCCCCCTCTTGTCCCGCCAGCTGCAGTTTGGATCCCGCTACCCGGTCATTACCGTGGTCTTGTCCCGATGCCGCAGATTGCTACTGTGGTCCCCGATGCCCGGCTCGCTACCGTGGTCATGTATAGTATTGTATATGTATATGTATCTATATGAGATCCCCTGTTTCTCCTCACCTCGAGTGACTGAGATCAGGGCCTAGTTATTGCTCTATCGCTTTAGTGGTAGAGGATTTAGCTTCTTGTGGTCGCCACCTTGTTATTCCCGATTCCTTGGTTACCTCATATGTTTTATCTTGTTTACTTATTTTACAGCAAATGATTTATCTGTTTTATTAGAGTTCTTGTTTAAACAGATTCCTATGCTTTTCAAGGTATTTCATCTATTGTATATTGCTGTATCTTTTCATTCTCTTGCCAGACCGTCGTGTCTGATCCTTTGCTTTGGTACTCAGGTCCCGTTGCCGGTTTCCTTGAGGAGGAGCCAGAGGAGGCGGTAGGTGAGCCGCAGCCTCTAGTCGAGTGGCGTGCTGACGATGTCATGTAGACATCTGACTGCTAGGAGATGCGTAACATTTTGAGGGGAACTCTTTGACCATTCTTTTGGGGGTTATTCTTTTGTTATATTGGCCTTTGTTGGCCTCTATTTTTGGGATTGCAATTAACTGATATTTTGTTTAACTTTAACAACTTGGGAAACTTGCTATATATATCATTGCTCATTCTGATACAGTATTTATACTTGTGGTTATTGTCTTCATGACTAATGATAGTTGGACTATTTGATTTGCTACACGCTTCCGCACGAAAAAGAAATGTTAATTGATGATTGTGATATCCTCACCGCGGACACCTGTGGGAAATTAAAATAAAAATGTATATGTTGTTGGTTCATGACACACTAATGGTCCCGATCCCGGATCAGTCCTTCGGGGGCTCGGTCCGGGGTCGCGACAAGATGCAACATAAGTAACAAATACATATACATAATATAATACGGGACATGTCCACGGTAGCGAACCGGGTATCGGGACAAGACCACGGTAATAACCGGGTAGCGGGATCCAAACTGCAGCTGGCGGGACGCGAAGGGGTCTCCAAGTCGGTGGATCAGACCGGCAAGGAAAGCCAAGCTTAGTGGTGCTGACTCATAGGTCAAATGACAAATCAAAACATGCATAAAACATATCGAGTGCATGTGTATAAACGAGCGGGACGGGATGCTCAAAGGCACAAGTATCATTTTATTCGGGCATGTATAAACGGGCAAGCAAAATGCTAAAATATACTTTCAATACTTTCGGGAACGATAAATCATAATTCGAGAAATTCGGAACAAGTGTCGGGTTTCAAGATAAATTGTTATTCGAGAAATTCGGGACAAGTATCGAGATTTAAGATAAATCAGGTGGTTAAGGACCCCGTATGTCCATTGTAATAATAACTTGGTACTCCTTGAGTTTGGAGACATTCTGGGCTCTTTATACACCTTAGTGATTTTCAAACTTTTAAATGAACTTCAAAACAAATGGAACCTGAAAAGAGATTCTAAGTATAATGTTAATCCTGAAGCATCGTACAACCTATTCAGTCAGGAAGGGGATAGGATTCGCGATACCCAATCGCACAAACCTCATGCATAGTTATAAAGGGGGTATCCCGTTGTCCTGTACCGTTCAAGATTGAATTAGGTTGAGTTTCGATATAACTGGATTAACTTCAAAGAATGTCGGGTCCAACAATTTCATGATAAGTCAAGTGAGTCCAATAAAAAGGGGTAACCAAGTTCCACCTAAGTCCATTTAAGAAAAGAGTGAAAAATCACTTTCCAGGGGAAATTCGCAGTTGGCCCGGTCGACCCGGCCCTCAGCCGGTTGACCGCGTACGCTGCAGTCTCGGTCGACCTGAGGAGGTCCGGTCGACCCCTCCATGAATGCCCGGTCGACTGAGCCCGTGGCCGGTCGACTGGCAGTTGTAAATAAAATGGGATGAACAGTGTTTTGGTCAGGTTCCAGAGAACCTGACCCCTGTGTGGCCAGTCGACCGCGTGAACTGCGTAATAGAACGCAAGTTCTATTTCCCGCAGTGCAGTGGGTCATTCATCAGGGGACCTGATCCCGTGTGGCCGGTCGACCGCATGAACTGCGTAACAGAACCCAGGTTCTGTTTCTGCAGTTCAGTGGTTCATTCCTTTTTCCTTTCTTTTGTGTTCATTCTTTTAGTCCTGATTAGCAATCTAATTCATAGATAAAATAAGCTAAGAAGGTTCACAAATGTGCATTTATTTCAAACCTAAACAAGTCATTAATATCACAAAATATTTGGTGAAATCATAAATGCATTTCATAAAACTCATTCAAAGCTAAACATATCAAATCATCCACTTGCCTTAGGTCTCAAATCAAAGGAAAACAAGCTCCTAAGCACCCTTGCAAGCCAAGAACACAATCTCTACAAAAACCCCCAAAACAAACCCTAAAATGGGTCAAAACAAGCAATAAGAAGAGAGAGCTCCCAAAAATGAAAATGGAGCTTTTCTAGGACCATAAGAACGCAAATCTAGAAGATTAGGGAGAGAGCTTACCAATAGGTGCTCCAAATGAACAAGGCAAGCTTAATAAGGATCTTAGAGAGAAGAGATTTCTTCAAAAATGGTACCAATGGAGAGCCCTTGAAGTGGTGAAGAAGATGATGAAATCCTTTCTTAATGTTTGTGCAAGTTGGTAATGTCTTGATGATGGCAAAGCAGGAAGAAGAAAGGAAAACCCTAGGCAAGAAAAGTTGCTGGAAAAAGGAGAAAGGAGGGAGATGAGTGCTTATATAGCATTTGCAAGTGGGCTTCACCTCTTTTGAAACTTGGAAGGCTAAAATAGTAGTTTTCGTGATCTCGGATGAAATCGACAAAGAAGGAAGAAATGATCGTCAAAATTTCTACTTTCTAAAAAGCATATGTTTCGTAGGTTTCGGGAATATCAATTATTTGGTCCAGATTTAGTGTAAAAAGACTGTTTTGCCCAAGAAGCTAGAAAAGTCGAGTTTCGGGATTCGGGACGGGAACGGGATCAACATGAAAGTTGAAGGGATTAACAAAATTAGTAAATCGGGATAAAACACCAAATCAAAAGAATCTCGAGTAATCCCCCAAGTACACTATTGACACCAAAAAATGTCACTATGTCCCTTCAACACCAAAAGCTACATGGAGCCACATCCTGCCATAAATAGGAAGGCGCCACTTCAAGCACCAGATCTTGTCAGAATCAAACAAAAACTGCAAGATCCTTCAAAGCAACCAAAAGAGGGGTACACATGAAGTTTCGGGCCATTTCAACATCATTTGGCTTAACTTCACTCCTCCGACAGCCAGGCAGGGGCTCCCGGCAGCGACAGTGTCGAAGACTTCAAAACTTCGATCAGAGCCTACGGATGGTCTCAGAATACCTCCAAAAGGCCCCATGCCAAATTTCAAGTCAAACGGACGACGTTTGACCCTTCATCAACTCTCGGGAAGCAAAAACAGGCCTACCGGCAACGGAGCACCCCAAAATCATGGCATCCAAATTGGAGCTAATGGATCATCTCAAAATGACTCTAATAGGTCCCCTGTCAAGTTTTAGGTCAAACGGACATCGTTTAGCCTAGTTTCAAAGCTTGGCATTTTCCTCGAGGTGAAATCAAGGCGAGCATTTGCGGGACCCCAAAAGGCTTCAAAACTCAAACCAAAGCCCATGGTTGGTCTTACTTACCACTCAGGAGGCTCCCTGTCAAATTTCAGGTCAATCGGACATCGGTTGACCACAAGTCAAAGCTCGGCATTTCTCTCATGGCGAAATTAAGGCAAGCATTTGCGGGACCCCGAACGGCTTCAAAACTCAAACCAAAGCCTATGGTTGGTCCTATCTACTGCTCAAGAAGCTCCACGTCGAATTTCAGGTCATTCCGACATCGTTTGGCCTAGTTTCAATGCTTGACAAAAAATCGGCAAAACCGCACAACAAAGTCTTCGGCTTTCCAGAAAAATAGGAAACTTTGTGCTCCGATTTGCGTGGCTTCTCGTCGGGTTTTCTTCAAGAGAATCAGGCCAATAAATGAGGGGAAATGTCAGGAAAAAATCAGAAGAAAAAAGAATGAAAAAAGATCGAAAAACGGTGAAGAAAAGGCGACCGAACGGCGACCATTCAATGGGCCCAAAGCCCATGGTCGCCGGCCACCATGGAATTTCCGGCGACTTTTGGGTCGCCGGAAACCCACTTTTCGCGTTTCGAGTTGATTAGCCCTTGTGATTTTTCCAAAATCTGATTTTTCGTGCATGAAATCCGTCGATCTTCGTCAACATCACGGATTCGCCGCCGAAATCATTGGATGATCATTAGATGCCTCGAAATCGCCAACCGGCCGACAAAGAAAGCACACTTTCTGCCCGCCCGATCGTGAAATCGACAGGACAGATGTTGCCGGCACGTTGACATTAATCAATGTCTGAAATTGCATCGCCATCCGACATCAAACAGCATGTGGATCCACCGGCGATCATCGCAAGAAGAATTCCAAAAGACGCGGCGCGGCCCGCGACTCTTCAAGCGACTTGGCGACCAATTAATGAGGTTAAATGACCCGTTTTATGACAAGTTAATGCGGTCATTAACTCATTATTTTGGACGGCCCAATCAAAAGCAAGCAAATGGGAGTTACAAGTCAGAGGATTTATGGCATTAAAGCCATGAAACTCCTCCCATGATGGGGATTGAAGGCAATTAAAGGCTCATTATTCTCCATCGGCCAATCAAATTCAAGGAAAAAGGAGTTACAAAACAAGTAATTTAAAAACTTGTAACTCCTCCCATTATGAGCATTAATGCATTCAATGCTCATAAACCCTCCTAAATGGCTACCAAAGGCCTATAAATAGGAGGGCATTCCAAAGGGAAAGGATCCGGATCTAGCTCTCGCTCTCCCCCCGACGAAGACAAAAAAAATCCAGAGGCCCTGCAACTCTGCTGCAAAGACCACCAAAAGGTGATTGAAGCACCCTTGGGGGGCCACCCCACCAAGGACCTCCCTTCTTCTACCAACATGGCTAAAACGTGGCTTTTCAGCCCGTTTACTTAGCTTTTTATCGGATATAAGACCTTCTCTTGGTCTTTGTCCTTTAAAAATCTGAGGTTAGAAAGCCAAGCCAAGAATCCAAGCATCGTGTTCTCATCTGCATGGACGATGGAGGAGCCCATACATGACTCGCGACCGTCGATCTGAACGTGTCCCCACAATCGAATGAGAAGTCAGATTCCTTTTCTTGATTTCTATTGTACTTTATTTTTCTTTTAGAGACAAAAATCACAATTCTTGTCTTTCATAACGGATAAGACTTGTAAATCGCCTTTTACGGCAAAATCGCCTTTCACGGCAACAAATGAAATCGCCTTTCACGGCATTCAAAAAAAACCTCTGTCTCTTTTCTTAAAATATGTGTGCAATAGAAACTAGAAAAAGTTTCATTTCTCCTTTCTACTTGTGAAGGTTGATCTTCGGATCACCGTTTCTAAATTCCAAGTAGAAAAGTGAAATTGGCATACCCGTACAAAAAAAAAAAAAAAGATGTTGATACCCAAAATATTTTCTTCTCCTCCCCTCCGCCGTACCCCGAAAGACCCGGGGCGGAGGCAGCGGGAGAGAGGGAAGAATCGGGTCCATCATACACGTAAGTCATAAAATGGAACCCCCAAAGGGCCCCACTAATTCCAAAGGCACTCAAAAATTCCCAAAGCTATGACAAAGCTATTCTAAACCAACTAAGCCAAAATCCACAAAACAAATACAAGACTAACACGCGACTTAATTAGTACTAATCGAGGTCACTCGGGTCGGGGTCTTACAGATTGTATTAGTGAGACGGGGCGAAGGCCCACTCCCCAAGGAGGAGCTGCCAAAAACGGTTGTCATGCAATGCTAGTTGGAGGGTCACACTTAACTAAAATAATGATGTAGTATCCCCAAGGATTTGCGTCATGTATTTTGAAAACCGAAGCTAATCAGGAGTCATACATTATTTGGTATGAGATACCTTGATAATAATGAATGATGGGGATCATGGATAGTTAGTCTTAATTATAATTTTGACAAACTTTGATCCGCACCAATCTAGGTGGTATTTGCACTCCCCAAGGAGGCATACCCCGGGGATTGGGATTCCGATGTATTCTGAATTTTGTGGTTATGAGGATTCCCACATAAAATTGGTAGAATACTAAACCCTAATATCATTTAAATTCATTAATTGAATGTATGGTTATGTGCTACAGTATTTCAAGGATGAATGCAAATGCTTTCAATCCACTTGCGACTATCCTCAACCATAATAAGTTGGTGGGGTCCAACTATGTAGACTGGAAACGGAACCTGGATATTGTCCTGACTGTTTCAGGATATAAATATGTCCTTACCAAACCCCACCTTGATAAGCCTGGCCCGGATGCATCAGAAGAAGAAAGGAACTTTACACCAAATGAGCCAAAGACGATGAGATGGCCAAATGTTACATTCAGGCATCCATGTTTAGTGTTTTACAACACCAACATCAATCCTATAAGACTGCATACGATATTATATCAAACTTAAAGGAGATGTTTGCGGAACAGGGCAGGCCTGCTAGGCAGGTAGCTATGAGGGTACTCATTAGCACCAAGATGGCTGAAGGTACATCAGTACAAGAACACATGTTGAAAATGATGGACTCATTGAATGAGTTAGATGTACTAGGGGCCGCAATTGATGCAGAATTGCAGATCAACATAATCCTTGAGTCATGCTAGAGTCATTCAACAATTCCAAGTTTAATTATAATATGAATAAGATGAATCTGATTCTTGCTGAGCTGTCTAGTCAGCTGGTAGTGACTGAATGGGTTATGAAGAAAAAGCCAACTGCCCTAATGACTAAAAAGTCAGATGCCAAGTCCAAGTCAAAAGGCAAAGGCCGGAAAGGCAAAAAGAAATCAGTTCCGAAGGGTCCTAAGGTGGAGAATGGTCCTAATGGTGGCGTGGCCAAGGCTAAGGCTTCACGGACAAAAGGAAAGTGTTTCCATTGTGGTAAGACAAGACATTGGAAGAGCAATTGTCTAGAATATATGTCTAAGAAGAAGACCTCAGGTATGATTGAGTCACTTATTTCTGAAGTTAGTTTTGCAACTGATACTTCAGAATCTTGGTGTGTGGACTCCGAGGTAACTAATCACATATGTAATACGTTGTAGGGGTTCAAGGAAACCAGGAGGCTAAGTGATGGGGAAATCATTGTCAACCTAAGATCTGACGCTAAGGCGGAGGCTGTTTCAGTGGGAGTCATTACTTTATGTTTCTCAAATAATAAATTTGTTTTGTTAGATAAATTATATGTTCCATCTTTACGGCGGAATTTAATTTCAGTTTCCAGTTTTGTGAATAAAAGTAATTCTATTACTTTTGGTACTGAAGTTGTCATAAAGAGGAATGGTACTTTTATATGTTCTGGCAAGGTAACCAATGGGCTTTATTTGTTAACTCCCACAATGTATGAGATACATGATACTGAAACATTTAATAGACCATCATTAAAGAGAAAGTCACATTCATCTAATCCAACAAAACTTTGGCACTTGAGGCTATGTCATATAAACCTAAATAAGATTGACAGGCCAGTGAAAGATGGTATCTTGCCTTCATTGGTGGTAGAACCAATGTCAATCTGCGAGTCCTGTCTTCAAGGCAAAATGACTAAAAGACCATTTTCATCTAAGGGCAATAGGGCTAAAGATTTATTAGAATTAGTACATACTAATGTGTGTGGACCCATTAATGTCAGGGCCAGAGGAGGATATGAGTACTTCATCACTTTCACAGATGATTACTCGAGATATAGATACATATACCTTATGCACCACAAGTCTGAGGCTTTTGAAAAGTTCAAAGAGTTTCGAACGGAAGCGGAAAAGCAATTGGGTAAAAGTATCAAGACTCTTCAATCAGATCGAGGAGGGGAATATCTCTTTGCTGATTTTATGGGATTCTTATCAAAGAATGGGTATCTATCCAAGTTGTCTGCTCCTGGTATGCATCAACAGAATGGAGTAGCGGAAAGAAGGAACCAGACTCTTTTAGATATGATCAGGTCTATGCTGAGTTTCTCAGGATTACCTATATCCTTTTAGGGATACGCCTTGGATATTGCGATGTACATACTAAATCTCGTACCATCTATGTCCGTACCCAAGACTCCCCAGGAGTTATGATGGTCTGAGTGGAAGCCTAGTCTGCACCATTTACACATTTGGGGCTGTCCAGTACACGTGCTGAAGGTTAAGACAGATAAGTTAGAATTGAAGTCGGAAGTATGCACGTTTGTAGGATATCCTAAGGGAAATAAAGGTTGGTTATTCTATAATCCCAGAGAGCAGAAAGAGCTGGTAAGCACTAATGCGGTTTTTCTGGAGGAAGATTATATGATGGACCGGAAATCTTTAGAAAATGTGATCTTAGAAGAGATTCAAGAGCAATCAATTCCAAATCCAAATAAGATCGAACTTGAGGAAGAACCACCCTTACCAAACCCAGTAGTTACACTAGTGCCTCCTCGCAGTGGGAGGATTGTCAAACCTCCTGACAGGTTCTCGTTCTTGGGAGAGTCTTACGAGGCAGTCCTGGAAGAACCGGAACAAGATCCCTGTAACTATGATGAAGCAATTAATGACGTAGATTTGGGACGTTGGCAAGATGCTATGAAAGCTGAGATGGAGTCTATGTACTCCAATCAGGTCTGGAGACTTGTGGACTTGCCTGCCAATATTAAACCTATTGGGTGAAAATGGGTCTATAAGAGAAAAAAAGAACCAGATGGTAGAGTGAAGACCTTTAAGGCTGGGCTTGTTGCGAAAGGATATACTTAGAAAGAGGGTATCAATTATGAAGAAACATTCTCGTTGGTAGCCATGCTCAAGTCCATCTGGATACTCTTATCCATTGCGGCTCATCTCGATTACGAGATTTGGCAAATGGATGTCAAGATGGCGTTTCTCAATGGCCATCTTGAGGAAGACATCAATATGATGCAGCCAGACAGTTTTGTAGTTAAAAACCAAGAGCAAAAGGTTTGCAAGTTGCATAAGTCCATTTATGGATTGAAGCAGGCATCCCGAAGCTGGAACATCCGTTTTGACCAGGCAATCAAGTCATTTGGTTTTTGTTAAAATCTGGATGAGTCATGTGTATACATTAAAAGTGAAGGTGACAGAGTAGTTTTTCTAGTATTATAAGTCGACGACATCCTTCTCCTCGGAAAAGACATAGGAATGTTGTCCACAGTGAAAGTTTGGTTGGCCAAGACTTTTGATATGAAGGACTTGGGAGAAGCTAGCTACATCATAGGCTGTATTGACAAAGAAAAACGGGCAGATCAAGGTCTGTATTGACTATAGAGACCTAAATGATGCGTGCACTACAGATGAATTCACGCTCCCCATACCAGAGATGATGATTGACAAAACCTATGGAATTGAGCGAATGACATTTATCAATGGCTTCTCTGGCTATAATCAGATAAAGATGTATCTTGAAGATGAAAAGCATACATCATTTCGGACCCCGTTTGGCATGTATTGCTACACTGTCATGCCATTTGGTCTGAAAAATGATGGTGCAACATATCAGAGGGCTATGCTGAAGATATTCCAAGATATGTAGTATAAGACGGTTGAATATTACGTTGATGACCTCGCTGTCAAAAGCTGAAGAAAAGAAGACTATCTCAAAGATCTTCGAAAAGTCTCCCTCCGACTTCGCAAACATAAACTGTAGATGAATCCACTAAAATGCTTCTTCGGTGTCTCATCGGGTAAGTTTCTCGGATTCATAGTTCGGAAAACCGGAATAGAACTTGACCCCACAAAAGTCAAGGCTATCATACAAGTGCCTTCTCCAAGGACTCTAAGAGAACTAAAAGGGCTTCAAGGAAGATTGGCGTACATCCGACGGTTCATCTCCAATCTGTCAAGGAAGTGTCGTCCATTCTCTCGCTTGATGAAGAAAGATGTGGACTTTGTTTGGGATGCTGAATGTGAAGCTGCATTTTAAGACATCAAAACATACCTGACCAAACTTCCAGTATCGGCTGCCCCCACAACTGGAAAACCATTCATCTTGTACACAAGAGCTCTCGATTATTCTTTGGGTGCTCTACTCGCACAAGAAAATGACGAAGGAAAAGAAACTACTCTATATTACCTCAGTCGCATGTTAATAGGTGCAGAGCATCGCTACTCTCCAGTCGAAAAAGAATGCCTCACAGTGATGTTCACCGTACAAAAGCTACGTCACTACCTGCTATTTAACACAGTCTACCTGATTTCGAGGATTAATCTCTTAAAGGTCCTTGTCATAAAAGTAGGTTCTCTCAACGCTCGACAGGCAAAATGGTCCATCCTTCTATCGCAATTCGATATTAGGTATGTACCATAAAAAGCAATCAAAAGGTCAAGCTCTAGCAGACTTTCTTGCAAAGCATCAAGTGCCTAAAGATTCTTCACTCTGGGATGATCTCCCAGACGAACCTGTCTACACTATGGAGGTTTCCCCATCAAATGCTTCCTGGGACATGTACTTCGACAGTGCAACTAGGACAAATGAGAAAAGAAAGCTGATCTCGGGAGTTGGCATCCTCTTTGTTAGTCCCACAAAATACATGATTCCACACGCTTTCTCGCTACTGGAGCCATGTTCAAACAATACAACTGAATACTAAGCATTGATTGTAGGATTGGAACTCGCCCTTGAATTCGGCATCACCGTGCTGGAAGCTTTTGGAGATTTTCAACTAATCGTCAACCAGATGAATCAGAAATTCAAAGTCAGGAAACATGCAAAGAT
The DNA here is from genome assembly GCA_003546025.1 of Camphora micrantha. Lineage (NCBI taxonomy): Eukaryota > Viridiplantae > Streptophyta > Magnoliopsida > Laurales > Lauraceae > Camphora > Camphora micrantha. The sequence goes on along the minus strand of QPKB01000004.1, from coordinate 46,543,369 downwards.
GAAAACATGCAAATTACAGATGCCCTGGCTGGACTTGCAGCATCTATGGCAATCCAAGAAGGGGAAAACATGCAAATTACAGTGTGTCAAAGAAGAATTCTCCCTTCTATTAACACACACCAAGCAGTTGCTGAATGCCACCAAGTGGTTGGAAGTCGGATATCCATCCTTAAACCTCCGATCGGTGACTAGAGGGATCCATTCATTGATTACACTGATTACACTATGTTCGGAATCCTACCTAAAGATCCAAAAGAGCAGGTAAGCATGCAAAGATGAGCCCCAAACTTTCATTTTGATATTCCTTCAAAAACACTTTACAGAAAATCTTTCAATGGAGTACTTCTACGCTGCTTGTTGCAACAAGAGGCCGAGGAAACACTCAAAGAAGTTCATGCTGGTCTTTGTGGAGCCCATCAGGCCGGTCCTAATCTCTACAATCAGATAAAAAGGTTAGATTATTATTGGCCTACCATGGTAGCTGACGCAATGCAATTTGCTAAGCGCTGCCAGCAATTCCAAGTTCATGGAGATTATGACCACATGCCTCCATAATGGCTACATCCTATAGCAATCTCATGGCCTTTTGAAGCCTGGGGTATGGACATCATAGGTCCTATCTCTCCCCCATCAAGCAAAGGTTATCACTTCATCTTCGCCGCTACGGATTATTTCTCCAAGTGGTCAGAAGAATTTGTGCTTAGTGAAATGAAGACCTCATCAGTCCTTCAGTTCTTGTGTACCAACATTATTTGTTGCTTCGGTATACCCAAAAGATTCGTCCATGATAACGGACCACAATTCCGGGATCACAGATTCTATAGGTTCTGCAACAAGTACAAAATCCAAAGTTGTCCTTCGACTCCATATAATCCGGCAGCGAATGGACTAACAGAAGCCTTCAACAAAACACTCTGCAAAATTCTCAAAAAAATTGTCTCTAGTCATGAAAGAGACTGGGGCGACAAACTACCAGAAGCTTAATGGGCCTATCGAACCACCATTTGAGGACCAACCCATATCACACCATTCTCATTGGTCTATGGATGCGAAGCCGTTGTCCCTTTGGAAGTACAAATTCCTTCCTTAAGGGTATCTTTGCAAAATGACATGACGTAAGAAAGCAATGTCAAATTGAGACTCCAAGAGCTGGATAATCTCAATGAGAGATGGCTCGAAGCTCTACAAAGCATTGAGCTTTACCAAGCACGCATGGCAGGATCTTTCGACAAGAAGGTTAGGCAACGCACCTACAAAAAGGGAGACTTGGTTCTTATAGTAAAAAGGCCAATGGTTTTTGCCCACAAATCCAAAGGCAAGTTCGAACCAAAATGGGAGGGACCCTTCGTCATCGACAAAGTCTTTTCCAACGGCGCATACGCTCTCCTAAACATGGAGGGCGACAGATGAATGCTGCCCATCAACAGCAAGTTCTTAAAGCGGTACTACCCTTGAAGACTTTTAACACTGGGTTAGAGTAACGCATACACGGCCAAAGCCTATCTATAGGTACTTGCTCATCAAACCCACTCCTTTTGGAATTTTCATCTTTATGTTGAAATTTAAAAAAAAAAAAAAAACTCTCAAAACAATGTTTACTTTCATAGTTTCATTGTTCAAAAAAAGTTCCAAAACTCTAAGTTTAGGAGCTTCTTCCCGAACTTGACAAAAAATTTCGATCCTTGAATCCAAAATTCATGGTTTGAAACATAAATCAGGATTTAGGGATTTCCACCCTAGTCTGTCCTGATTTTTACCACAAAAAATGGTTTTAGGTGAAAATTTATGACCCTCGTGTCTTTAAACAGAAATGGTTTTTCAAAAGCCGCGGGGAAGCAACATGCAGTCGATACTCGCAAAATCCAAAAATCGAAAGGATGCAAACCCCATTCGATAATTCCAAAACCTCAAAATTGCAAGGAAGCGACACCTTGTCGATACTTGGAAATTTAAAAAAAAAATCATGGAGATGCAACATTTCAGTTGATATCCAAAACCAACATTTCAAAAAATCTCGAATTTCAAAAATCGTGGGGAAGCGACATTCAGTCGATACCCGCAAAACTGAATTTTTGAAAGAGCAGTGAAGAGACGTTCAATCGATCTTCCACCCCAATCCGCGAGGAGGCGACATTCCATCGATACTCAGACCCGAATGAGCAAAGAGGCGACATTTCATCGATACTTGCAATACCATTTAGCAGGGAGGCGACTTTAGTCGTTACTTGCATTTTTGAAAACCAAAACCCAGCTCTCACACTGACAAAAACAAAATCGGCTCTCATGTCACAACAAAAAAAACCTGGCTTTCACACCAAAATTCGGCTCTCATGCCGAAACTGGCTATAAATGCCAAAAACTCGGCTTTCAAGCCAAAAAAATCAAAAACTTGGTTTTCATGCCAACAAAACAAAACTTGGTTTTAAAAAAAATCCGGCTTTCATGCCAAAAGCAAACAAAAATTCGGCTTCCATGCCACAAACAAACAAAAATATGGCTTCCATGCCAAAAACAAAAACCGGCTTCTATGCCAAAAGCAAATTCTGGCTCCCATGCCACAAAAACAATTTCGGCTTCCATGCCACAAACAAAACCGGCTTCCATGCCACAAAATTTGGGCTTTTTATGCTACAAAATTCGGCTTTCAAGCCATCTCAAAATTCAGCTTTCATGCCATCTCAAAATTTGGCTTTCAAGCCATAAAAAAACCAGGCTTTTTGCCACAAAATCTGGCTTTCAAGCCAAAACAATCCTTTGACAAAAGATTTTCACAGAATGACAACCTTTTGATCAAATTCTCAAACAAACTTTCTCATCCAACTTTTGCATATTTTCATCAAAAAGAATTTAAGTAAAAAGTATATAGAGTACCAAAAATGTTTTTACATGGAGTACTAAAGAAAAGAAGAAAAGAGTTTGTTACAAAAAAATCAGGAGCTCAATCTAACATGGTCTTCAACCAAAGATTTAACTCCTCAAGCAGACTCTTAGCCATAGCTTCCAAAGCTTCCAGGCCACGCTTCTTCAAAACTTTTCCATAAAATGTGGCAAACCGCCGCGACCCATCTTCAGCACGAGAAAGTTCTTCCCAGAGAATTTGCCACTGCTCATATTCTTAAGTCTTCCTCTGAAGATTGTCGTCAACCTGGTGAATCAGAGTCCCCTTTCTAGCACGAGCTTCCATAATGGCAGTCCATTTGGCAGCAGCTTGTTCCTCTAGTAGCTTGAGACGCTGCCTAGGCTCAACAACCTCCCTATCAAGACGGCGCAAGTCTTGTGTTAGCTCGATGATAGCCAACTCGATGACATTCCTCTCTCGAATAAACTGCTTCTGAGTCCACGAGATCTCATTTAGTTCAGATTTGACCTGGTCAGAAGGCTTCAAAAACATCTCTTTAAAGAAGTCACCATTTGAGAAGCTCTTTGTCTCAGTCGACTTGTTACCCAATGCAATGACTTCATCAACAAAAGCCTTTGCACTTGCAATGTCCAGGCCAACCTCTCTGCTATTAGCAAGAATATCTAGCACATGCTTGATCATGCCGAAGCTAGCTTCCAAGTGGCCAGAAGAAAGAGTTTCGACCCATGAGCTCAAGACGCTCTTCAACACTTTCTTCGCATACTGAAGAGATGGACCGAATGAAGGCACACCCCTCTCCATCGGTCGATTGCCCGTGTCATGCCCTATAGGGGGAGTAATCATCAATCTCTTTCAAATCGGAGACACTGGCGAAGGAATCTCCTCAGAAGGTTTCATCTCTGCCGCACCAAAACTGGTAGAAGAAGTCCCTACTTCTGGATCAGCTGCAGGCATCCCCTGCTCTAGTCCTGAGAAAGATGGAGGAACCTCCCCTGTTACCTCACAACCTACCAGCAAAAAAAAAAAAAAAGGGTATGAATATGATCCTGTTGAAGAACCATTATCATCAGGGTTATTACTACAAGTACCTTCTTCGACGACTGGCAGAATACTTTCTGCCTTCATAAGGTCATCCAAAATCGTTGAAGGTTGCATCCATGGATGGCTCGAAGTCGTCAGAATCCTCAGGCAAGTCAGCTGGCAAGAAAATAAAAATATATGTCAGCAGATAGTAGCAAAGAAAAACAAAAAGTGGTAAAAACAAAAGAAAGTCATACCAAGTGGAGATTCCAGAAACGCTCCAGAGTCCCTCGGTTCTTCTTCAAATGCCACAATTGGATCCATCACCGCTTCGTTGACCGGAATCTCAAGCATCACAAAATCCTCATCCTCTACTATAAAAAGGGGGGAGAAGGCAAATCAAAAGAAAAAAATCTCAATAAATGAAATAGAAAGAGAAAGAGGAAGAATCATAACTTCACCAACGGTCTCTTCTTCTCGGCTACTCTTTTCCGGAGGCTCGTCAGCATCTCCTGATACCTCCTCATTGATGGTAAGAGGTACTTCCAGATCAGGAGAGTCTTCGTGACGTCTTTTATTAGGGTGTCGCTGCCCTCTATTCCTCTTGCTTCTGTGGGTCGGTTTGCTTTGAGTACCCGCCCCACTCTCAAAGTCATGACTTTCACTCGACTCCTCACTGGACAGTTTGCTTTTCCCAACGGACTTCATGGAGGCCTTTGTTCGTTCCGCTTGCATCCAAGCGTTGATCACCGCCTCCTCCTCCTCTAGCTGTTTCAAGACCTCACCAGGTATCTCTTATACAACTCCTGATCTGTTGACATCCTGTCCATCGAGAAAGCCTATCTTATGCTTCTCTCCAGAAAGGAAAGTCAGAACTTCCTCTCGTCGGATGCCATCTGAACTACCAAGACCCTTCCCAGGAGATTGCTTGACATTTAGCTCCTTCTTAGAAAGTCCCCGGTACACCGAAAAGCTCTCCACGAACCATTTCATGAATCCAGTAGTCCGGAAAGTGGGTAACTCAGGATAGGAAATCATGGCGGTAATGTCCTCTGCACTATGAAAGGCCTATGCATTCCTCCCGTCCTGCAAACCTCCAAAACGCTTCACCATGCTCGAAGGCTCTCCAATAACGCCTTGAGAGAAGCCCAATTGCAGCACAAAACGCGAGAGGACACACGGCTGGGTGTCGACGAAAAGATGTCTGCAGTACACCATCGTACCAACACGTATGTTGAAAAGCCACCTCTTTTCTGCGTTTGTGAAAGAATAGTGTCTCCCTGACCCTGCCCTGGTGGAATCACGGGAAACACCAAAATCAAAAGCCTTCTTCCTGCAAATCCGGAGAAAGCTTCACTGAAGACTGCCCAATCTCGACGTCCCTGAACCATTAGATCCTCAAACAGGCAAACAAAAGAGATTCAGAAACGGCTGTCCCTCTAGCCAATCGAATTATAAAAGGGTCATCATCCTGTGTAACTCCTAATCGATGGAAATCGGGACAGTGGTACACATACCACAAATAGAAAATATGGGTTAAAAATACCCTATTCATAGGGAGCCCAAGCCGAACCAGAAAAGCAACAGCCTGTAGTTCGGTACACAAATAGGAGTAAAGGGTAGGCACCAAAGCCAACCACTCTCCAAATGCCATCTGACAAGCCAGAAAAATACAATGTGGCCTAATGTGCGTTCCATCTCCAGCAAAAACAGCCTCACTTAGCCAATAAGTGAGGTAAACAGCGAGATCCCTCCAATGTCAAAACAAATGGCTCCTGTGCTCGCGAAAAAGTCCTTCAAGTCTTCGCATCTCAGAAGTCTTCTTCGAACCCGGATTCTTAGCTCTGGCTTCCCGGGTCGTGTTATCAGAAGACTCCCTGCTGTAAAAGAAGTTGGAGAACGATGAGCTCAAACTCCTCCAGCTGCTGGACCTGACTTTCGAACCCTCCTTCTCCTTCAAAACAACATAGGAGGCGACAAGTAGAAAGTACAAAAGCCTGAACTCCTCAGACTGCTCCTCAAGGACACTATCAATAGGCATGAACTCCTCATAGAGTTTGCCGAGGATAGGCAGCCCGGTGATGGCACTAAGTTCCTTCAAAGAAAAACCTATCTCACCATTCGTAACAATGAAGGTGTTGGTTTGTGGAAGGAATGACTTCAACATAGCCATGAAGGCTTCATCAGAGAAAACCACGGTTTGCCGAAAAGCGCAAACCGCATCAAAAATCTTGGCCTCCTTCGGAATGGCCCCACCAACCCCTAGGGTGTGATCCATCCATGATTCCCAGCTAGAGTCAGCAGTGAAACGGCCACAAAGTTGAAAAGGCTTCACCCAATTGCTGTCGTCACCCCAGAAAATGCCAAGGCCCACCGATCTCAAATCGACCGATGGATGATCAGAACCTTGGTAGTCGCTGGCCGGCATTAACATGTCCATACGGACAGGCGACTTCTCTGCATAACCAGAAGGGCCGCCAGCAAAAACCCCAATCTTGATCACATTAGTCCTCTTCACCAAACTCGGAGGATTTTCCCTCTTAGGGCATGTGAGAGAAAGGCTCATGATCGAGATGGTGCAATCGAAGGTAGACCAGGTAGAAATAGTTCTCCACTCACTATCTGCCATGTAAGAGAACTGAAAACATCCTCTTTGGTACGTCAAGTCGTCAGGGACCGCATCAGCAAAGAAGGTTGGCTTGGGCACAATGCTCTGATCGTCCGTGACCCAAGGACAGCTGCTTACCACAATCTTGTAGAATTCCACATCCTTGTGAGCGATCAATCGCTGTCTCATCTTATCACGGTTGAGGGAGTCGCACTCTTCGAAGTTCCTCTCAACATACTAGACCTTCTTCTAGGCCTGCTGTACGACTGCATTAGGAGATCTGGCAGACCGGCGAGGTGCGTCAGTAACACGCCCCTTACCCTTGTTCGTTCTGGAGGAACTACCTGTAAACGATGGAAGAGAAAAAAATTAATGATTGAAATGATTGAATTTTGCTAAAAAATTCTAGCGAAATTTTGGCATGGTTCCGCGGCAATTCTGAAGAAAAAAGGAAATACCCCGAAAAAGATAGAAAGCTTGAAAATGAGCTCAACATCACTGCAAGCTTATGGAGGATTCTCAAAGAAGACTCAAACTCAAACATTGCTGCGAGATCAAGCTAGTCTTCTCAAATCCCCACAAGAATGGAAAAGGGCTCAATATTGCTGCAAGCTCCAAACTCCAAAAACTTGCAAAGCTCCTCAAAGACTCTGTAAAACTAGGAAAGGGCTCAACATTGTTGCGAGCTCGAAATCCCAAAACTTGCAAAAGACTTTCAGGTATGCATTATCATGTTTCCAATCAAACTTACAAAAATCATTCATAGAAAAGAAAGTTGCCATGCATTAGATGCTAAGAAACCCTTGACCAAAGTTTGACCAATTCTAACCCAACTTGGTTAAAACCAATCAAACTTTGTCCAAGTCAAAATTCATGTTGACTTGACCTAGAAATACAGGCCTTTTGTTTGATGCAAAGAAAAATGCATGAACATCTTGATTTGCATAAACCTCATTATCATGGTGAGCAAAAAAAAAACACAGAGAAAGAAACGCCTCAAAATAAAAAATAAAAAAAGGAGAGGGGAAAGCAAACAAAAAAAAAAAAAAAAAAAAAAAAACAAGAAAAACAAGAAAAAGAAGAAGGAAAAAAAGGGGACTGGCCCACAGGCGGTGGCCCACTGCCACGTGGCAGTACGAAAGATCCGTACGAATCTGTCCGTACGGCCACAAAAAGAAAGAGAGTAAAAAAAAAAAAAAACATGTAAAAAAAAAAACACGTAAAAAAAAGGGGGAGAAAACGTGTAAAAAAAAAGAAGAAGAAAGCACGAGAAAAAAAAGAAATGAGAAAAACCGTGCCAAAGAAAAAAGAGAGAAAGAAAATAAAAGAAAGAAAGAAAAAGAAAAAGAAAATTTTCTCATTATCCTAGTTCTGCATGGAGTTTTCTTGATGGAAAAGGAAACTTACTTGAAGCCATTGATGGAGAAGAAGAAGAAGAAGCTGGAAGATCCTTGAAGAAGAAAAGCTCTTGGTCTTGGAGCACTCTTGAAGACTTTTGCAAAAAAAAAAGCGCAATAAGAGCAAGAGATCCAACCTTCCCTTACTTTTAGAAAAGAGAGCAAACCAAAAGAGGAAACAAGGAGAAAAGCTAAGAGGTAAGTACTAATAATTAGCAACTTTCCCAAAAGAAAGGAGATTTGAGATGTTCTCTCCTAAAGAGCAGATTCTTTGAGAAATTCTCTCCAAAAAGAAAGTGAATGTGAGATATTCTCTCCCAAAGAAAGATACTTTGAGAAAGTCTCTCCCAAAAGAAAGGTAACTTGAAAAATTCTCTAAAAGAAAGGATATTTTTAGATATTCTCTATCCAAAAGAGATATTTTTAGATATTCTCTACAAAATGACACCACATGAAATCTAAGCCATCTAAAAAGCTTAAGGTCCCATGGGTTAGCCCACATGAGCCAGGTTTGACCACCTAGGCACTAAAAGAGGCTTTTTAGTCAAAGAAGAATCCCTCTTACCAAGATCATACAAAAATGTTTCCATGCCTCTTTTGAGTTGATTGGACCATACAAAAAAAAATCCAAGCCTCATGAGTTTCCAAAAATCCAAACCATCCAACCTCATGAACTTTTAAGCCAAAATCTTGAAATTGACATTCCACAAAAAACAAAATCCTGGTCCCATAGAAAAAAATATCAAAGATAAAAGGAATCGAAAAATCGTAGAAACGGCCGAAAAATGGCGACCAAAGGGGAAAAATCCCCCATGGTCGCCGACGACCTTGCTCCATCGTCACCGGCGACCCGGAATCTAGGGTCACCGGATTTTGGCCGATTGACCATTTTTTTGGTCCCTTTTTGTAGCAACTCGGACCGAGACCTAGGCCCGCGACAATGATAATGGTTACATTTTTTATAATTTCCAACAGGTTCCCGTGGTGAGGATTCCGAGACACGGAGATCTAGCTCACACGATCAAATATGCGGAAGCATGTAGCAAATTACATTACAACAAGTCATGGATAATAATTTATTCAAGTGCATGAGTAAAATAGCATTAAGACCAAGATATCATAAGTAGGAAATATAACCTAGCATGCCTTGTTAGATTGTATGGACTCAATCCATCAGATGATGTAATAAATTGATTAATTTCTTTATTTATCAATAATATCATGCTTTCCTTTCATGAGATGAATGGTGTTTTATTACTTAATGCACATGACCAATGCGTTTGACATAAATGGTACATGAGATGAACCGGGTCCCATTAGTATATTAGATGTGATATATGTGTATGGATGAGATCCACACACTGGAGACATTTGTCACAAATCTTATACTTAAACATCTTCACAACCGGTGATGAGACTGGGCATCTCATCTGATAAGGTTGCAGCGCTTTGATCACTATAAGATAGTGTGATTTGTCTCGATCATCAGAATGTAAGATTCTGGATCACGGTGCTGGTACATTGGATGTATTGAAGGACCATGAGAAGCACCTTATGGAATACTGTCTCGAGTTTAAGGTTTGCTCTCATAATTCCCTAGCAATAGGCTCTCAATCCTGAGACATTGATGAACTCAAGTTTCTATCTATTCATTTGCTTTGAGTCACCAATGAGTGAGGCCAACTGTAGGTCAACACCTCGGTGTCTTGGGTACGTGGTAGTAGGACTGTGGGAACATCCAATGGTCAAGATGGAATCTATCTATATTATCCCCTTGTGCCAATTAATGGATTTATCATTAGTAAGTGCGCACCCATCTCGATTAAGAGTTAATTGGATGATACTGATGATCACTGTGATTAATTGGGGCTCAAGGATAATAAGATGTGGATCTAAATTGGTGGGACAGTTTTTAGTCCAGTTAATCCATGGATATTAATAGAGGGGTTTAATTGTGGTAATCGGGAAGTTTAGGGTCCTCATTGTAATTTATTCCTAAGACTGGAGTGCAATTGCATTTATATAGTGGTGTTATTTGCAATTAACTGTGGGCCCGGATTGCACATGAGATGTGGGGTCACGTGTCCCAGTTGGAGCCAGCTTTCTATGGAATCCCTAGTGGTCCCCACGCTAGCCCAAGTTATTGGAAAGATACTAATCCTACTAGAACTCTAAGATGAAGGAATTAGGAAGTTACTATTTCTATTTGAAGTGGGACTTCTAATGGTGGTAATAGTAAGGTTACTATTTTGTGTAGAAGTAAGACTTCTATTTCAATTAGTACAAGAGAAGGAGGTTGCTTAATGCTATAAAAGGAGGAACAAAGGGCTGGGATAGACACAATCTTGGAAAAACGTCCAGCCCCCTTTGTGCAATAGTTGCACATACTTCTCTTCTTTTTTTCTAGTTCTCTTATAGTTTCCTTTAGAGCTTCTAGTTGTTTTCTTTAGGAGATCCCACCCATCTCCTTTAGAGAAGAGATCTGGTACGGGTCATAGCGTGGAAGACTAAGAGGTCTTGGAGATCTAAAGTAGTTTTGTTCTCCATTAGAGCACAACCGGGCAGCAAAGGTATAATCTGCTTCTCTAATCTTTTGTAGATTATTTTGCATGGTGTTGCTTGTAATATTGCTGTATATGGTATATGAGTATTAGGGATTGCATCCTGGATATGGTTGATGGCCTTATGGACATTTGATCCCTGAGTCAAGTGGGTCAAAAGTTTTGAAATCACATCCATGAGGCCCACCTATTTCCAACATGCCCATCATAGTTCAAGTTACAAGTTTAACCAAAAGTATGTTAAGTTTGTTACAACCCATAATAAGAGGCCAACAAAGGCCAATACAATACCAAAAGTATACAAAAGCTCAAAACATGTTAAATTGGAACTCAAGATCCCGCCCGACATCTAGATGACGTCGTCGGGTTGCCGCTTACGAGATGGGGGTGGCTCAACAGCCTCCTCCGGACACTTCTCCTCAAAGGAAATGTCGCATGCACTTGGGCACCAAAACAACAGGCATCAAACACGACGGTTTGGCAGGTAACCAATTTAGGCATAAGCATGAAATAACAATGTTGAACAAAAATATATTAAAATAATTTAGTGAACTTAAAACGATTACTTGACTGAGGTACATTTCAAGATAAAAACAAACTAGCATGAGTACTTATATATATATCATGAATAGTAAAACCACAAAGAGCCCATCCTTTCTCATCATATAAAATGAAAAGAGCAAGCATGCACGATGAACATGATGCACATAATATAAACAAGACACAATTCCCACAAATACGGGATTCCAGCCGCGAAACCGGACACGCATGATGTGTAATAAAATACAAGACTAATTTACATATAGTAAACATGTTTAAAGACCCCCAAACAGTAGATCAGACTAAAAGGACTGTCTAAGCTCAACGGTATTCACTTAAATTCATGAATGCATAAAAACACATGAAATACGGTCTAAACACGTCGAAATAAAGGGGAAATCACTTATCAAAACAAGACAAGGCACAGCTAGCAAAAGGCATAATTATATGCATAAGAATTTAGAAGTGATCCCCTTTTTAATACATAAAACAATCTTCAAACGAGCTTACACTCAAATTTCAAAAGGAAAACACAATGTCCTTTCTTGTATCAGAACGGAAATTCAAACACGAAGTTCATCAAGTATATATTGAGGCCATTCATTGACCTTTGTACAATTGGGACCCAAATGTTAGAAATAAATAATAAATTGGTGTCCCCAAAGTTAGAATACATTTTGGATCCCCAATGACCCAATGTCAATTTAAAATCCTCAATATAATCTAGTTTTCAGTCTTCAAAAATTATACAATTAGGATAAAATTTTCAAAACTGGGAATTGACAGGTCGCTCAAGCGGTTTGAACAGTTAGCTCGAGCGAGACAGTTCACTCGAGCGAACCATCAAGTCGCTCGGGCTAGCAATCTTCTATCTTGCTCTTGGCCAGACAGCGAACAATCCTCTGTCTAAGCTCGGACCAAGAGTGGCCTAGTCGCTCGAGCGAACATAGGGGTCGCTCGAGCGAACAGGCTTCTGCCTGTGCTCGCTAAGTGCAGAAACTGCACTTTCCTTAGATGATTACTGATTCACTCCTTCCCTCCTCACACTTAGACCACCTGAAATCCCCTGAGCCTCCATGCTCTCGAAGGGGTCAATTTCCACATTTCCATACCATTTAATCCACAAATCTAAACATTCAAATCCCATTTCTTATCAAAGCAAAAATCCAAATTTTTCTAATGAGACAAGGTTTATAATCAAATAGAAATCTGGAAGTAGGGAAAACACTTGACATTAATACATATACTTGAATGGAAACCACAAAATAAGAGTCTAAGAAAACATCACAAGTTATAAGCAACTTCAAAAGTAACAATGAAGTCCACAACCACACATGCAACATTTAACCCATAGAGATTACTTACCTTGCCCAAATGCCAAACAACTCTTCTTCAAGCACACTAATCCAAGAGCTACGTCAAACACTACAAAAACCCCAAGAAAGCCATTCAAAAACTCATCCAAATTTGCAAACAAGAAACCCATTTTGAAATGAGCGTTGAAAGTTAGAAAAACAAGGTCTTTAGGTGTCAAAAGGACTCCATTGAAGAGATGGGTTGAAGCTCTTACCTATAGATGCCCAAACAAGAAGCAAGAAAGGAAATGGAGAGCTTGCCCAACTAGAAATCCCAAGAAAATAGTAACAATAGAAAGCTTGGGATGAGAGGAGGAAAATGGTGGTCTTAGATTTTCATTTGGAGACCTCTAGCTTGGTGTACAAGAGAAAGAAAGTGAAGAGGAAAAATGGGTTTTCTTCTTAAGCTTGGGTCACCTAGGATTGGAGAGACTTGGAAATGGAAAGAGGAAGAAGAGTAAAGTGATAAAGTATCTTGCAAATGGGGCCCAATAGTGCTAATTCATGCATGGATGAAAACATGATCTTCTGGGCCTCGGATGAAGTTGACAAAGAAGGATAAAATGATCCTTGAAATATCTAGTTTTCAAAAAGTATATTTTTGACACGGTTTTGAGATTTTGAAATGTGTGTTCAAATTTGGGTGTGAAAAGACGATTTTACCCTTTTGGGCCAAAACTTGGGTTTCTGGGCTTCAAACACAGATGGGCTAAAAATAAAAGTTGTAGATAATCATAAAATCATTTTAATACAAAAATCAACACGATCCTCCACGCTTGCACGTACGCCCAGGCCTTCCTAAGTATGTCTAACTAACATAAAACGTTCTCAAAATTCCCAAAGCTATGTCTAGGACTAAAACTAGTTATATTCTAACCCAACGGTAGCTAAACCCACTTAGGACTAAGCACACACTAAGAATACACTAATCGAGTTAATCTTGGGTTGGGGTCTAACACTTTTCGTGTTTCAAGATTTCTAACCCCCGTGATTTTCCAAAATTCTGACTTTTGAAGCTCGCAATCCATCGATCTTCACCAACATTTCAGATCCACCATCAAAAGCATGAAATCATCATTGATTATTCCAAGTTCGCGAATCGGCGACCAAGAAAGTGCGCTTTCTGCCCGATCGATCGAGAAATCGACAAGACAGATGTTACCGGCTTGCTGGTATCAATTGACGAACTGAAGTTCCATCGCCATCCGGCATCAAACAACATGTGGATCCATCGGCAATCATTGCAGGAAGAATCCCAAAAGACGCAGCACGGCCCGCGACTCTTCAAATGCCCCAACAACCACTTAACGCAGTTAATTGACCGTTTTATAACAAATAACTACGGTCATTAACTCATTATTTTGGGCGGCCCAATCAGAATCAAGCAAATGGAATTACAAATCAAAGCAATCATGGCATTAAAACCATGAAACTCCTCTCATCATGGAGATTAAAGGCAATTAAATGCCCATCATTCTCCATCGGCCAATCAAAAGCCAAGAAAAAGGGGTTACAAAATAATGAAATTAAAAACTTGTAACTCCTCCTCATCATGGAGCATCAATGCCATCAATGCCATCAATACCATCAATGAACATAAACCACCCCATGGCTACCAAAAGCCTATAAAAAGGGGGTCATTCCAAGAAGAAAGCAATCGGAAAATCCAAAATCCAAGAGAGAAAATCCATGAAGAAAATTCGTAGAGAACCTCATCTACTTTGAAGAAACTCCACCGCAACAAACACAACAAGGTGATCGAAGTCCCTTGGGGGGCCACCCCCCAAAGGCAAGGCCCTCTCTTCTCTTATTATTCAACATGGCCTAGACGTGGCTTTTCAGCCCATCTATTCAGTTTTTTATTGGATATAGGACCTCCCTTTGGTCTTTATCCTTTAAAAAATTTGAAGTCCAAGCCAAGCCAGGAAAATCAAAGCATCTTCCGTTCTCATCTGAGGGACGATGGTGAAGTCCATACATGACTTGCGACCGTCGATCTGAACAAGTCCCCGTAATCTCCTAAGAAGTCAGAATTCCTTTTCTCACTTTCCTATTGTATTTTGTGTTTTTTTTTTTTTTAAGAGACAAAAAAGTCACAATTCTTGTCTTCCATTTTGATGAGATCTGTAAGTCGCCTTTCACGACAAAAATCGCCTTTCACGACAAACAAAGAAAAATCACCTCTTATGGCATTAAAAAACCACGTCTCTTTTCTTAAATATATGTGCAATGGAAAGTTAGAAAAAAAATTGATTTCTTGTCTACTTGTGAAGGTGGATCTCCGGATCACCATTTCTAAATTCCAAGTAGAATAGAAAATCTGGCATACCCGTACAAAAATGTTGATGCATGCTCCCTTTCCACTCCTTCGGCCTCTCGGTAGCCCCAGGACGAGCGGAAGTGAGAGTGGAAAACCAAGAGTCGGGTCCATCAGCAACATAACAATTTTTTTGTATGTACCTTGGAAAACATTGAAACCTGTTTGAACATAAATTTTCATGAAATAAAGAGTATCATTTATTTGAAATCACATGTACAATATGAAAACATGTAAAGGTACCAAGAATAAGGCACTAGCAAGATGGTAACCACACAAAGCTAAATCATCTATCACTGAGGTGATGAGAGCACATCAGAGCATTGATCTCTGACACACGATGTGATGAGATTCAACGAAAATATATATATAACTATACGGGACGGGACCACGATCGCGAACCAAGTATCGAGATGGGACGTGATCCAAACTGCAGCTGGCGGGACGGGAGGGGGACCTCCAAGTCGGTGGATCAAACCGACAAGGTCGTCCAAGCTTAGTGGTGCCGACTCATAGGTCACATAATAGAAATCGCGACGCGTATAAAATACATATGATGTAAATACATAAACGGGCAGGACGGGGGTGCTCATATGCACAAATATCTCTTTATTATCGGGCAATGCATAACGGGACTAGCAAAGTGCTACAAATACAATTTCAATGTTTTCGGGCATGACAAAATCATATAGCACGAATTTCGGGAAGTGCATGTCAAAATTTTGGGAAAAGTAGAACACAAATGAATTTCCAAAATTTCTAGGCCAAGTATCGGGGTTCAAGATTTGTTTAATGTGAATAGGGGTCCTGTATGTCGAATTCAACATAGCCTTGGTACTCTAGAGTTTGGGGACATTCCGAGCTCCCTATGCACATTGGTAAGATTAAAAAGCATTAATAAGTTTCCAAGGTTGGGTTTCGTTCTCTTCATTCTCCAAAATTTCTGGGAAGGAAGTCATCTGTCGGTCGGCAGGCTATTAGCCGCCTGGAACCAGGTCGGCTAGCCGACTGCTGGCCGCTTGCTCGCCGCCCCATCAGAAATCAAGTTTTCACCTTACTGATATGGTGACCGACCATGAGCGATCACCAGGTAGGCTAGCCGACTTGTGACCGCCAACTAACCACCCAGTCAGCGGGCAGGTCAGTTTTTGAATTGTTTTCATCACTTTCTCCCTCCAAGATATTTCTCTCATAACTCACTTCTTTCCCTGCAATAAAATGAGCTCAAAAGCTCCTCCAACTCATCATTCAACACTTCCACCATTTCTTCTCAACAAACCATGAGAAATCTAACAAACCAAAAAGTCCAAAAACAAGATATAACAAAGTAAAAATGCATACATTTCCAAGAGGTTGAATAGGGGGAAAGACTCATCAAAATGCCCTTTCAAAGGTAATGGAGACTATAGCAATAATATAGATGCAAACCACATCTGAAATTACCTAGAGTAAACAATGAAAATCAAGATTTTTTTAGTAAAACATGAAAACCATTTAAAGTTCATCTATTCATCCACTTGCCTCTAAGCAAGCTCCTAATCACACTCTCCAAGCCACAAATCCTCAAGCTACAAAAATCCCCAAAACAAATCTATTTAGAACCCTAAATAGCCAATACCAAGAAAGAGAAAGAGAAAGCTCCCAATAATGGGGATGGAGGCTCTCTAGGGCTACAAGAATACAGATTTAGAAGATTGAGAGGATTGCTTACTTGTAGAATCTCCAAATGGGCAAGGAGAGCTCAAGGGGAGCTCTAATGGTGATAGATTCCTCTACAAGGAGTACCAAATCGAAGCTCTCAAGGTGCGGAGGAAGAAGATGGTGTCCATTTTCCTTTTTAGCAAGAGATAGGTGTGGATTGAGGAGGAAGAGAGCAAGAAGAAAGGGAGAAAACCCTAGGGCAGCTGTAGCTTTCTTCTTCTTCAATGAAATGAACAAGGAAAAGGGAGATGAGGAGGGTTCTCTATATATAGAACAAGAGGGCGGGACCCACAACTTAACAAGATTAATGGGCTAAAAACATGGCCTTGGGGACCTCGGACGAGCTCAACGAAGAAGGGAAAGTTGTTCGTCGAAATTTCTAGTTTCCAAAAAGTATATGTTTTACGGGTTTTAGTGATGTTGAAAATTGTGTCCAGATTTTGGGGTAAAAGGACCATTTTGCCCTCAAATTGAGAAAACTCGGGTTTAGGGATCTCGAATGGGGGCAGGGTCAACATGAAAGTTGTAAGGATTAACAAAATGAGTCAGACGGGATTAACACACGAATTTATGGAATCTCGAACAATCCCCCAAGCTCAGGTAAAGTCGTTAAAGGAACCCTCAAAGGGTCCCACTAATCAGGAAGGCTCTCAAAATTCCCTAAATCTATTTTGAAAGATATTCTAATTCAAAACTTAATCAAAATCTGCAAATACACTTAAAGCTAAAACAAGAATTAATTTAACACTAATGGCACTCACTCGGGATGGGGTCTTACAACTGCCATCAAATCATAATTACGAAGAGAGATCTTGGTCGATTACCAGTCAGAGCCATGCATTGCAAGACGACAAGTCATGTGTACCGACCAGGTTAAAGAAGAACTAAGTTGAATGACACCAATAATAGACTACCTAAAGAATGGCATACTTCCTGAAGGTGCAAAGGAGAATTTAAAAATCAGAAGGACCTTAGCCAGATTTTGGCTATCGCCAGCAAACAAACTTTACCGGCAGTCATGCTCAGGACCATACCTACAGCGTGTTAGCCCCGGTAACATAGAAAAACTCCTATGAGAAATTCATGAACGGTGTTGTGGGGGGCACATTGGGGGACGGAGCTTGGCCCATCGAGCTATGTCACAGGGCTATTGGTGGTTGTACATGCAAAGGGACGCCTTACGATTTGTGTAAAAATGCGAAAAATGCCAACGCTTCAGCTGAGACATCCATTAGCCTGTCGAGCTTCTGAACTCATTAGCGAGTCCTTGGCCGTTCGATAAATGGGGAATTGATATCGTTGGGCCCATGCCGAGGTCAACAGGAAATTTTAGGTTTCTCATTGTGGCTACTGATTACTTTATTAAATGGATAGAAGCAGAGCCGCTGATCCACATTAGGGAAAGTGATGCCCAGAAGTTTGTGTGGAAAACATTATAACTAGGTTTGGAATACCTCGGAGCTTGATTATAGGCAATGGGAAACAATTCGAGGGAAAAACTTTCAAATGCTTATGTTAACGATATCGCATCAGGCACACTTTTCAACTCCAGTCTACCTACAAAGTAATGGCCAAGCTGAAAGCTCCAAAAAAACTTTGCTGGATGGCATAAAGAAAAGGTTGGACTAGGCAAAGGGAAGATGGGTGAATGAGGTCCCAACTATTCTATGGGCCTACAGGACAACCCAACGAAGATCTACCAGAGAAACTCCTTTATCTCAAGCATATGGCATGGAAGCAGTGATCCCCTTAGAGATCGGACTACTTACTACCAGAACGGAAGCTTACAGCCCTGAGAAAAACAAGGAGAGGATTGTCGAGCAGCTTGACGTGATAGAAGAATGAAGGGAGTGGGCGCTAATCAAATTAGCCGCTTATTAGCAATGGTTCGCTCAGAGCTTCTAGAGAAGGGTACAAAAGCGGGTACTAAAGGTCGAAGATTTGGTCCTCAGAAAAATGCTCCCCATTACTAAAGACCCTAGTCACGGGAAGCTAGGACTGAACTAGGAAGGACCATACTGGGTGACTTCAGTTGTAGGAACAATAGCATATCACCCGGAAACGCTCGAAGGAAAGGCATTGCCAAGGCCATGGAAAATAGCAAATTTAAAGAAATTATATTTCTGACCTTTGTACCGAAGGAATTGTCTTTCATGTATCTTTCGTTTCATTTATGAATCATGTCTTATTTATGTTCTTGTGCCCAGGATAGATTTCTCTAATGATTTGTGAAATGGTCGGGGACCCATAGTGGGGGCAAGCCCCATTGGGACAACCACCCAAATATAAGGCCAAGGCTTGAAAATGAAGGGTAGCAATAAACCCACTACTTCGTTCCGATAGAAATAAACTCTAACCGGGAAGATCCCAAACTAGGTTTGTTGCACTGATCTCCTTTTTAACTAATGACTAGGCATGACGATGCAAATATTAGGCTGAAAAGAGAGTTCGGGAGAACTGACAGTGGTAGTAAAAACAAGAAACAAACAATTTTATTTACTAAAGGGAAGCAAACATCCCACTACAAAAGCATTCCATAAAAAAAAAGAAGGGAATACTATGCCAACAGCTTGGGCAAACAGGCCAGTGGCTACACAGCCGCAAAATGATAAAAGTTTTTGTTGTTTTTTCTTCTCCAAATCATCAAACATCACCAGGAACAACAGGAACAGGTGGAGCGGAGTCAGCATCAGGGGTAGTGCCTCCATCCCCAACCATAAGGTGGTTGGCCTCTCCTTTCGGAGCTGACGCAGGGACCTCGGAAGTCAATGCTTGGCACCGTCAAAGAGAGCTCCGTGTCTAGCGCAGAGGGGGGAATTTTCTGGCACGCCGGCATCTTTGAGGCCCACATCATAACCCCGCTTGAACATAAGGGCCTTGATTAGCTTGACTTACTCAAGGTAAATCGCCTCAACCGCCTCATAGACAGCATACTTCGACTTCTCCACGGCGTCCCGTATCTCTACCTCCACCTCAGCTACATTAGAAGGAGGACCTCAACCTCCAACTCGCTAGCAGTCAGGCGACTCATGGCAGCGACCGCCCTGGCCTCTGCTACCTTTGCAGCTTTAGAAGTGTTGGAAATTTATACTAAAAACATACTTTATGTATTTGTCTTTGACTGATTCTTTTTTAGTATATTTTGTCTTCTCATCTAACTAAGATTTTGTATGGGCAAATGGTTGTATTATTATGCATGTGACTGTCTTTTATTCTATAAAGTAGACAAGTTGATGTGCATAGTTTTACTTATACACGGAAGACTTATTTGTCGGTTCTTATAGAATATAAGTTATTGTTTACAATCTAGATGGATTTGGACACATCATTGGTACGATTGTAGCATGATGTTTCAGCAGGCTTGTATTGGCTGTGGGAAACGGTATAGTTTCGACTCATTATGCTAGTACACTATGTGTGTATTGAACATGACCGTATTTTTGGGTTCATTGTCTTTATACTGACTATATAAGATGATGAACACCCAAATGGTTATTATGAGTGCTTGTACTCTTAATTCAGACATAAATAATAGACACATACATTTAGTGTTTGGCATTTTGATTTACGAAGGAGTGAGATCTTTTATGGGTCAATAATCTCAGCAAATTGGATGACTACACTACGTGCATGGTGGATATTAGTTTATTGACGGAATCCACATCCCATAATAGGGATTGATGATATCCCCTTGATGAAGCTTTTAAGTTTTGATTTTGTCAAACCCTGCAGGTGGACTTTGTGTCGACATATCAAATAAGTTAAGTGTAAGGTCTCAAGGAATTATAAAGATATCAATTAAATATAAATGTTAGTAATTATTTAATCGATGGATATCTGATATCTTAACGTGAGGATATTGATAAGCATTTAATAACAAGAAAATTTATGGAACTAGGATTCTAATTTGGGTCGAATTAGGGTTTCTCGTTTCCATAAGGAGCCTATCCTTATTTCCTTCTTAAAGTCCCTATTATAGCCTATAAATATGCGCTACTGCTCTCTAGGTTAATAACAAGAAAAGTAAAAGAGAAATCTCAGTTTTTGAAGAGCAGAGGAGAATTCGCAGAAGCAGCCCACTCCCTGGTGCAAGTTCGAACATATAGGAATACAATAGAAGATCTTGAGGTTTTCGGGTTACTATAAGACCGAGATCAAATCAGAGACATCTTGCAGGTATGGAATGATCATATTAGTTCAAAGTTATTTCCGTAGTGATCTGTACGCAATGTCTAGAGATCTTGATTTCTACTCGTTTCTAATAAGAAGAACTAGCGAGGTTAGACTCTACCAAGCGCTAAGCAGTTGTAGACGCAACTGTTAGATTGTATGGACTCAATCCATCAGATGATGTAATAAATTGATTAATTTTTTTATTTATCAATAATATCATGCTTTCCTTTCATGAGATGAATGGTGTTTTTATTACTTAATGCGCATGACCAATACATATGACATGATGGTTCATGAGTTGAACCGGGTCCCATTTGTATATTAGATGTGATATATGTGTATGGTTAAGATCCACACATGGGAGACATATGTCACAAATCTTATACTTAAATATCTTCACAACCGGTGATGAGACTGGGCATCTCATCTGAAAAGGTTGCAGTACTTTGATCACTATGAGATAGTGTGATTTGTCTCGATCATCAAAATGTAAGATTCTGGATCATGGTGCTGGTACATTGGATGTATTGAAAGACCATGAGAAGCACCTTATTGAATACTTTCTCAAGTTTAAGGTCTGCTCTCATAATTCCCTAGCAATAGGCTCTCAATCATAAGGCATTGATGAACTCAAGTTTCTATTTATTCATTTGTTTTGAGTCACCAATGAGTGAGGCAAACTGTAGGTCAACACCTCGGTGTCTTAGGTAGGTGGTAGTAGGACTGTGGGAACATTCAATGGTCAAGATGGAATCTATCTTAATTATTCCCTTGTGCCTATTAATGGATTTGTCATTAGTAAGTGCGCACCCATCTCGATTAAGAGTTAATTAGATGGTACAAATGATCACTGTGATTAATTGGGTCTCAACATAATAAGATGTGGATTTAAATTGGTGTGACAGTTTTAGTCCAATTAATCCATGGATATTGATAGAGGGCCTACTTGTGGTAATCGAGAAGTTTAGGGTCTTCTTTGTAATTTATTCCTAAGACTAGAGTGCAATTGCATTTATATAGTGGTATTATTTACAATTAATTGTGGGGCCGGATTACACATGAGATGTGGGGTCACGGTGTCCTAGTTGGAGCCAGCTTTCTATGGAATCCCTAGTGGTCCCCACGCTAGCCCAAGATATTGGAAAGATACTAATCCTAATTGAACTCTAAGAGGAAGAAATTAGAAAGTTATTATTTCTATTTGAAGTAGGACTTCTAATAGTGGTAATAGTTAACTTACTAATTGATATGGAAGTGACACTTCCATAGTAGTTAGAAAAGGGAGAAAGTTGCTAATTGTTTTTGGGAGTTGGACTTCTATTTCAATTAGGAAAAGAGGAGGCATGAGAGGTTATAAGTAGGGAACAAAGCCCCCTTGGACGTCCACTATTGGAGATCCACGCCCAGCCCCCTTTTGTGAGACCCTGACCCGAGAGGCCCAGATTAGTGTTTTTGAGCTGTGTTTAGCTCTAAGTGTGTTTTGTGGTTAAGTTGGGATTGGAATAGCTTTGTTATAGCTTTGGGGACTTTTGAGTGTCTTGGTTTTAGTGTGGGGCCCTTTGGGGGTTCCCTGTTTATGGCTTTACGTGTACTTGGGGTTTTATCTTCGTTTTCTCGATTTGTATTTTATCCCGATTTACTTGTTTTGTTAATACCTTCAACTTTCATGTTGATCCCGTTCCCGTCCCGAACCCCGAAACTTGACTTTTCTTGCTTCAAGGGCAAAACAGTACTTTTACACTAAATCTGTACCGGATTATTGTTATTCCCGAAACCCGTGAAACATATACTTTTTGGAAACTAGATATTTCGACGATCATTTCTTCCTTCTTTGTCGATTTCATCCGAAGTCCCGAAAACCACTCTTTCAGCCTTTCAAAGTTCTTAAGTGGTGGAGCCCATTTTCATTGATTATAAGAGAACCCATCTCTTTCCCTTCTCCATTTTCCAGCACAACTGAGCCTAGGGTTTTTCCTTGCACCCTTTTCTTCTTCTTCTTGCTTTTCCTTCATCAAGCATCACTAATCTTACACCAACATCAAAATAGAGATCACCATTCTCTTCCTCTCCTTGAAGGCTTCCTATTGGTACCATTTTTGAAGAAATCTCTTCTCTCCAAGATCTTCATTTAGCTTGCTTTGTTCATTTGGAGAACCTATTGGTAAGATCTCTCCCTAATCTTCTAGATTCATGTTCTTATGGTCCTTGAGAAGCTCCATTTTCATTATTAGGAGCTCTCTCTTCTTATTGCTTGTTTTGACCCATTTTAGGGTTGTTTTGGGGGTTCTTGTAGAGTTTGTGATCTTGACTTGCAAGTGTGATTAGGAGCTGCTTTTTCATTGATTAAAGACCCAAGGCAAGTGGATGATTTGATACTTTTATCTTCGAATGAGTTTCGATAAAATGCATTATGATTTCACCATGTATTTTGTGTTACTAATGGCTTGTTTAGACTTGAAATAAATGCACATTTGTGAGCCTTGATAGCATGTTTTATTTATGAATTAGATTGCTAATCAGATTTGAAAGAATGAAGAAAAGGAATGGAGAAATGGAAGACCCATTGAACTGCTGTAACAGAACCTGGGTTCTGTTACGCAGTTCACGCAGTCGACCGGCCAAGGGGCGCGGTCGACCGGGGACACTGGAACAGGCCCCCCAGTTGAAGACCTGCTGCACTGCGGGATTCTCTGTTCCGCAGTGCACGCGGTCGACCGGCCAAGGGGCGCGGTCGATCGGCCACACAGAGGTCAGGCTCTCTGGAGCCTGACCAAATTACTGTTCATCCATTTAATTTACAACTCCCGGTCGACCTGGCCCATGGCCGGTCGACCGAGCCCACTGTGTATGCGGTCGACCGGCCATGGGCCAGGTCGACCGACCCAACTGGAAACCCTGCAGAAAAATGGACTTTTGCCCTATGTCTAGGTGGACTTTAAGTGGGACTTAGTGACCCTTTTATGGACCCATTTGACTTCTTTTGAGGATGGTTGAACCGACATTTCCTCACGGTTAATCCAGTTGTATCGGTACTTAACCTAATTCAATCTTGAACGGTACGGAACGACGGGATATCCTTTCTTTTATCTAAACGCGAAATTGGTTTGTTTGGGTATCGCGAATCCGTTTTCCTTTCGATGACTGAGTAGGTTGTAAGGTACTACTAGATTAACGTTGAGCTTAGGATCCCCTCTCTATTATGTTTTGTTTAATTTAAAGTTCGATTAGGGTTTGAATCCCTAAGGTGCATAAAGAGCCCGGAATGTCTCCAAACTCAAGGAGTACCAAGTGATCATTAGAATCGACATACGGGGTCCTTATTCACTTGATTTATATTGAATCCCGATAATAGCCCGTATTTCTCGAATTATGATTTGTCTTGAATCCCGATAATAGCCCGAATTTCTCGAATTATGATTTGTCTTGAATCCCGATGATAGCCCGAATTTCTCGAATTATGATTTGTCTTGAATCCCGATAATAGCCCGAATTTCTCGAATTATGATTTGTCTTGAATCCCGATGATAGCCCGAATTTCTTGAATTATGATTTAGCATTCCCGAAAGTATTGAAAGTGTATTTTAGCAATTTTGCTAGCCCGTTTATACATGCCCGAATAAAATGAAATTAGTGCTTTTGAGCACCCCGTCCTGCCCGTTTATTTAAGTGCATTATATATGATTTGTACACGTCTCGTTTTACATGATTTGACCTATGAGTCGGCACCACTAAGCTTGGCTTTCCTTGCCGGTTTGATCCACCGACTTGGAGACCCTTTCCCGTCCCGCCAGCTGCAGTTTGGATCCCGCTACCCAGTTATTACCATGGTCTTGTCCCGATGCCGCAGATTGCTACTGTGGTCCCCAATGCCCGGTTCGCTACCGTGGTCATGTCCCGTATTATATTATGTATATGTTACTTATGTTGCATCTCCTCACTTTGGTGACTGAGACAACATTCCGATATGCTCTTGTCACTTCGGTGATAGAGGACTTAGTTATGTGTGGTTGCCATCTTGCTTGTTTTCCCGTCTCCTTGGATACCTTACATGTTTTATATTGCATATGTATTTAAACAAATGTTTCTCTTGTTTTATTAAACTATTGCTTTGACAAGTTTAAATGTTTTCAAGGTATTTCCTTTATTGCTATGTCTTTTCACCCGTTTGCCAAACCGTCGTATTTGACCCACTATTTTGGTACTCAGGTTCAGTTTGCCCGCCCCGAGCTGAGAGTTTGTTGGCTGTGGAGCCATGAGTTGCAGGTTGCTTTGTCGGCTATGTCATGTAGACATTGTGCTTGACATCGGAGTTACGTCATATTTGGGTAGTGGATATTAGTTTGTATTGTTCGGCTTTTATTAGCCTTTCTTGGGTTTGTAATTAATACACATTGATACTTGTAACTTGAACACATATGGAAATGTAATATCCGGTTACTGTCAGCTCTGTATTTTATTATGTTGATTTATTCCAGTCTGATATGGTTCATAAAATGATAGCTTTATGCTAGAGGTTGTATGCGACGCGGAATCCGATGATGTCTACGGACTCCGGGTCGCATTGCCATGAAAGCTTCCGCAAAAATATTCAGAGAGTGTTGTGATTTTGGATCCTCACACACGCGGATCTTGGGAGAAATATAATCACCAATCACCTCCCAACCATTTCCCGCCCCCGAGGTCGGACCTCTCCTAGGATCCGGGTTTGGGGGCGTGACACCTTTTGTGTGCAAGAGTTGCGTATCTCTCTCTCTCCGCTTTCTCTTCTAGTTCCTTAGAGTTTCTTAAAGAGTTTTCTCTTGAAGTTTCCACCAGTCTTCTTG
Organism: Camphora micrantha; assembly: GCA_003546025.1. Taxonomy (NCBI): domain Eukaryota; kingdom Viridiplantae; phylum Streptophyta; class Magnoliopsida; order Laurales; family Lauraceae; genus Camphora; species Camphora micrantha. The sequence goes on along the minus strand of QPKB01000004.1, from coordinate 46,518,014 downwards.
AGAAAAGAGATCTGATAACGAGTTATAGCGTGGAAGACAACAAGGTCTTGGAGATCCCAAATTGATTCAAGAAGAGTTCTTGATCAAGTTGTTTGTCTTTTTCTCCATTGGAGCACTACCGGGCTCCAAAGGTATAATCTGCTCCTCTACTTGTTGTGGATTATTTTGTTGCATGGTACTGCTGGTTTTCTATCTTTTAGATATGTTATATCGCTGCACATGATTGATGAGACAGAGGGATTACATCCTGGATATGGTTTATGGCCTTATGGGTACTTGATCCCTAAGTCAAGTGGGTAAAAAGTTTTGAAATCCTATCCCCGTGGCCCACCTAGTTCAACAGCAACCAGCTCCTTCTCAAGAGCCTCGACCTTCTTCTGGTACTTCTCCATACGGTCCGAGGCAGAAAACCACTTCTAGAGTTCCTAAGGTAAAAAAAAAGAAGGAAAAAGAGAATATGTGTTTTCGTTGAATTAAAGGCTGATTTAAAAGACGAGGTAAGGAGAGAACGGTGACTTACTAGGAAGCATTGTTGAACTCCTGTTGATAGGAGATCATGGTCGAATATGGCTCTATACATATTCATATTGAAGGGAAGGAGAGCTGACTTTCCCAACTGCAATGCCAGAGAGGGAGATCTTGCTATGCCATTGCCCAGAGAGGAATGTGAATCGCATATGGGACCAGATAGACCCTTACGCCTGAAAGTCCGGGATCCTAACCCTAGAAGGGGAGTGAATAAGGTGAGCTTCTAATTAGTGACCAATTTTAACTTCTTAACAATCAACTAGTCACATGTGATGATTAACATACAATATGCGGAAGCTTAAACAAAACAATCACCACAAAGCAAACACCACTACACAAGGATTTATAGTGGTTCGGCCTCAATGCCTACATCCACTATCGGCTTGTGATCCAACACCCCACCGGATTTCCACTATTTATGCTTTTCAAAAGGCTAAGCAATAACCTTTACAATATCCTTTCCAAGGCTAAGTAATAACCTCTACAATGATGTTTTTCTAGGCTAAACAATAATCTATCTATGTGCTTTTCTAGGCTAAGCAATAACCTCTACACTATGCTTTTCTTAGGCTAAGCAATAACCTTTACAAAAGATGATTTCTCAAATAAGTGTCTACACAAACACTTTAAGAGATTACAATTTAAGCTCAATTTAATTGCCTCTAAAATAGGCGGATAAGAAAGTTTAATTCAACTCACACAACACTCCATGAAATGCTAAGATGAATGCTCATGAAGTGTGTGTGCGAAAACTTCAATCAAGTTTAAAATGAAGGCTCAATTAATGTATGCTTAATGCATTTTAAAGTTTAAAGCACACAAAGATTTGATTGAAGTGAAATGCAAATCACATGTATAAATACTAACTTGTTGATGATATGAAAATCAAGAGCTCACAAGTTGTATGAAATTAATTATGTCTAAACATGTGACGCATGTGCAATGTTGTTTTCAAAAACAAAAGTTTAACTAAGGTTCAAAAGAATGAAAACAACAAATAAAGATTCAACCAAGTAAATAAATCATGCTATAAAAAAAATCAAAGATTTTGGCTAAGCATGATTAAAGAAGATTTGAAAACATACTTGGTTTGAAATTAAGGCGAAGAATCCAATCCAACTTAGATCAAAGATTAAATGAAGAATGGATTCAACACATCATAGTTATCATGCTAAAAATCATTTACCAATAATTTAAACAATGCATGAAACATATGAATAACAAAAAGTAAAGCTTACTTAGAGATTTGACTTCATTAATCCAAGCTTTAGCTTTACTAATGACCCCATGGTCTCTCTTAATTCATTCCCCTTTTTCTTGCCTCCAAACCCTTAAGGAAGGCTCTTTTATCTTCTTTTATCAACAAGTTTTTCAAGGGAATGAACCTCATTTTATACTAAAAAAATGAGTTCTGGTGAGTCCCCGGTCGACCTACACTGTACCCCGGTCGACCTGGTCTTATCGGTCAAAAATCTGACCGTTTGAAAAAGAGGTTCAACGGCTCTTTTCTCGGTCGACCCGCAGTGTGCGCGGTGGATCGGGTCCAAGGGCTCGGTCGACCGAGCACACTGCAGGTCGACCTAGGCCCAGGGACCAAAAACCCCAAAAATGCATATTTCAAAGTATTTCTTTGAGGGGACTTTTGGGCCATTAAATCAAGCTTGGAATCATGATTTAAATCAATGTAAGAGTTCTTTTAAAATCATGAAACATAAAAAGCCTAAAATGATCTGAAAGATTTAAAACAGGCTAGCTTGATTCATAAAACTTCTTTTTCAAATTAAATGCATCCAAGATTAAAAACAAAACATGCATAAATCAATAGTTCTACAAGTCTAAAAAACAATGCATGTGTAAATCAAGATTTCAACATTTTCTAAATCAATGCATGTGTGAAAATTCAAATGATGATTAAAATGATAATGCATCCATCAAATTGCAATATACAAAATCCCTAACAACGCCCTGAGGACGGGCTAGGCTGAGGAGGTTGGGAAGGCGAGCAGTCTTCCAACCACATAGAGAGTGGGTCAAAATCATCAGAAGGCTTGGCCGGGGACTTTCCCCTACCCCTCTTTAGGGCAGGGTCAAGAGCGGGATCTGTAGGGCACCTCTTGCCGAGAACAGATGGAGGATTTGAAGGGGTGGCCTTGCTGACCCCCAAGGAGGGGAAGTCACCGAGATCCTCGAGGAGATTCTTTGCCTTACGCCTAGACATCATAGGAGAAGACCTTTCTGGATTTGAGGAGGAAGAATCGTCGAATATGTTAAATACCGGAGTACGATTCGAGTTGGACGAGGAAGAAGCACTGGAGGGGGCAACCCACCGCGAAGATCTCCTACCAGCTCGTCGCCGACCAGGAACAGATGGTTCGACAGGGGGAGATGGGTTGGAGGAATGCTGGGAGGCTAAAGATTAAGCGTTGAATGCGCTCCCCCTATGTGAAGGCTTGGGAGTCTTAACTACCGGAACCTTCTTCCGGGTCAAGCGTTGGACCGGCTCCAGAGGATCGTGCCAAGGGAGGTGAGCCAAGTAGCTATCATACGAGCGCTCGTATCCAAGCAGGATATGAGCGAATCGGCTCTAACCTTTGAGCTCGGGAGGCCCTCAGGAGTCAAGTACCCTCTGCAAATCCACGGTCAGGAGAAGGGAATGATGAATTTGGTTGATCGTCGAGTCTGCAAGCACAAGCAAAGAAAAGAACTGATAAAAAAAAGAAGATGGCAAATACGAAAATGAACCCAAAAACACTAGACAAGAAGAAGCTGACTTGGGTAGCCTGGGACTCGAGGAACTTCCAGCCTGATCCCACCCCAGGTGGTCGGCGTTTCCCAGTTTCCACTCACAATAACAAAATCTCCTTTGCTAGGCTTGTTCAAATCCGGGAGATAGTGAACAAGAAGCCTATTCGAGTCCCGGGATTTCAGATAGAAGATTGTCCTTTTATTGTTTAAAGGAACAAGAAGTTAGCAGGACAAGATGTCAAAGACACCAAGGCTCGTACCGAGCAATTTATTCAGTGTTGCCACTTCCATAACAATACGAAGTAGGTTTGGGGCACACTGAAGAGAAAAGAGATTTACAAATGAAAGAAAATAGACAAGAAGGGGATCCAAGAGAAAGCGAACACCGCCCTCCATGATAGCTATGGTAGGGAAGGGCATACCCTCTTGGGACCCTTTGTCGAGGGATTCCTCGGGCAGTGACGCTCTGGTCTGGACATCCGAAGGGACACAATACCTATTCCTAAACTCGGAGACCCGCTCCGGAGTACATAGGAGACCCTTCTGATTACCCATTTACAAAAAGAAACGGAGGGTAGAGAGGAAAACTTACCAACTGAAAAGCAAAGAATGGAGAATGAGGGAGAAGAGAAGAGATCGAGGCTCTTAAAGAAGAAAGGGCATCAATTCAAAGAGAGCGACAATTCGTAAGAAGGAAACGATTTGAAGAAGCACAGCAGGCAAGAAGAATGAAGAAGGGGAAGAGATGTCCTTTGGGCGATTTAAAGCCTGGAAGAAGGACAAATAAGGACAAACGTTATGGCGGCCGAAAAGACAGGATGTCGATCCCTTGGATGCCGCGTGTCCCAGACGACCAAAAATCTTTCCAAGCCCCCTTTCTTCTCAGGAAATGAAAAGAAGAAAGGAGGCTTGGGATGGACAATTAGGGGGGGTGGAATTTAAAATGTCTTGGGCCAGGTTCAAATCAGGGCTAACCTAACCTGCCAAGCCAAGCCATAAAGAGAAATAATTCGAATCTGGGACAGTTGGCAGATTGAAGACTTGGATTAAAGGGGAGGAAGAAACGCCCCATGACCAAGTGGCGCAGCCGTTACCTAGTCTAAGAAATGGGAACATGCGCTGGGGAAGGGGAGAAAATCCAGGGGGTGTTTGCATACGCATAAGAAGAGAGGAGGATTTGACCACAAGGTATGAAAATTATTACAACCCACTTGAGATCAGAATCTATATATATATAAAAAAAAAAAAGAAGATAGGTTCTATCAGTAACTTTGGCATCGAAGAGACCTCGGTCAGATAATCCGATCGAGATTTCACGGTTCTCGTTTCTTAAGCAGGAGACCTACTCAAGGAAATTACGCTGGAAAGAAGGTGAAGGATTGGCACCGCATCAACTGGTCGAGCTGACCTACCCTCGCAAAAATAGACTTCACACCTATTTCAAAGACCAACTCGAAGCTCTTCAAATTATTATCTATGATTTTGTTTACTGCATTCAACATTACTTCTAATACATACATCTATGAATTTATTTATTTTTATAAACATTATATGCAATTGAATATCTAGAAATTCAATAGCTTATACTGTTTTATTTTCTTTTTTACATTTTGTGTAGGATTGCATGGTGGGGGTGGTGCGGTTGATAAAGAATTTAAAACCCAATATGCTCATCGCTTATGAGATACGATAGCAAGAAATGCTAGTGTGTCACACTGTAGAGAGATGAAACGAGATGTGAAGTCGGTCTCTCCCTTTTTGTGCATGGAGAGAGATTCATTTTTGAAATGTGTGTTGGAAATAGGTGAGCCTCGTGGATAGGGTTTCAAAACTTTTGACCCACTTGACTCAGGGATCAAGTACCCGTAAGGCCATAAACCATATCCAGGATGCAATCCCTCATACTAATCTATCATGTACAGCAATAATAACCTATCTAAAAGATAAAGAACAAGCAACACCATGCAACAAAAATAATCCACAACTAATAGAGAAGCAAATTATACCTTTGGAGCCTGGTTGTGCTCTAATAGAGAAAGAAGACTTGCTAGTTGAAGAAACACTTTCTTTGTAAGCAACTTAGGATCTCCAAGACCTCTTAGTCTTCCACGCTATGTCCCGTATCAGATCTCTTCTTTTCAAGAAGACTGGTGGAAACTTCAAGAAAAAACCCTTCAAGAAACTCAAAGAACTAGAAGAGAACTAGAAGAGTTGTGCAACTCTTGCACAATAGGTAGGGCTGGGTGTGAAATCCAAGAGTGGACGTCCCAGCCCCCTTACTTCTCCTTTTATAGCTTTAAGCAACCTTCTTTCCTACTCTTGTACTAATTGAAATAGAAGTCTTACTTCCACACAAATTAGTAACCTTACTATTACCACTATAAGAAGTCTAACTTCAAATAGAGATCCTTCATCTTAGAGTTCTAGTAGGATTAATATCTTTCCAATAACTTGGGCTAGCATGGGGACCACTAGGGATTCCATAGAAAGCTGGCTCCAACTGGGACACCGCGACCCCACATCTCATGTGCAATTCGGGCCCACAGTTAATTGCAAATAACACCACTATATAAATGCAATTGCACTCCAGTCTTAAGAATAAATTACAATAAAGACCTTAAATTTTCCAATTACCACAAGTAGGCCCCTCTATCAATATCCATGGATCAACTGAACTAAAACTGTCCCACCAATTTAAATCCACATCTTATTATCCTTGAGCCCCAATGTCTCAGGATTGAGAGCCTATTGCTAGGGAATTATGAGAGCAAACCTTAAACTCAAGATAGTATCCCATAAGGTGCTTCTCATGGTCCTTCAATACATCCAATGTACCAACACCGTGATCCAGAATCTTACATTCTGATGAACGAGACAAATCACACTATCTCATAGTGATCAAAGTGTTGCAACCTTATCAGATGAGATGCCCAGTCTCATCACCAGTTGTGAAGATATTTAAGTATTAGATTTGGGACACATGTTTCCTGTATGTGGATCTCATTTATATACATGTATCACATCTAATATACTAATCAGACCCAGTTCATCTCATGAACCATTATGTCATATGTATTGGTCATGTGCATTAAGTAGTAAAACACCATTCATCTCATGAAAGGAAAGCATGATATTATTGATAAATAAAGAAATTAATCAATTTATTACATCTCTGATGGATTAAGTCCATACAATCTAACAATCTCCCACTTGGGCTCAATCCCAGTCAAGGTTGCATCTCATGCCCATCCCGTCTACATGCTTCTCAAAGACTTTAGTAGTCAAAGGCTTAGTAAAGAGATCTGCCTGATTGTTTGCAAAGCCTATCTTGGTAATAGCTATATCACCTCTCTGCGCAATCTCTCTGACTAATTGATACTTCCTCTGTACATGCTTTTTGCTTTTATGGCTTCTAGGCTTTTTGGAATGAACAACTGTCCCGCTGCTGTCACAGTAAACTGTGAGCGGCTGTCGTGCCAAAAGTACCACCCCAAGTTCCATAAGGAATCTCTTGAGTCATACTGCTTCCTTAGCTGCTTCACAAGCCGCTACATATTCAGCCTCCGAGGTGGAATCAGCGGTACATTCCTGTTTTATACTCCTCCAGCTGATTGCTCCGCCACCAAGCATAAATACATAACCAGAAGTGGATTTCCTGGAATCCTTATCTGACATAAACTCAGAATCTGTGTATCCGACTGGAATGAGCTCATCACTACTATAAATCAACATGTAATCTCTAGTCCTTCTCAAGTATTTGAAAATACACTTTACAGTAGTCCAATGTTCAGGTCCTGGATTAGACTGATATCTGCTGACTGGCCCACTTCATGACAGATATCTAGTCTAGTACATAGCATAGCAAACATGAGGCTACCAACGACCGAAGCGTATGGTATCGACCTCATCTGTTACTTTTCCTCAGGTGTCATAGGGCATTGGTCTTTCGAAAGGTGCACTCCATGCCTCAAATGTGTAATACCCTTCTTAGAGTCCTGCATAGCAAACCGTACTAGTACCTTATCTATATATGTAGCCTAAGATAAGCCAATCATCCTATTTTTCTGGTCTCGATGGAGTTTGATCCCTAGGATGTAGCTAGCTTCTCCCAAGTCTTTCATATCAAAAGTCTTGGCCAACCAAACTTTTACTGTGGACAACATTTTTATGTCTCTCCCGAGGAGAAGGATGTCGTCAACATATAATACCAGAAAAACTACCATGTCACCTTCACTTTTCATGTACACACATGATTCATCCGGATTTTGACAAAAACCAAATGACTTGATTGCCTGGTCAAAACGGATGTTCCAGCTTTGGGATGCCTGCTTTAATCCATAGATGGACTTGTGCAGCTTGTAAACCTTTTGCTCTTGGTTTTTAGCTACAAGACCGTCTGGCTGCACCATATAGATGCCTTCCTCAAGATGGCCATTAAGAAATGCCGTCTTGACATCCATTTGCCAAATCTCGTAATCGAGATGAGCCGCAATGGATAATGTAAGACCCCAACCCGAGTGACCTCGATTAGTGTTGATTAAGTTGTGTGTTAGCTCTAAGTGTGTTTAGTGTATTTTGGTTTAGTTTTGGTTTAGAATAGCTTTGTTATAGCTTTGGGAAAGTTTGAGTGCCTTTGTGACTAGTGGGGCCCTTTGGGGGTTCCTTTTATGACTTTGCTGTACTTGGGGGATTATTCGAGATTCTTTGGATTTCTATTTTTATCCCGTTTTACTAATCTCGTCGATCTCTACAACTTTCACGTTGATCCCGTCCCCGTCCCGAATCCCGAAACCCGACTTCCATTGCATTGAGAGCAAAATAGTCTTTTTACACTAAATCTGGACCAAATATTTGATATTCCCGAAACCCGCGAAACATATATTTTTTTGGAAACTAGAAATTTCGACGATCATTTCTTCTTTCTTCGTTGATTTCATCCGAAGTCCCGAAAACTATGATTTTGACCCCACAATGTTTCCTAGTGGTGGAGCCCACTTGCAATTGCTATATAAGCACCCATCTCTTCTTCCTTTCTCCTTTTCCAGCACAACTCTCTCTAGCCTAGGGTTTTACCTTGTTCTTATTCTTCTTCTTGCTTTTCCCATCTCCAATCACCACCCACCTTGCATCATTTGAGAAATGAAGGTGATCTTCTTCTTCCTCTCCATTAAAGCTCTCTATTGATAGCATTTGTGGAGGGAACCTCCCATTCCAAGATCCTTTTTGTTAGCTAGCTCTCTCCATTTGGAGATTCTATAAGTAAGCTTTCTTCCTAATCTGTTAGATATGTATTCTTCTTGTCCTTGAGGAGCTCCATTTTCATTATTGGAAACTCTCTCTCTTTCTATTTCATTGTTTGACTCTTTTAGGGTGTGTTTTGGGGGGTTTTTGTAGAGATTGTGGTTTTGAGCTTGGGAGGTGATTAGAAGCTTGATTTGTTGTTTAGAGACCTTGAGGCAAGTGGTTGATTTGGTTTTGTAAGCTTTGAATAGTTTTCATGAAATGCATTGATGGATTCTCTATTTCTTTTGTGCCTTCATTGATTTACATGCTTTTCAAATAAATGCTCATGAATGAGTTAGTCGATGTATTAACTCTTGAAAGCTTTGTCTTTATGATCTTTCTTTTGTTGTTTACTTTGCTTTAAATGAATCCTTATAATTTGTTGGCTTTCTCTTTTCTTGGTGATTTAATGTGGTGAATGAGAAGGAGATATTGGTTGAATGTTCATGGGATTTGATGGTGTTTGAAGGTTGTAAGAAGTAAGAGTTGGCCTTCTCATTTTGATGAGGGAATGGGACTCAAAGGAGTTGTATGAAGGAGAAAAATAAAAGGGAGCAAAACTGTCCCAGAACCCATTTCTGGGCAGTTCGCTCGAGCGAACCTGGTGGTCGCTCAAGCGAAATGTTCAGAACAGGCTCCGAACCATTCCAGTAGACAGTTCGCTTGAGCGAACCCCTTATTCGCTCGAGCGAACATTCCCAGGATCATATCAGGTTCGTCACAGAACCTTGTTAGTTCGAGCGAACTAATTGTTCGCTTGAGCCAACACGTTCGCTCGAGCGAACCCGTTCGCTCGAGCGAACCCGTTATCCGCTCGAGCGAACTCTCCCAGAATTGTATCAGGTCTCTCACAGAATCTTCTTAGTTCGAGCGAACTACTGGTTCGCTCGAGCGAACCTCCCAGAAAACCATTCCCAAGAGCTCATCGCTCGAGTGAACTTCCTGTCCGCTCGAGCGACTAGCACTGTTCACCTGGGACTAATCTGTGAGCAAAAATGAAATGTTTATTTGATTGAGAGGTGTTTGTTGGGAATCCTATTGTGAGGGGAAAACTTGTAACCATTGTGTAGCACCCATTTGAAAAGAGAAATCAAATCACACGTTTTTATTTAAGTTTTGAAAATCAGAAGGTGTATAAAGAGCCCGGAATGTCTCCAAACTCAAGGACTGCCAATTTTTATTGTATATGACATACGGGACCTCTATTCACTTTGATCGAATTTCGAATCCCGATTTTGTCCCGAACCTCTTGAATTATGATTTACCATTCCCGAAAATATAGAATTTGCAACTATAGCATTTTTCCTAATCCCGATATGCATTTCCTGTTTAAAATGAGATTTGTGCCTTTGAGTACCCCGTCCCGCATGTTTATATAAATGCATCATATGAATTTTGTACATGTCTCGATTTATGATATTTGACCTATGAGTGGGCACCACAAAGCCTGGATAACCTTGTCGGTCTAATCCACCGACTTGGAGATCCCCCTCCCGTCCCGCCAACTGTAATTTGGATCCCGCTACCCGGTTATTACCGTGGTATTGTCCCGATGCCGCAGATTGCTACTGTGGTTCCCAATGCCCGGTTCGCTACGGTGGTCATGTCCCGTATTTACTATATATATGTATATGTTACTTGTGTTGTATCACCTCACTTCGGTGACTGAGGTCAACATCCCGATATGCTCATGTCACTTCGGTGATAGAGGACTTAGCTTCGTGTGGTTGCCATCTTGTTGTTTCCTGTTTTCCTTAGATACCTTACTTGTTTTATATTGCATGTGTATTTTGAATAAATGATTCTTTTGTTTTATGAAATTATTGTTCTAACAGGTTCAAATGGTTTGCAAGGTAAATTCTATATTGTCATATCCTTTCACCCATTTGCCAAGCCATCGTGTTTGACCCTTGTTTTGGTACTCAAGTCCTGTTGTTGGTTATCCCGAGGAGAAGCACGAGGAGGCGGTCGGAGAACCACAACGTTTAGTCAAGTGGCACGCCGATGATATCGTTTAAATATTCGGGTGTTTCGAGCTGCGTAACATTCCGGGATAAAAATTAACCATTCTTTTAGGAACTTGATATTTTGTTATATTGGCCTTTGTTGGCCACTATTTTTGGGGAGTTGTAATTTAAATGATCTTGTTGTAAACCATAACCTACTTTTGGGGAATTATCTAATGATCATTGCTTATTTTGATACTGATTTTATATATGTTTTAATATTGATATCTTGGACATGAATGTATGAATTAGATTTGCTACACGCTTCCGCACTTAAAGAAATATTCATGTTGATGTGATATCCTCACCGCGGACACCTATGGCAAATCGCGTGTACGAGTGGCATCCTTGATGGACTCGTATACGTTTTGATTTAAATTAATCCATAGTGTTGACATGGATTCTACCATTCATTCATTATCCAACGCCCTTTCCTCTTTGGTCCCAATGCCGGATAGGAGGCCCGCCCAAGCTTGGGGGCCTGGTCCGGGGTCGCGATAGACGTGTTTCAGGCAATTAAAAGAAACTAGAAATCTTAAGGACTAGGGTTCGTTAGACTCTTTGTTAGTTAGTATCGTGTGAGCAATGTGTGAACCCTTTTTCTAGTATCATGTGCTAACAAATTGTTTTGCAGCATAATGCCTCCTCGTAAGCGACCGATAAACGGCATTCCTGTTGGATTTTGAAGAGAGTTTGATGTTTGAAGCTCGGTATTTTGTGTTGGAATTATTGTCAACACATTGTCACACAAGTATCATAAAGAATGCCTCAGCTTGGCACAGAATGCCTCAGCTCGACCGAATGCCTCAGCTCGGTTACGAAAACAAGGAAGACATGCTAAGCTCGGCCAGAACAAGGAAGACATGAAGAGCTCGGTAAACAAGGAAGACATGAGCTCGGTAACAAAAAAGAACGGAGCTCGGTAAAAGCACGGAGCTCGGACATGGCGGCTCAGTTTGATGAAGCGCAGAGCTCAAAGAAGAATCAATCGCAGAGCTCGGTAAAAGCACTGAGCTCGGTAAAAGCACTGATCTCGGTCATGACAGGTTAGTTCGGTAAAGCACTGGCAAAGCGTTGAGCTCGGTCAGTTTGGCAAAGCACTGGCGAAGCGTTGAGCTCGGTCAGTTCGGCAAAGCACTGAGGTCAGTAAAGCGCAGTACGTGGTTCAGCATTGAGGTCGGTCAAGCGCAAAGCTCGGTCAAGCGTAGAGCTCAAAACAGAAACTTGCGCGAGAAAAAACAGGGGATCTCTTCCAATCCTTGAAGGAGTTCTCAAAACAGAAACTTGCGCGAGAAAAAACAAGGGATCTCTTCCTATCCTTGAAGGAGTTTCCAAAACCACTCCTAGCCTTTTTGCAATCACGAATTAGGGTTGGAAAATCCTATAAAAAGGCATGCTAGGGATCTTTGAAAATACACACAGAAAGAGAGAAGATTTGTGAGGGTGTGTGAACTTGCAAGGAGATACTGCTGTGATTCTTTTACAGCAAGTCAAGAAGAAATTCTGCATTAAGAAGATGGTTCTTCATCAGTAGTTCCTTTAGATAAGTATTTCTCAATTCGTGTTTATTAAAAATCTGATTTGTATGGGATTGAGAGTGAAAGATTGTGGAAAAGAATTTCTGTAAAGGGTTCTTCTCTAATTGTAAGACCCCGACCCGAGTGACCTCGATTAGTACTAATTAAGTCACGTGTTAGTCTTGAACTTGTTTGGTGGATTTTGGTTTAGTTGGTTTAGAATAACTTTGTCATAGCTTTGGGAATTTTGAGTGCCTTTGGAATTAGCGGGACCCTTTGGGAGTTCCTTTTTATGACTTACGTGTAGTTGGGGGATTACTCGAGATTCTTTTGATTTGGTGCTTTATCCCGATTTACTTATTTTGTTAATCCCTTCAACTTTCATGTTGATCCTGTTCTCGTCCCGAATCCCGAAACTCGACTTTTCTAGCTTCTTGGGCAAAACAGTCTTTTTATACTAAATCTGTACCCAAAATTTAATATTCCCGAAACCCACGAAACATATACTTTTTGGAAAGTAGAAATTTCGACGATCATTTCTTCCTTCTTCGTCGTTTTCATTCGAGGTCTCGAGAACTACTATTTCAACCCAACAAGATTGCTAGTTAGTGGAGCCCACTTGTGTTGCTTATAAAAGAGAGCTTATCCCCTCCCTTTTTCCCTTTTCCAGCACAACAGCCAACCTAGGGTTCTTTCTTCATCTCTTTTCTTCTTCTTCTTGGCTTTTCCATCATCAAGACATTACCAACTTGCACCAACATCAAAAAGGACTTCATCATCTTCTTCACCACTTTAAGGGCTTTCCATTGGTACCATTCTTAAAGAAATCTCTTCTCTCCAAGATCCTCATTTAGCTTGCCTTGCTCATTTAGAGTACCTATTGGTAAGCTCTCTCCCTAATCTTCTAGATTTGTGTTCTTATAGTCCTTGAGAAGCTCCATTCTCATTATTGGGAGCTCTCTCTTCTTATTGCTTGGTTTGACCCATTTTAGGGTTTGTTTTGGGGGTTTTTGTAGAGATTGTGATCTTGGCTTGCAAGTGTGGTTAGGAGCTTGTTTTCTTTTGATTTGAGACCCAAGGCAAGTGGATGATTTGATATGTTTAGCTTTGAATGAGTTTTATGAAATGCATTTATGATTTCACCATATATTTTGTGATATTAATGACTTGTTAGGTTTGAAATAAATGCATAATAGTGAATCTTGTTAGCTTGTTTTATCCATGATTTAGATTGCTAATCAGGTTTAAAAGGAATGAAGAAAAAGGAAGGAAAAATGAATGACCCATTGAACTGCGGAAACAGAACCTGGGTTCTGTTACGCAGTTCACGCGGTCGACAGGCCAGGAGCTCTGTCGACCGGCAACACGGGGTCATGGTCTCTGATGAACGACCCATTGCACTGCAGAAAACAGAACCTAGGTTCTATTATGCAGTTCACTCGGTCGACCGGCCAGGGAGCTCGGTCGACCGGCCACATAGGGGTCAGGTTCTCTAGAACCTGACCAAAACACTGTTCACTCCTTTTTATTTACAACTGCAGGTCGACCGGGCATTCATGAGAGGGGTCGACCTGACCTCCTCAGGTCGACCGGGACCGCAGTGTACGCGGTCGACTGGCTAAGGGCCGGGTCGACCGGGCCAACTGCGAATCTCCCCTGTGAAGTGACTTTTACTCTTTTCTTAAATGGACTTAGGTGGAACTTGGTTACCCTTTTTATTGGACTCACTTGACTTATCATGAGATTGTTTGACCCAACATTCTTTAAGGTTAATCCGGTTGTATCGGAACTTAACCTAATTCAATCTTGAACGGTACGGGACAAGGGATACCCCCTTTATAACTATGCACGAGGTTTGTACGCTTGGGTATCGCGAATCCTATCCCCTTCGGTGACTGAGTAGGTTGTACGATGCTTCAGGATTAACATTATACTTAAGATCTCTTTTGAGGTTCCGTTTGTTTTGAAGTTCATTTAAAAGTTTGAAAATCACTAAGGTGTATAAAGAGCCCGGAATGTCTCCAAACTCAAGGAGTACCAAGTCATTACAATGGACATACGGGATCCTTACTCACTTGATTTATCTTGAATTTCGACACTTGTCCCAAATTTCTCGATTTGATTTATCATTGTAAGACCCCGACCCGAGTGAACCCGATTAGTACTAATTAAGTTGCGTGTTAGTGCTAAGCTTGATTAGTGATTTTTGATTAAGTTGGGTTTGGAATAGTTTTGATTCTAGTTTTGGGCTTTTGAATGCTTTGGTAGCTTGTGGGGCCCTTTGGGGGTTCCCTTTTTGGCGTTGCATTTTCTTGATGGATTTTCCCGATTTGTTGTGTATGGTGTTTTTGGCCCGTTGCATTCACCTTGTGGATTCTTACAACTTTCATGTTGATCCCGTGTCCATTCGAGGCCCCGAAACCCGAATTCTTGGCCTTGAGGGTAAAACAGTCATTGCACACCAAATCTGTACCCAAAACTTGATATTCCCGAAACCCGCGAAACATAGACTTTTTAGAAACTAGATATTTCGACGATCATTTCTTCCTTCTTCGTCGAATTCATCCGAGGTACCGGAAGAGATGATATCAGCCACCCAAGTGCATTAAGTTGTGGGACCCAACCTCCCCTTTGTTAACAAAGAGGAACTCACCCTCCATTGCCTTCCATTCTCCATGTTCCAGCCATTTGAGTCTAGGGTTTTTCTCTAGCAAGTTCCTCTTCTTCTCCTTGCTTCTTCATCTCTAATCCTCACCAATCTTGCACCAAACTCAAAGTGGAGACCACCAATCTCTTCCTCTCCTTGCAAGCTTCACCTTGATACTATTCTTGGAGAAATCTCCCCATATTGAGACCTTCCTTGAACTAGTTCTTCTCACTTGAAGGTCATCCAAGTAAGTGATCCCTCTCATCTTCTAGATTTATAATCTTCTAGCTCTAGGGAAGCTACATTTGCATTATTGAAAGGTTTCTTTGTCATTTCATTGTTTGACCCATATAAGGGTGTTATTTGGGGATTTTGCCTTGTAGCTTGGACCATTTTCTTGGAGGACTTGTTAGAGCTTAATATCATTAATTGAAGACTTGAGGCAAGTGAATGTTGGATGTTTTTAAGTTTCAAATGGTTTGGTAGCATTTATGGATTTTTATGCTTTCATTGATTTCCTTTATTGATTTTTCCATGGTTGCAATAAATGATCTTTATACCTCTTGATAGTCTCATTTAATGTCTTGGAAGCATGTAATTAAGTCATCTTGTTCATAGTTTTCCTTGGTTAATCATGTGTTGGAAGGAAAGGGAAAAAGGGAGAAAAAAATCAAGTTCCCGGAACTGCTGCACGCCCAGGTCCGATCGATCGGACGTGCAGACCGATCGATCGGACTGTCTTTAACTGTATGGGTTTTGGGGCCGATCGATCGGGCCCTGTGTAGAAATTTTGGCCGATCGATCGGACCCTGTTCAGAAAATTTTCCAGTGGGTTTTGAGATTTTTATATTTTTTTTCTTTTCTTGGTTTTAGGTGGGACCTTGGCTACCCTCTTTGGACTCATTTGACCATGCGTGAGGACGTCTTGAGCCGATGCTCCTCACGGTTGGTTGGGTGACATCGATGTCCACTTCATTTCAATCTTGAACGGGACGGAATGACGCGATATCTCCTTTATATCTAAATACAAGACTTTTTCCTTGGTTATCGCGAATTCTATTCCTTTCGATGACTGAGTAGGTTGCTCGATGTCTCCGAATTAACATCATACTTAGGATGGACCATTTATAGTCTTGATTTCCTTATCATAACATCTAGTTATCACCATAAGCTCATTGTAAGTTTTGAAAAGCGTAAAAGTGCATAAGGAGCCCAGAATGTCTTCAAATTCAAGGAGTACCAATTCATATCTATGATCGACATACGGGACCCCTATTCACTCAAATAGATCTTAAAATCATTGTCTTTCCTGATTTAGCATAGTTCACAATATTTCTCTATTTCCAAGCCTTGCATTATATGAATGGTTTTCCCGAAAGTATTATTGTACACTTGAAACCGTTACTTGACCTGAAGTGCATTGCACCACATGATATGCCAGTGTGCTCTTGAGCACCCCCCGTCTTGCCCGTTTGATTTTGTATTCGTACTTGATTTGCTTGCATTGTCTCGATTGTATTTGACCTATGAGTCGGCACCACTAAGCTTGGATAACCCTGTTGGTCTGATCAACCGACTTGGAGATCCCCCCTCTTGTCCCGCCAGCTGCAGTTTGGATCCCGCTACCCGGTCATTACCGTGGTCTTGTCCCGATGCCGCAGATTGCTACTGTGGTCCCCGATGCCCGGCTCGCTACCGTGGTCATGTATAGTATTGTATATGTATATGTATCTATATGAGATCCCCTGTTTCTCGTCACCTCGAGTGACTGAGATCAGGGCCTAGTTATTGCTCTATCGCTTTAGTGATAGAGGACTTAGCTTCTTGTGGTTGCCACCTTGTTATTCCCGATTCCTTGGTTACCTCATATGTCTTATCTTGTTTACTTGTTTTACAGCAAATGATTTATCTGTTTTATTAGAGTTATTGTTTAAACAGATTTCTATGCTTTTCAAGGTATTTCATCTATTGTATATTGTTGTATCTTTTCATTCTCTTGCCAGACCGTCGTGTCTGATCCTTTGCTTTGGTACTCAGGTCCCGTTGCCGGCTTCCTTGAGGAGGAGCCAGAGGAGGTGGTAGGTGAGCCGCAACCTCTAGTCGAGTGGCGTGCTGACGATGTCATGTAGACATCTGACTGCTTGGAGATGCGTAACATTTTGAGGGGAACTCCTTGACCATTCTTTGGAGTTATTCTTTTGTTATATTAGCCTTTGTTGGCCTCTATTTTTGGGATTGTAATTAACTGATATTTTGTTTAACTTTAACAACTTGGGAAACTTGCTATATATATCATTGCTCATTTCTGATACAGTATTTATACTTGTGGTTATTGTCTTCATGACTAATGATAGTTGGACTATTTGATTTGCTACACGCTTCCGCACGTAAAAGAAATGTTAATTGATGATTGTGATATCCTCACCGCGAACACCTGTGGGAAATTAAAATAAAAATGTATATGTTGTTGGTTCACGACACACTAATGGTCCCGATCCCGGATCAGTCCTTCGGGGGCCCGGTCCGGGGTCGCGACAATCATTCTCGAAAGTATTGAAAGTATAATTTAGCATTTTGCTAACCCATTTATACATGCCCGAATAAAATGATACTTTTGCCTTTGAGCATCTCGTCCCGCTCGTTTACACACATGCACTCGATATGTTTTATACATGATTTGATTTGTCATTTGACCTATGAGTCGGCACCACTAAGCTTGGCTTTCCTTGCCGGTCTGATCCACCGACTTGGAGACCCCTTCCCGTCCCGCCAGCTGTAGTTTAGATCCCGCTATCCGGTTATTACTGTGGTCTTGTACCAATACCCGGTTCTCTACCGTGGTCATGTCCCGTATTATATTATGTATATGTATATGCTACTTATGTTGCATCTCCTCACTTCGGTGACTGAGACAACATCCCGATATGCTCATGTCACTTCGGTGATAAAGGACTTAGCTATGTGTGGTTGCCATCTTGTTTGTTTCCCGTTTCCTTGGATACCTTACATGTTTTATATTGCATATGTATTTGAATAAATGATTCTCTCGTTTTATGAAATTATTGTTTTGACTGGTTTAAATGTTTTCCAAGGTAATTTCTTTATTGATATGTCTTTTCACCCACCTGCCAAACCGTCGTGTTTGACCCTTTGCTTTGGTACTCAGGTCCCATTATCGGTCTCTCCGAGGAGGAGCATGAGGAGGCGGTCGGAGAACCGCATCACTTAGTTGAGTGGCACGCCGATGATGTCGTCTAGACATTCGGGTGCTTGAGCTGCGAAATATTTTGGGATAGAAACTAACCAATTATTTTGGGAACTTGTTATTTTATTAATATTGGCCTTTGTTGGCCTCTATTTTTGGGGATAATGTAATTAAACAATATTGTTGTAAACCGTAACTTTCTTTTGGGGTTATAGCATTAATGATCATTGCTCATTTTGATACTGGTATTAAATATGTGTTAATCTTGTTATCTTGGACATGAATGTATGAAATAGATTTGCTACACGCTTCTGCACATAAAAGAAATATTCATGTTGATGTGATATCCTCACCGCGGACACCTGTGAGAAATCGCGTGTACGAGTGGTACCAGCAGAGAGAACCAGCAGACACAAACGACAGAGAGAGAGAGAAAATCAGCGGAGTAGGAACTAGCTGACAGGACGAGGAAGAAGAAGTGGTTCAGACGAAGAGATTAACCCAGAGAAGAAGCAGCAGTAGATGGGAAGAAGGCAACACCGGTCCAGGGGCGGTCGACCTGCTAAGGGAGGGAAATTCTGAATGGAACAGAACAGCCCAGCGCAACTTATTAAGTTGCAGGGTGCGCTTGTCCGGTCGACCGGCCAAGCCATGCGGTCGACCGGGCCAACAGGGCAAACCTGACAGCTGAACAGGAACAGAGAAAAGAAATGTCCTGAATATTTCAGAGACAAACTACACTGAATCTACCCCTAACCCAGCTATCCTACAAGCTTAATAAGAAGTAGAAAAGTGATCAATTCTACAAATTTCCATTTGAAATACAAAAGACTTGTAAGACCAAGAAAAACATTTTTCAAAAACATTTAATTTGATAAATATTGGTTAACTATGAATTCAATCAAATTTAAACATATTTGAAAAACAAATCAATTGACTAAAAAGATGTAACTTTAATAAAACTTTTTCAAATCAAATTGATCAAAAAAACATGCATTTTATCATAAAATACCTTTTAAATTCAAAATGCATTGTCAACAAGTAAACCTAAAATAATTGAAACTTAAAGAAGATACTAAGAGAAGAACAAAGAACTAGACTTAATACCATCAACACATTTGAGTATGAGAAAAGGATGGTCCTGTCTAATTGAGAGATCTTAGTATTTGTCTAAAGGTCTAACCTTAGGTATCCATCTAAGGTCTTGAACTTTTAGGTCTATGTTTGAAATCCTACCAACTAGAGGAGATGGAAATTTAATTCTTTTAGACTTGTCATCATATCTTTTAGGTTTGACCTCTTTAAATTTAGATTGATGATTTGTCTTAGGAAGTTGGTGTTTCATTTTCTTTTTACTCTTCTCACTTCTTTTAGCTTTTCCTCCCTCTTTTTGTCTTTTGAACTTTAATTTTAATTTTTCAACATTTTTCAAAAGATCTTTCATTTCCAAAGATAGAGGAGGTAATGTGAGAAGTTTCTTGTTGATAGATTTATTTTGACTATTTATGTTTTGTTTAGTCTTTTTAAAATCTATCTTAGGAGACTCCTTTTTAATTGATTTAACTTGTTTAATGTTTTTGGAGTCTTCTTTGATTTTTAGTGTCTTACCCTTCATAGAGTTTGATTTTACCTTCTTGGCTTCAAAGATGGGTTTAGACACATGGCTTCTTCTTAATTTGCACACAAACTTAAAATGCCCTTCAATGCCACAATAATTACATTTAGATATGGGCAAGGAAGTGTGAGCGCTAGAGAATGAGGACTCACCTTTTACAAAAGTGTTGGTGAATTTAAGGTCATGTGAAATATTCTTATTATAACCAAGACCCGTCCTATCTCTTTGTGATTTACCCAATTTAAATAACTTTTCAACTTTTTCTTCACTTTGGGTAAATTTGCACTCATACTTTTGTTTGTAGCTTTCAAGTTGAGTGACTTGGTTTTTAAGGGTTGAATTTTCATTTTTAACTTTTGTTAGTTCATTTTCAAATCCCTTAATTTTGTTTAGTTCTTCATGGGCAAGTTTTAACTCAAATTTAAGTTCATTAATAACATTAGATACAAGTTCTAAAGTTTTTATCTTATTTTGAGTATTAGATAAATCTTCCTTAGAAGTAGTCAACTTGGATTCTAGGTTGTTAATGTTTTTGTCTTGCCTTTGTAATTGATCTCTTAGTTTTGAATTTTCCTTATTAAGATCATCACATCCTATCTTTAATTCATTTAGTTCATCTTGAACATTAGATAGGTTATGTAAAGAGATCATGAACTTAGATTCTACACAATTTATTAATTCTTCTTTCTCTCTAAGTTCATCTTTTGAAGAAACTAATTCTTTGTTTAGTCTTTTAGATTCTTCTCTTAATTTTTTATTTTTCTTATCAAGCTCTATGGAAAAAGTATATAATTTCTCATAGGCTTGTTGAAGGTCATCTTCATTTTCCACATTTTCTTCCTCTTTTAATTCAAATTGAGATTCATTAATTTCAAGGTTTGAATCTCCATATGTGGGAAGGAGGGGTCTAGAAGAATCTACATAAGAATCTATACAATCTAACATAGTGGAATCCATTCTAATGATTTTCATGAAAATATAACACTAGGGTTTTGACTCTAGGTTTTTACACCTAATCAAGAGTTCCAAAACACTTGATCCTAATGAAGAGCACGAGGCTCTGATACCAATTGAAAGTCCGAGATCCTTACCCTAGAGGGGGGTGAATAGGGTGATCTACACTTAATGACTAAATATGGCCAATTTTAATTTCTTTAAAAACAACTAGTCACATATGATGATTTACCAAACAAGATGCGGAAGCTAACAAGAGTAATCACCACAAGCATACTTCATCACACAAAGATTTATAGTGGTTCGGCCTCAATGCCTACATCCACTACCGGCTTGTGATCCAACACCCCACCGAATTTCCACTATTTATGCTTTTCAAAAGGCTAAGCAATAACCTTTACAACGATGTTTTTCTAGGTTAAACAACAACCTATCAATGTGCTTTTCTAGGCTAAGCAATAACCTTTACAAGATGCTTTTCAAAGGCTAAGCAATAACCTCTACAATGTGCTTTTCTTAGGCTAAGCAATAACCTTAACAAGATAAAGATTTCTTCTCAAGGAAGTGTCTACACAAACACTCAAAGAGATACAATTTAAGCTCAATACATTTGCCTCTTAAATAGGCTGAAATGAAAGTTTAAATCATGATACAAACATACACAAACAACTAGCAAAGGTGTGTGCTCAAAGTGTATGAATGTTTACTTCAATCATTTTCTAAAAGAAAGCTCACAAATAAATGCTTGATGCATTTGAAAATCTAAGCATTGAAAAAGATGATTGAAGTTATAAACTAATCACATGAAGAATTCAAACAACTTGGAAAGACATGCTACACAAGTTGTATGAAGTTTTAAAGATTAAAAACACATGTGATTGAGATAAGGATGTTTGCAAAACAATCTAGTATTCCAAGGTGATATTGTGTTTGCAAAACATCTCAACTAAAGCTAGAAATCATGCAAATATGAGATTTCAAAGAATTAAACATGCATGATTTTAAATGGAATGAAAATCAAAGTTAACTTGAAAGATATACTTTTTAAATCTCAAACATTTGATTTCCAATAGGCTCTAGCTTTCCTAGCTTATTCCTCTTCTTTAGGCTTCAAAATAGTTCCAAGATTTCATCCCAACAGCCTTATGAAAGAAGGGAATAGAATGGACGTTTATACAAAAAACAGTCCAGCGGCTAGTTTGCGCGGTCAACCCCATGACCACGCGGTCGATCGGGTCCAACGGTCATATTGGCCAACGGCTCTTTGCGCGGTCGACCGGGTACACTGAGCTCTGAGACATTTCTACAGAGTTTTTGAGAAACTGTTTCAATGTATGCGGTCGACCTGGGGCTTGACTAGGTCGACCTAGTACACAGGCCTGTCAAGAGTTCCATCTGATTTTTGAAAACGTGTTTTATGAAAACATGAACTCCAAGCCAATATATTTTATGCATACTGAAATGATTCTAAAAATGAGATATGTATGCAAAACATGAACCTCGATGTCAAACTTGATTTTTCAAAATCATGCACGAAGAACTAGGCTTTCGAAAATACATTTTAAGTTCTAAAACATGCAGGATGAAGTCTTTGAAAATCAAAAGCATTTTCAAGTCTAAGGTCCAGATTTCAAGGTCCAAACTATGATGAATGGGTGTCTGATCAGTTGACTGAAGGTGATAGTGCTTCCATCAAATTAGCAACATACAAAAATCCTAACACAAACTAGTCCCGATCCCGGATTAGGCCTGCTTGGGGGCCCGGTCCGGGGTCGCGACACTAATCATTGTAAAACATAAAGTGGGTGCTTGGTGTTGGGGTTTGGTGATCCCGTCTGTCAAACCCCAACCTAGGATTAACCCAATAGTGTTTTTCTTAGTGTGTGCTTAGTCCTGAGTGAGTTTAGTTGCCGTGGGTTAGAGTATGATTAGTTTTAGTCCTGATCATAGCTTTGGGAAATTTTGAGGACGTTTAGTGTTAACTAGACACACTCAAGAAGGCCTGGGTGTACTGCAAGCGTGGGGAGATCGTGTTTACTTTGGTGTTAATCGTGAATTTCATTTCATTTGAATGGTTTTATGATTATGTACAACTTTCGTGTTTAGCCCGTCTGTGTTTGTAGCCCAGAAACTCAAATTTTGGCCAGAAAGGGTAAAATAGCCTTTTCACACTCAAATCTGGACACAATTTTCGAGATCTCAAAACCGTGTCAAAAATATACTTTTCGGAAACTAGATATTTCAAGGATCATTTTATCCTTCTTCGTCGACTTCATCCGAGGCCCGCAAGGCCATGTTTTCCTTGATACAAGAATGCTCTCTTATGGGTTCCACTTGCAAGCACTTAAAACCTCTTTCCCTTCTCTCTTTCTCCATTTCTCAAATCTCTACAACTTTCTTGACCTAGGGCTGAGAAAACCCACTTTTTCTCTTCATCTTCTCCTCTTGAATGCATGAGATAAAGATCTCCAAAAGAGTTCCCAAGACTATCATCTTCTTCCTCTCATCCCAAGCTTTTTATTGATGCCATTTTTGTTGGATTTCTAGTTGGGCAAGCTCTCCATTTCCTTCCTTGCATCTTGTTTGGGCACCTCTAGGTAAGAGCTCCTACCCATCTCTTCAATGGGGTTCTTTTGACTCCTAATGATCATGTTTTTCTAACTTTCAACTCCCATTTCGAAATGGGTTGCTTGTTTGCTTTTTTGGGTGAGTTTTTGAATGGGTTTCATGGGGTTTTGTAGTTCTTGGCTTGGCTCTTGGGTAGGAGTGCTTGAAGGAGAGTTTTGTTATCATTTGGCCAAGGCAAGTAATCTCTATAGGTGGTTGTGCATGTGTGTTCATGGATTTCAGTATCTGTCTTGAAATTTCCATATGATTTGTCATTTGGTATTAATGTTTTGTTTTACTAGATTTCCATGTTGTGATTTTACTCTAGAAATTGCAAGCATGCTAATTAACTTTCCAAACTTTCAGATTTCATCATTTTTAATTAGGCCTTACCTTTTTGAGGTTTGGATTTGTAATGATAAGAATGGGATTGAATGATTATGAAATGGGTTTTAATATTAATGGCTTGTTTAGGTTTGAAATAAATGCACCATAGTGAGTCTTGATAGCTTGTTTTATTCATGAATCAAATTGCTAATCAGGTTTGAAAGAATGTAGAAAAGGAATGGAGAAAATGGATGAACCATTGAACTGCAGAAAACAGAACTGGGTTCTGTTACACAGTTCACGCGGTCGACCGGCCAAGGGGCGCGGTCGACCGGGCACACTGGATCAGGTCCCCTGTTGGATGACCTGCTGCACTGCGGGAACTACTGTTCCACAGTTCACGCGGTCGACCGACCAAGGGGCGCGGTCGACCGGCGACACAGGGTCAGGTTCCCTGGAACCTGACCAAATCACTGTGCACCCTTTTTAAGTTACAACTGCCGGTCGACCGAGCCTTGGCCGGGTCGATCGGGCTCGCTGTGTAAGGGGTCGACCAGCCAAGGGCCAGGTCGACCGGGCCAACTGTAATTTTCCTTCTTGGGAGGATTTTTACCCCATTTATATATTCTTTAAAAATTTGAAAACTAGGCTATATTAAGGACTTTAACTTGACATTGTGTTATTAGAACTCCAAGATATGTACCAACTTCGGGGACACCAATCCTTGTATTTTAATAATAAAGTTCCAATCACACAAGGGTCAATGAATAGCCTTAACAAGTACTTGATGAAATTATCGTGTTTTGAACATTGGTTTATTACAACAAGTAATATCATGTACTCGCTTCGAAGTCAAGTTTTAAGCTCGTTCTAAGATTTGTTTCAAGTATTAAATGGGGATCATTTCTTAAGTTGTGAGCATATATATTATACATTTTGCTAGCCGTGCTGTGTCTTGTTTTGATAAGTGATTTCCCATTTTATTCAGACGTGTTTGTATCGCGTGTTTTATGCATTCATGAATTCAAGTGAACACCACAGAGCTTGGACTGCCCTTTCAGTCTGATCCACTGTCCGGGGGTCCTTAAACATGTGGACTATCTGCAAATTAGTCGTGTATTTATTACACATCGTGCGTGTCCAGTTCCGCGGCCGGAATCCCGTATTTGTGGGAATCGTGTCTTGTTATATTATGTATAATCGTGGTTGTCGTGCGTGCTTACTCTTTTCATTATAAATGATAGAGAAAGGATGGGCTCTTTGTGGATTTACGATTCATGATATATATATTATGTATTCATGCTAGTTTGTCTCCGATTTCGAAATGTGCTCCTGTGAGTATTTGTTTTACGTTCAGTAAAGTATTTCTTTATGTTTTCGATTAAACATTGTTTTCCATGCCTACACTTAAATTGATTTCTTGCCAAACCGTTGTGTTTAATGCTTGTATTTTGGTGCCCAGGTGCAGGAGGTTATCCCTTTGAGGAGGAGTGCCAGGAGAAGGCTGTTGAGCCTACCTTAGCTCGCGAGTGGCAACCCGACGACGTCATCTAGACGTCGAGACGGGTCATGAAGTTCCGATGTATCACTTTTTGGGCTTTACATACTTTTGGTATCGTATTGGCCTTTGTTGGCCTCTTATTTTTGGATTGTAACAACTTAACACACCTTGTTAACTTTGTAACTTGAACTATTATGGGAATGCCTTGCTATATCTCCTTTCTGATATTTTAGTCTCGATGACATTTATGTTCATATTCTGTTATGATTTATTTTGATGTGATTTGCTACACGCTTCCGCCTATTTGATCATGTGAGTTGGTTTCTTGTGTCATTGGAACCCTCACCGCGGGAACCTGTGGGAGATTTAATCATCAACCACCGTCGCAGGGCCCGGGTCTCAATCCGAGCTCGCGACACCGTCTGTTGGTGTAGACTAATTGTAAAGGGAGTTGTTACTTCCTAGATAGTGGGTGCTATCTGAATCAGGGGTGGGTGCTCCTTGAAGTTGAAGCTTCAGAACTAATCAGTAAGACTAGCCTCGGATTGGTATCCGGATAGTCGTTGCACTGTGGACGTAGCCTTTGGGTGAACCATGTTAAAACCTTGTGTTCCTGTGGTTGCTTGATTATTGTTTTACTGCTTTGATTATTTGGACTTATTTATATTCAAGTAAAAAGTATTGAGACATCACTGATTCACCCCCCCCCCCCCTCTTAGTGATCGTGTGATTCTAACAAATCCCACAACTAATAACAGTGAGCGCACAGGGCCAATCCAAGAAGATATACCCGACAATACCATGCAGAATCAATTCCAACAGATGATGCAAGCTATGCTAGACCAACAGCGTCAAGCTAATGAGAACCAAGCCAGATTGCAAGAACAAATGTTGAAAACGGATGAAGACCATGCTAGGGAGTTGGCAGGTATGCAGAGGCAATTGTTGGAGGTCTTACAGAGAAGGCCTGAGCCAGTACAAGCCCAACTAGCCATTGTTATTAACCAAAGAGAGCATGACCCGAAGGCACTCTTCGAGAAGTTCAGAAAGAGAGGCCCCAAAGAATTTCTTGGATTAAAGAACCCACTAACTGCAGATGATTGGCTAGAGCACACAGAGAACATCTTCGAAATCTTCCAGTGCACCGGAGGAGAGCGGGTCAAACTAGCAACATCTCTCTTCACCAGTTCAGCAGACATTTGGTGGAAGACAGTTAAGGAGGAGTACAGACACATGGCAGACGTAGTGGCATGGGCTAGTTTCAAGAGACAATTTGGGGACGAGTATGTGCCCACACACATCAAGAGGCAGAAGGCAGTGGAGTTCCAGCAACTTATCCAAGGCAATATGTCAGTCCTCGAATATCTTACTAAGTTAGAGAGATTGTCCAGATATGCTCCTGAGCTAGTGGATACGGTTGAGAAGAAGATAGCTAAGTTCCTTGAAGGACTAAATCCCATCATTGAGAGGGATGCGACCTGGGTTGTACCACCTACAACCTTCGAAGATGCAGTCAAGCGGGCTTACAAGTTTGAGAATTTCCACCACAAGATCCTCAGACTCCAAGGCAAAGGACAACAGCAGCAACAGAACAACCAGCAGAAAAATCACCAGCACAAGAGGCAAAGGCAATAGCATAATGTGCAGAATCCCTTGGTATGTACACATTGTGGGAAGAACCATGAGAGTGCCCAGTGTCGTACCATCATGGAGGCATGCTTCAGATGTGGTTTCATGACCCATCAGATGAGGGACTGTCCAAGGCATAACAGGCAGAATCATCAACAACAAGGGGCACAGCGTCCAGCACCACCTCAGAATGCAATGGTTGTGCAGAACCAGGCTAGACCCCTTCAGCAACAAGCACCACAGCAGCAGTATAGGCCACAGTAACAGCAACAGCATGCCCGTCAGCAAGGGCAGAATCAGCGTGCTCCACAACAGAATAGGAATGCACAACAAGGCAGGCCACAACAGAGAGGGCAAGTTGTGCTGTCAACAGAGCTGATGCAGAGGTAGTAGGAGATGTTGTGGAAGGTACACTCCCAGTTTGTGGATTTCAAGCTAGGGTTTTGTTTGACCCTGGCTCTACTCACTCCTTTATATCTCCAAAATATGCAAAGTTGATTGATATGCATGCTAGAGAATTGGACTTTATTTTGACTGTGGCAACCCCCATAGGTAAAGAAGTTATATGTAGGACTTTTTACCCTAGTTGTTCGGTCATGATAGGGGAGTTAAAGTTTCAAGCAGATCTCATTTTATTGGAGATGTATGATTTCGATGTCATCCTAGGGATGGATTAGTTAGCAGGGTATCATGCTACGATGGATTGTTTCCATAAGACCCTCACCTTCAAATCAGAAGAGACACCAGCAGGGGTGTTGTTTCGAGGAGATAGGAGTAATCCTAGTTCGGGGTTTATTTCAGCGTTGAAGGCTGATAGACTCCTGAAAAGTGGATGTGAGGCCTTTTTGGTGTTTATCACGGAGGATAAACGGTCCCAACGGGTGGAGGATATCCCAATTGTTTGGGAATTCCTGGATGTTTTTCGGAGGAGATTTCAGGTTTACCACCTATTAGAGAGAGAGATTTTACTATCGAGCTATTACTGGGGACCGCTCCAATCTCTATTGCACCTTATAGAATGGCTCCGGCGAAATTGGGAGAATTGAAGACACAATTGCAAGAATTGTTGGACATAGGTTTTGTTAGACCTAGTGTTTCGCCATGGGTTGCTCCGGTATTGTTCGTCAAGAAGACAGATGGTTCCATGAGAATGTGCATTGACTACCAGAGATTGAACCAAGTGACCATCAAGAACAAGTATCCCTTGCCAGGGATAGATCAACTGTTTGATCAATTACAAGGTGCTTCTTACTTTTCGAAGATTGATTTGAAATCCGGTTACCATCAGCTAAGAGTCAAAGAGTCAGATGTATTGAAGACAGCTTTCCAGACAAGATATGGACACTATAAGTTTCTAGTGATGTCATTTGGATTGACTAATGCACCAGCAGTGTTCACGGCATTGATAAACAAGATATTCGCAGAGTACCTAGACCAATTTGTAGTGGTGTTCATTGATGACATATTGGTGTACTCTAAGACCAGAGAAGACCATGAAGAGCACTTAAGAATGGCATTGTAGCTTCTGAGAGAGAACCAGCTGTATGCAAAACTCAATAAGTGTGAATTTTGGCTAGAACAAGTGGTATTTTTGGGGCACATTATCTCCAAGGAAGGATTATCAGTGGACCCATCCAAGATTGAGGCAGTAGTACAGTGGGAAAGACCGAAGAATGTGTCAGAAATCAGAAGTTTTCTAGGATTGGCACGCTACCACCAGAGGTTTGTTCATGGTTTTTCGTCGATTGCGTCACCCTTGACGAAGTTGACAAGGAAGAATGTGCCTTATGTGTGGTCAGATAAGTGTGAAGATAGTTTTCAAGAGTTAAAGAAGAGATTAACCACAGCACCAGTCCTTACCTTGCCATCCGGAAGCGACAATTTTACTATCTTTTCCGATGCTTCGAGCATTGGACTTGAATGCATGTTGATGCAGGAAGGGAAAGTGATAGCCTATGGATCCCAGTAGTTAAAAGATCATGAGAAAAACTATGCAACACATGATCTTGAGTTAGCAGCGGTTGTTTTCGCATTGAAGATGTGGAGACATTATCTTTATGGAGAGAAATTCGATGTTCATTCAGACCACCGCAGCTTACAGTACTTATTTTCTCGGAAGGAGTTGAATATGAGGCAGAGAAGATGGATGGAATATATCAAGGATTATGATTTTCCAATCAAGTACCACCCGGGGAAGGCAAATGTAGTTGCTGACGCTTTGAGCAGGAAGTCAGTAAGCTTGGCAAATCTCAGTGGCACATGTATTTTTGAGCAATTTGAAGAGTTAAGTATAGATCTTCAGCCACTGAAGAAGGGTGTAGTGTTAGCCAACATGTCAGTGTTAGAACCTTCTTTCATTCAGAAGATCAAAGACAGTTAGTTGCAAGATCTAGAGTTGGCCAAGATTTCAGAACATATAGCAGACCGTCCTGACTTCTGTGTTGTGGATGGAGTTTTGTACTACCGTGAACAGTTGTATGTGCCAAACATTGAAGAACCTAGGAATGATATCATGACAGAAGCTCACAGCACAAGGTATTCTATGCATCCAGGCAACACGAAGATGTACCAGAACTTGAAGGGCAGATTTTGGTGGAACAACATGAAGAGACAGATAGCAGCGTTTGTCTCCTGTTGTATGATATGTCAGTTGGTCAAGGCAGAGCACCAGAAGCCTCCAGGGTTGTTGCAACCGTTAGAGATTCCGAAATGGAAATGGGAGCACATTACCATGGATTTCATTTCGGGATTACCGAGAACCAGCAAGGGCAATGATGATATCTCGGTCATTGTGGACCGTCTCACCGAGACCTGGGCCCCGCGACGATGATTGATAAAATAAGATAATTAATTTCCCACAGGTTTTCGCGGTGAGGATTACGGATATCTAACTCACACGATCAAATAGGCGGAAGCGTGTAGCAAATCATGTCATTACAATATACGAACATATAAATCATCAAGACCAAAATATCAGAAAAGGAATTATAACTAGACATTCCCATCGTAGTTTAAGTTACAAGATTAATCAAGGTGTGTTAATTTGTTACATCCCAAAATAAGAGGCCAACAAAGGCCAATACAATACCCAAAAGTATACAAAACCCGAAACGTGATAAATCGAACTCATGACCCGTCCCAACGTCTAAATGACGTCGTCGGGTTGCCACTCGCGAGCTGGGGTGGGCTCAACAGCCTCCTCCTAGCACTCCTCCTCAAAGGCAAAGCCGCCTACACCTGGGCACCAAAATAACAAGCATCAAACACAATGGTTTGGCAGGTAATCAATTTAGGCATGAGCATGGAATAATAATGTTTAATCGAAAACATATAAAAACAATTTACTGAACTTAGAATAAGTTCTTGACTGAAATACATTTCAAAATTTAAGACATACTAGCATGAATACATAATATATCATGAATCGTAAATCCACAAAGAGCCCATCCTTTCTCTATCATATATAATGAAAAGAGTAAGCACGCACGATGAGCACGATATGCATAATATAACAAGACACGATTCCCACAAATACGGGATTCCGACCGTGGAACCGGACACGCACGATGTGTAATAAAATACACGACTAATCTACAGATAGTCCACATGTTTAAGGACCCTCAGACAGTGGATCAGACTGAAGGGGCAGTCCAAGCTCTGTGGTGTTCACTTGAAATCATGAATACACAAAACACGCGAAACACGGTCCAAACACGTCGGAATATAGGGAAAAATCAGTTATCAAAATAAGACAAGGCACTGCTAGCAAATTGCATAATATATATGCACACAACTTAAGAAGTGATCCCCATTGGGTACTTGAAACAAATCTTCGAACGAGCTTAAAACTTGAATTCAAAGTGGGTACACGATATTACTTGTTATATTAAACCAAAGTTCAAACACGAAAATTTCATCAAGTATATGCTAAGGCCATTCATTGACCCTTGTGTAATTGGGACTCCATTGTTAAAATAAGAGAATTGGTGTCCCCGAAGTTGAATCGTATCTTGGAGTTCCATTTACACAATGTCAAGTTAAAGTCCTTAATATAGCCTAGTTTTCAATCTTTAAAAAGTATACAAATGGGATAAAATTCCAAAACTGGGATTTGACAGGTCACTCGAGCGGTCTAGACAGTTTACTCGAGCGAGACAGTTCGTTTGAGCGAAACATCAGGTCGCTCGGGCGACCAAGGTTTTGTCTTGAAACTGGCCAGAAAGTGGACAGTTCGCTCGAGCGAACCGATGGTCGCTCGAGCGGACAGTCCTCTATCTACGCTCGGACCAGGCAGTGGCCTGGTCGCTCGAGCGAACATGCTTCTGCCTGTGCTCGCTGAGTGCAGAAACTGCACTTCTCATAGATGGTTCCTAAGCCATTTCTTCCCTCCATTTCACACTTAGACCACCTGAAATCCCCTGAGCCTCCATGCTCTCCAAGGGGTCAAATTTACATTCCATAATCTTAAATATTCAAATCCCATTTCTTATCAACACAAGTCCAAATTTCTAAAGGGGTAAGGCTTACATACAAATAGAGAAATCTGAAACTTTGGAAGGTTACTTAACATCAATGCATATACTTGAGTAGAAATCATAAAATAAGAGTCTAACAAAACATGACATTAGTACCCAACAACAAATCATACGCAAACTTCAAGAGAAATAATGAAATCCATAAACACACATGCACAATCAACCTATAGAGATTACTTGCCTTGGCCCAAATGCTAACAAAAATCTTCTTCAAGCACTCCTACTCAAGTGCTTAGCCAAGAACTACAAAACCCCAAGAAAATCCATTCAAGACTCACCCAAAAATGCAAACAAGAAACCCATTTCGAAATGGGTGTTGAAAGTTAGAAAAACAAGATCCTTGGGAGTCAAAAGGACTCCATTGAAGAGATGGGTTGGAGCCCTTACCTTGAGGTACCCAAACAAGAAGCAAGGAAGGAAAAGGAGAGCTTGCCCAACTAGAAATCCAAGGAAAATAGCATCAATAGAAAGTTCGGGATGAAAGGAAGAAGATGGTAGTCATAGAATTTCTTGTGGAGGTCTCTAGCTCACGCATTCAAGAGGAGAATGTGAAGAGGAAAAAGGGTTTTTCAACCCTAGGTCTTGAAAATTGCAGAGATTTGGTAATGGAAAGGGAGAGAAAGGGAAAGTAGCTTAAGTACTTTGCAAGTGGGACCCCCTTAGAGCTAATTCTTGCATGCATGAAAACAAGATCTTGCGGGCCTCGAATGAAGTTGACGAAGAAGGATGAAATGATCCTTGAAATATCTAGTTTCCAAAAAATATGTTTTTGACCCGGTTTTGAAATTTTGAAAAGTGTGTCCAGATTTGGGTGTGAAAAGACAATTTTACCCTTTAGCTAAAAACTTGAGTTTCTGGGCTTCAAACGCAGACGGGCTAAACACAAAAGTTGTAAATAATCATAAAACCATTCAAATGAAATAAAAATCACGATTAACACAAAACTCAACACGATCTTCCCATGCTTGCACATACAACCAGGCCTTCCTGAGTGTGTCTAACTAACATTAAACGTTCTCAAAATTCCCCAAAGCTATGTTCAGGACTAAGACTAATTATATTCTAACCCGTGGTAACTAAACCCACTTAGGACTAAACACACACTAAGAAAACACTATTGGGTTAATCCTGGGTTGGGGTCTGACACCAAGTCAGCTCACTTCATCCCGATGAAGACAGGAAAGAAGATGCACATACTACCTTTGGCAGAGTTGTTTGTCAGTGAGATCGTCATCAGACATGGTCAGCCAGTTTCCATCATGTCTAATAGAGACAGCAAAGTCATCTTGAGGTTTTGGAAGACATTGCATGAGTCTATGGGTACAAGACTACAGTTCAGTACAGCTTACCATCCTCAGACAGACGGCCAATCGGAGAGTACGATTCAGACTCAAGAGGATATGCTCCGTGCTTGTGTGTTAGACTTCAAGACTCAATGGGACGAGACCCTACCTTTGTGTGAGTTTGCGTACAACAACAGCTACCACTCGAGCATTGGGATGGCGCCTTTTGAGGCATTATATAGCAGAAGGTGTATGACACCTGTTTGTTGGGAAGAAGTTGGTACCTGCAGTTTACATGGGCTAGCCATGGTAAGTGAAACCAACGACAAGGTCAAACAGATTCAAGAACGTCTGGAAGTAGCCCGGAGTAGACAAAAGAGTTATGCAGATTCTCACAAAAGGGATCTATAGTTCAAAGAAGGAGATACGGTTTTCTTGAAGGTGTCTTCTACTAGGGGAACATTAAGATTTGGGCAGAAAGGCAAGTTATCACGGAGATACATTGGACCTTATGACATTGTGAGCAAGATTGGTGACGTGGCATATATATTAGCCTTACCACCCGAGTAATCCGGTGTACACAATGTTTTCCATGTGTCTATGTTGAAGAAGTATGTTCCCGACCCTTCACATGTACTCCGGCATGAACCTTTGGAAATTTGGGAAGATGCTACATATGTCGAGAAACCTATTCAGATCATTGATACAAAGGAACAAGAATTGAGGACACGGACTATTCAGTGGGTGAAAGTACTTTGGGAGAATCACGGACCGGAAGAGGCAACAAGGGAATTATGAGACCAAGTGCAGAAAAAGTATCCACATCTTCTCCCTGAGGTGACTTTTGTATTTTATTTGGTGGACCACATATCCCAATGGGTGGAGGATGTAAGACCCCGACCCGAGTGACCTCGATTAGTGTTGATTAAGTTGTGTGTTAGCTTAAGTGTGTTTAGTGTATTTTGGTTTAGTTTCGGTTTGGAATAGCTTTGTTATAGCTTTGGGGAAGTTTGAGTGCCTTTGTGACTAGTGGGGCACTTTGGGGGTTCCTTTTTTGACTTTGTGTGTACTTGGGGGATTATTTGAGATTCTTTAGATTTGTGTTTTTATCCCGTTTTACTAATCTCGTCGATCTCTACAGCTTTCGCGTTGATCCCGTCCCCGTCCCGAATCCCGAAACCCGACTTCCATTGCATTGAGGGCAAAACAGTCTTTTTACACTAAATTTGGACCAAATATTTGATATTCCCGAAACCCGCAAAACATATATTTTTTGGAAACTAGAAATTTCAACGATCATTTATTCCTTCTACGTTGATTTCATCCGAAGTCCTGAAAACCATGATTTTGACCCCACAATGTTTCCTAGTCGTGGAGCCCACCTGGAATTGCTATATAAGCACCCATCTCTTCTTCCTTTCTCCTTTTCTAGCACAACTCTCTCTAGCCTACGGTTTTTTCCTTATTCTTATTCTTCTTCTTGCTTTTCCCATCTCCAATCACCACCCACCTTGCATCATTTGAGAAATGAAGGCGATCTTTTTCTTCCTCTCCATTAGAGCTCTTTATTGATAACATTTGTGGAGGGAACCTCCCATTCCAAGATCCTTTTTTTTTTTTTTAGCTAGCTCTCAACATTTGGAGATTCTGTAAGTAAGCTCTCTTCCTAATCTGTTAGATATGTATTCTTCTTGTCCTTGAGGAGCTCCATTTTCATTATTGGAAGCTCTCTCCTTTCTATTTCATTGTTTGACCCTTTTAGGGTGTGTTTTGGGTGTTTTTCTAGAGATTGTGGTTTTGAGCTTAGGAGGTGATTAGAAGCTTGATTTGTTATTTAGAGACCTTGAGGCAAGTGGTTGATTTGGTATTGTAAGCTTTGAATAGTTTTCATAAAATGCATTGATGGATTGTCTATTTCTTTTGTGCCTTCAATGATTTACATGCTTTCGAAATAAATGATCATGAATGAGTTAGTTGATGTATTAACTCTTGAAAGCTTTGTCTTTATGATCTTTCTTTTGTTGTTTTCTTTGCTTTAAATGAATCCTTATAATTTGTTGGCTTTCTCTTTTCTTGGTGATTTAATGTGGTGAATGAGAAGGAGATATTGGTTGAATGTTCATGGGATTTGATGGTGTTTGAAGGTTGTAAGAAGTAACAGTTGGCCTTCTCATTTTGATGAGGGAATGGGACTCAAAGGAGTTGTATGAAGGAGCAAAATAGAAGGGAGCAGAACTGTCCCATAACCCATTTCTGGGCAGTTCGCTCGAGCGAACCAGGTGGTCGCTCGAGCGAAATATCCAGAACAGGCTCCGAACCATTCCAGTAGACAGTTCGCTCGAGCGAACCCCTTATTCACTCGAGCGAACATTCCCAGGATCATATCAGGTTCCCCACAGAACCTTGTTAGTTCAAGCGAACTAATTGTTCGTTTGAGCCAACGGGTTCGCTCGAGCGAACCCGTTATCCGCTCGATCTAGCGAACCCATTATCCGCTCGATCTAACTCTCCCAGAATTGTATCAGGTCTCTCACAGAACCTTGTTAGTCCGAGCGAACCTCCCAGAAAAGCATTCCCGAGAGCTTATCGCTCAAGCGAACTTCCAGTCCGCTCGAGCGACTAGCACTGTTCACCTGCGACTAATCTGTGAGCAAAAATGAAATGTTTATTTGATTGAGAGGTATTTGTTGGGAATCCTATTGTGAAGGGAAAACTTGTAACCATTGTGTAGCACCCATTTGAAAAGATAAATCAAATCACAAGTTTTCATTTATGTTTTGAAAATCATAAAGTGTATAATGAGCCCGGAATGTCTCCAAACTCAAGGAGTACCAATTTTTATTGTATATGACATATGGGACCTCTATTCACTTTATCGAATTTCGAATCCTGATTTTGTCCCGAACCTCTTGAATTAATATTTACCATTCCCGAAAATACTGAATTTGCAGCTGTAGCATTTTTGCTAATCCCGATATGCATTTCCCGTTTAAAATGAGATTTGTGCCTTTCCCATCACGCCCATTTATATAAGTGCATCATATGAATTTTGTACATGTCTCGATTTATGATATTTGACCTATGAGTCGGCACCACCAAGCTTGGATAACCTTGCCGGTCTGATCCACCGACTTGGAGATCCCCCTCCAGTCCCGCCAGCTGCAATTTGGATCCCGCTACCCAGTTATTAACGTGGTATTGTCCCGATGCCGCAGATTGCTACTGTAGTTCCCGATGCCCGGTTCGCTACCGTGGTCATGCCCCGTATTTACTATATATATGCATATATTACTTATGTTGTATCTCCTCACTTCGGTGACTGAAGTCAACATCCTGATATGCTCATGTCACTTCGGTGATAGAGGACTTAGCTTCGTGTGGTTGCCATCTTGTTGTTTCCTGTTTTCCTTGGATAACTTACTTGTTTCATATTGCATGTGTATTTTGAATAAGTGATTATTTCGTTTTATGAAATTATTGTTCTAAGAGGTTCAAATGTTTTCCAAGGTAAATTCTATATTGTCATATCCTTTCACCCATTTGCCAAACCGTCGTGTTTGACCCTTGTTTTGGTACTCAGGTCCGTTATTGGTTATCCCGAGGAGGAGCACGAGGAGACGGTCGGAGAACCGCAACGTTTAGTCGAGTGGCACGCCGATGATGTCGTTTAGACATTCGGGTGTTTGAACTACGTAACATTCTGGGATAGAAATTAACCATTCTTTCGGGAACTTGATATTTTGTTATATTGGCCTTTGTTGGCCTCTATTTCTGGGGAGTTGTAATTTAAATGATCTTGTTGTAAACCTTAACCTACTTTTGGGGAATTAGCTAATGATCATTGCTCATTTTGATACTGGTTTTATATGTGTTTTAATATTGATATCTTGGACAAAAATGTATGAATTACATTTGCTACACGCTTCCGCACTTAAAAGAAATATTCATGTTGATGTGATATCCTCACCGCGGACACCTGTAAGAAATCGCGTGTACGAGTGGCATCCTTGATGGACTCGTATACATTTTGATTTAAATTAATTCATAGTGTTGACATGGATTGTACCATTCATTAATTATCCAACGCCCTTTCCGCCCACGCTTGGGGGCCCGGTCCGGGGTCGCGACAAATAAGAGTATCCGAATGGACTTGAGCATGGCTACCGGCTAAAGGTTTCCTCATAATCGATACCCTCTTTCTGAGTATATCATTTCACAACAAGCCTAGCCTAAAAGGTCTCCACTCTACCATCTGGTCCTCTTTTTCTCTTGTAGACCCACTTGCACCCAATAGGTTTAATATTGGCAGGCAAGTCCACAAGTCTCCAGACCTGATTGGAGTACATAAACTCCATCTCAGCTTTCATAGCATCTGGCCAACGTCTCAAATCTATGTCATTAATTGCTTCATCATAGTTACAGGGATCCTATTACGGTTCTTCCGGGACTGCCTCGTAAGACTCCCACAAAAACAAGAACCTATCAGGAGGTCTAACAATCCTCCCACTACGACGAGGCACTGGTGTAACTGTTGGGTCGGGTTA
Organism: Camphora micrantha; assembly: GCA_003546025.1. NCBI lineage: Eukaryota > Viridiplantae > Streptophyta > Magnoliopsida > Laurales > Lauraceae > Camphora > Camphora micrantha. Next base: position 46,481,088 of record QPKB01000004.1, on the reverse strand, counting down.
GGGCGGTTCTTCCTCAAGTTCAGTCTCACTTGGATTTGGAATTGATTGCTCTTGAATTTCTTCCAATATCACCTTTTCTAAAGATTTCTGGTTCATCATATAATCTTCCTCCAGAAAAACTGCATTGGTGCTCACCAGCACTTTCTGCTCTCTGGGATTATAAAATAACCATCTGTTAGCTCCCTTACGATATCCTACAAACGTCCATACTTTCGACTTCGATTCTAACTTATCCATCTTAACCTTCAGCACGTGTGCCGGACAACCCCAAATGTGTAAATGCTGCAGACTAGGCTTTCGCCAGGACCATAACTCTTGGGGAGTCTCCATAACTCTTGGGGAGTCTTAGGTATAGACTTAGATGGGACGAGGTTTACTATGTACATCGCAGTATCCAAGGCGTATCCCCAAAAGGATATAGGTAATCCTGAGAAACTCAGCATAGAGCTGATCATATCTAAAAGAGTCTGGTTCCTTCTTTCTGCTACTCCATTCTGTTGAAGCATACCAAGAGCAGACAACTGTGACAGAATCTCATTCTCTGATAAGTATCCCATAAAATCAACAGAGAGATATTCCCCTCCTCGATCTGATCGAAGAGTCTTGATACTTTTACCTAATTACTTTTCCGCTTCTGCTCGAAACTCTTTGAAATTTTCAAAAGCCTCGAACTTGCGGTGCATAAGGTATATGTATTTATATATTGAGTAATCATCTGTGAAAGTGATGAAGTACTCATATCCTCCTCTGACCCTGACATTAATGGGTCCACATACATCAATATGCACTAATTCCAATAAATCTTTGTCCCTATTGCCCTTAGATGAAAAGGGTCTCTTGGTCATTTTGTCTTCCAGACAGGACTCACAGACAGGCATTAGTTCTACCACCAATGAAAGCAAGATACCATCTTTCACTAGCCTGTCAATCCTATTTAGGTTTATATGACCTAGCCTCAAGTGCCAAAGTTTTGTTGGATTAGATGAAGGTGACTTCCTCTTTAATGATGATCTATTTATTGTTTTGGTATCATGTATCTCATACATCGTGGGAGTTAACAAATAAAGGCCATTGGTTACCTTGCCAGAACATACAAAAGTACCATTTCTCTTTTTGTGACAACTTCAGTACCAAAAGTAATGGAATAACTTTTATTCACCAAACTTTTATTTGAAAAATATAAAGTAATGGCTCCCACTTAAACAGCCTCCGCCTTAGCGTCAGATCCTAGGTTGACAATGATTTCTCCGTCACTAAGCCTCCTGGTTTCCCTGAACCCCTGCAACGTATTACATATGTGATTAGTTGCCCCGGAGTCCACGCACTAGGATTCTGAAGTATCAGTTGCAAAACTAACTTCAGAAATAAGTGACTCAATCATACCTGAGGTCTTCTTCTTAAACAGATATTCTGGACAATTCCTTTTCCAATGTCCTATCTTACCATAATGGAAACACTTTCCTTTTGCCCCTGAACCCTTAGCCTTGGCCACGCCACCATTAGGACCATTCTCCACCTTAGGACCCTTTGGAACTGATTTCTTTTTGCCTTTCCGCCCTTTGCCTTTCAGCTTAGACTTGGCATATGACTTTTCTGTCACTAGGGCAGTTGGCTTCTTCTTCATAATCCCTTTAGTCACTACCAGTTGGCTAGACAGCTTAGCCAGAATCAGATTCATCTTATTCATATTATAATTAACCTTGAAATTGTTAAATGACTCTGGCAGTGACTCAAGGATTATGTTGATCTGCGATTCTGCACCAATCGCAGCTCCCAGTACATCTAACTCATTTAATGAGTCCATCATTTTCAACATGTGTTCATATACTGATGTACCTTCAGCCATCTTGGTGCTAATGAGCACACTCATAGCCGCCTGCCTAGCAAGCCTGCCCTGTTCCTCAAACATCTCCTTTAAGTTCGATATGATATCGTATGCAGTCTTATAGAGTTGATGTTGGTGTTGCAAAACTCTAGACATGGATGCCTGAATGTAACATCTGGCCATCTTATCGTCTTTGGCCCATTTGGTGTAAAGTTTCTTTTCTTCTTTCGATGCATCCGGGCTAGGCTCATCAAGGGGGGGTTTGGTAAGGACGTATTTATATCCTGAAGCAATCAGGATAATATCCAGGTTCCGTTTCCAGTCTACATAGTTGGATCCCACCAACTTATTCTGGTTGAGGATGGTCGCAAGTGGATTGAAAATATTTGTATTCATGCTTGAAAATACTCTAGCACATAACCATACATTCAATTAATGAATTTAAATGACATTAGGGTTTAATATTCTACCAAATTTATGTGGGAATCCTCATTACCACAAAATTTAGAATACATCGGAATCCCAATCCCCAGGGTATGCCTCCTTGGGGAGTGCAAATACCACCTAGATTAGGGCGGATCAAAGTTGGTCAAAATTATGATTATGACTAACTATCCATGATTCCCATCATTCATTTTTATCTAGGTATCTCATACCAAATAATATATGACTTCCGATTGACTTCGGTTTCTAAAATACATGAGGCAAATCCTTCAGGATACTACATCATTATTTTAGTTAAGTGTGACCCACCAACTAGCATTGCATGACAACCGTTACGGGCAGCTCCTCCTTGGGGAGTGGGCCCCGCCCCCGTCTCACCAACACTATCCATAGGAGATCCATATCTAGTAACCAGACAAATACAAGCCCTCCGTGGGGAACGACCATTCTCAAGATGGCGCGAGGCTAATACTTTCCTTATAATGGACCTATGGTGGAAAACCATGGGGATATCTAAATATAAATACCCCGCTCCCACTTAATATTTTAGAATTGAGGATTTCCTTATAGGTATATGGGCCCACAAATATAGACATCAAATCATCTCATGATATGACCAATGATTAGTTCTAAGTCAATTTATTTTATGGAAAGTCCAGTTTCTTAAATTAGTGTTACCAATGGATCCATCTCATGGGCTGACCAACTCTAATTAGAACTCTTTCCAAAAATTAATTTGATTTGACTAATTTTGAAAACTGCTATGTTTGGATCAGATTTGGAAACATTCTAAAACAAGCAATCATCCACAAATATAAAGTGCTAAAATTAGAAACTAGTCATCTCATCCACATGGCTCAAGCGGAATAGACTTCTTGGACTTCTAGACTTTCCAAAACTTTGGGATTCCTCAAACTCTTTGGGCATCACCAAAACTCTTTTGGTAATCTTCAAACTCTTTGATTGAGAGTCCAACTTCACTTTCCTTCTTCGTCTCGGACATAACCAGAATTTACAAATTATTGAAAATTACATAAATTTCGATGCCTCAAGGATGGGACTTACATGGTAATCTAAACATGGAAATAAAATGGCTATAGGGAAATTCACCATGCCTTGCCCTTTCACGGGAAACCAAGGATATCATGATGCCCTTTACACTTAGTCACAAATAAACCAATAACCATATAAAAGAAAGTAAGAGTTGTGGGCCATATGGAGAAGACATTATCACCTGCAAGTTAGTATCTCATACAACTCACAAAACCAGGATGCCACTTCTATATAACATGCGCTTCATAAAGGGGGTCTGGATGGAGGTTCACTCGAGCGACCTGCTCAGGAAACCTGCAGAAAATTCATCTTTTTGTCCGAACTAGCCCCTTATACAACATTCATACCAAATACAAAAGACATACAAACATCAAATCTGATCCTCACAAAGCCCTAGGTCTATCCTCTTCACATCTCATGCAAAGATTAGATCTAGATCGCTGATCTAATATGATTAGAGATGAGGTACGGCTCTGATACCAATTGTTGGAAATCGGTGGTCCTCGTGGATAGGATTTCAAAACTTTTGACCCACTTGACTCAGGATCAAGTACTCATAAGGCCATAAACCATATCCAGAATGCAATTCCTCATACTCATCTATCATGTACAGCAATAATAACCTATCTAAAAGATAGAGAAGCAACACCAAGCAACAAAAATAGTCCACAACTAATAGAGAGGCAGATTATACCTTTGGAGCCTGGTTGTGCTATAATGGAAAAGAAGACTTGCTAGTTGAATAAACTCTTTCTTTGTAAGCAACTTAGGATCTCCAAGACCTCTTAGTCTTCCATGCTATGTCCCGTATCAGATCTCTTCTTCTCAAGAATACTGGTGGAAACTTCAAGAAACTCAAAGAACTAGAAGAGAACTAGAAGAGATGTGCAACTCTTGCACAATAGGGAGGGCTGGGCGTGAAATCCAAGAGTGGACGTCCCAGCCCCCTTACTTCTCCTTTTATAGCTTTAAGCAACATCCTTTCCTCCTCTTGTACTAATCGAAATAAAAGTCTTACTTCCACACAAATTAGTAACCTTACTATTACCACCATTAGAAGTCTCACTTCAAATAGAAATAGTAACTTTCTAATTCCTTCATCTTAGAGTTCTAGTAGGATTAGTATTGTGACGCCCCGGAGTCCCACATCGACTATAGAGAGGAAAGTGAATGGGGTTATATGTAGAGCTTACACCCTTACCTTGCATGAGGCCTTTTGATGGGTTGAGGCCCATCAGAAGCAAAACCGTGAGGCCAGTGGGCCAAAGCGGACAATATCATGCATGTGTGTAAGGGTGGGGCGTTACAAATGGTATCAGAGCCGACTCTCGACTAGTTCGAGTGTGGGTCCCCTGCCGTGGTCTGGTGTAAGTGGGCGGGTCTCTATGTGGGCGGGCCAAGAGGGCTGGCAGGCTACCGAGACTGGCAGGCTACTACACAGAGACGTGCAGCCTTAAGGGGGGTGGATTGTGATGCCCCGGAGTCCCACATCGACTATAGAGAGGAAAGTGAATAGGGTTATATGTAGAGCTTACACCCTTACTTTGCATGAGGCCTTTTGATGGGTTAAGGCCCATCAAAAGCAAAACCGTGAGGCCCGTGGGCCAAAGCGGACAATATCATGCATGGGTATGGGTGGGGCGTTACAAGTATCTTTCCAATAACTTGGGCTAGCGTGGGGACCACTAGGGATTCCATAGAAAGATGGCTCCAATTGGGACACCGCGACCCACATCTTATGTGCAATTTGGGCCTACAGTTAATTGCAAATAACACCACTATATAAATGCAATTGCACTCCAATCTTAGGAATAAATTACAATGAAGACCCTAAACTTCCCGATTACCACAAGTAGGCCCCTCTATCAATATCCATAGATCAATTGGACTAAAACTGTCCCATCAATTTAAATCCACATCTTATTATCCTTGAGCCTCAATTAATCACAATGATCATCAGTACCATCCAATTAACTCTTAATCGAGATGGGTGCACACTTACTAATGATAAATCCTTTAATTGGCACAAGGGGATAATGTAGATAGATTCCATCTTGACTATTAGATGTTCCCACAGTCTTACTACCACGTACCCAAGACACTGAGGTGTTGACCTACAGTTGGCCTCACTCATTGGTGACTCAAAGTAAATGAATAGATAGAAACTTGAGTTCATCAATGTCTTAGGATTGAGAGTCTATTACTAATGAATTATGAGAGCAAACCTTAAACTCGAGACAGTATTTCATTAGGTATTTCTCATGGTCCTTCAATACATCCAATGTACCAGCACCGTGATCCAGAATCTTACATTCTGATGATCGAGACAAATCACACTATCTCATAGTGATCAAAGTGCTGCAACCTTATCAAATGAGATGCCCAGTCTCATCACCGGTTGTGAAGATATTTAAGTATAAGTTTTGCGACACATGTCTCCCATGTGTGGATCTCATCCATACACATATATCACATCTAATATACTAATGGGACCAAGTTCATCTCATGAACCATTATGTCATATGTATTGGTCATATGCATTAAGTAGTAAAACACCATTCATTTCATGAAAGGAAATAAGGATATTATTGAAAAATAAAGAAATTAATCAATTTATTACATCATCTGATGGATTGAGTCCATACAATCTAACAATGTGAACTTTCAAATATTTCTAAAAGTGTATATTTTATATAGAGACAGTGTATATTTGTGGTGGATTGTAACTTGTAAGCTGTCTTTAGGGGCTACTCTAGTTATACAATGAAACTCATTTTTTGGGTTGTTTCTAGTACGGAATCGAAATACATTGAAATTTCTGAACACCTAGATGTTTGTATGGAATTGAAATGCATCTTTGAACTCAATGAAATGAGCTTACTTGTATGGAGTTGAAATGCATTGGAATTGTTGAAATGGGCTTGTAAGTCTTGATGATAAATAAATCCTGTTGAGTTCAAATTTTTAAGGTATTAGGTGCAAAAATGCTAGATATATTTTATGTGTTTCAGAATATAAATATAAAATGCCAAAAAAAAATTCATGGATTTACGCATTTCGTTAAACCAAATGTGGTAAAAAGATTTGCATGTGTAAATGATGTGAAAATAGTGCTGGGACATTGTAAATAAAAACACATACATAAAGTTTACATATTTAACATTTACATATGTTAATTGCACTTATGCATCTAATGCGTAAATTTCAAACAACACCTTAATAATTGATAGATCGAATGGGCTTGAATCAAGTCGTGGATTAAGTTTCCAAGAGATTTTAGTGATGAAAGGCAATTCAAATACCTCTTTGGATTGGGAAGCCACCAGGGTAAGAGAGAGAGATTTGAACGAAGTTAAAGATAACAGAGAGAGTGAGAGAGAGAGAGAGAGAGAGATTCCATTATACTATATTAAAGCGATGTGTTTTGGCTTTAATTTTGACCTTCGGTTATGATTTTAAAAGTAACGAGTTCTTTTTTTTTTTTTTTTTCAACTTTTTTCAATTCTCTCCCCATTTATCTCATTCAAACTGCATACTTCATCTCATTATCAAAACCACTCACGTCTGTTCCTCATTTTTCAAAGTTCTGCTTTCTCTTTCTTACGACACTTTCTTTTCTATCCAAATTCTACGGTTCCCCTTTTTCTCCAATTCTTCTCTTTCCTTTTAATAACATTAGCTTTTAGATTACGTAAATAAGTACTCTCGTGTTCTGTTCTTCTGTTACTTTCTTCCTTGTAGTTATGGGTATTTTTTTAATACATGAATATTTAAATTGCCGTGTTGGCCATACATTTCCTTGTTATGCTAGTCTTGGATTAACCAAGTACCTCGCGATGGGTGAAGACATAAGAATGCGAGGATCATCCTCTCTTTTTTTGTTGGGGCCCGCCCACCCAAATGTAGTCACCATGAAAAAATGCCAATGGGACCCGGCCAAAACCCGCACCTTTCCTAAATCAAGTGAAAATCTATGAACTCATGCCCTTCACGAACCCCTAGTAATGCTGGGGCTTGTCACTCATTTGACCTAGAAACTTGCCATCCCTAACAACTAGCAACCTAATAATTGATCAAGTATGGTGAACGTGGACTTAGATTAAAAAAAGGGTGTTGATGACACAGAAAGACTACCAAGAACAAAAGAAAACTACTTTAATAAATAATAGGGCACATCCTTCCAAAGAACACAAGGGGTTGCTCACCTGCCCTACAAGTTATATCATTGTCCAAAATCAAACCCTAGGTATGCCGTTTTCCCCGTGTGGGCTTTCCTTCCTCCCGTAAGAGCCGCGAGAGCTTCTCTTGGGTCCTAGAAAAAAAATGTCAAAACAATGGGCATAGTGGGTTTGGCTCGGCTAGGAGGCCCTATTTGATTTATCTACATCATTGGAGGCCTCACTACCCTATGGACATGAGTGAGGTTTGCAATCCAGTCATACAAAAGTAGGGATATTTGAAGCTTCCAGACTTTATAGTTGACCTGATTCTTTTTCTAAGTTAATTAGATCTCAAAGTTTCTTGAACAAGATAAACAGTGTGTCTTCCGAACTTCATCATATGTAGTTCTTTCAAAAAGTTTTATTAAAAAAAGATTTTTACATGAGATGCCATAGTGGAATGGGATTTACCGATTTGTAGGGGTGTTCATGGGCCAGGCTGAGGCATAACTGGCTCGGCCCGACTTCTAAAACATAGGCCCATATCCAGCCCAAGCCTGACTCTTGCCCTAAGTACCTGGCCCAACCCCAGCCCATATATTATTGGGCTCAAATATAAAATTCAGGCCAAGCCTGATCAGTAAAACTTATGGCCCATGCCTCCGGCTGGCCGGATCCATGAGCACCCCTACCCATTTGACAGAAAGCAGCTTTGAATTTTGAAATCAAAGATGCCCCCAGTAAAGGCCTTGAAATTTCCTCAATTACACAGCTCGCATAAACCCAGACCCATGGCCAAACCATTGAATAGCTCGCATTTCGTTTCTGATGCAGAGCACAAATTGTATGGGCCTGGCCCATTGTTGAGTTTCTTTATTTTCATGTTTGTAGCCCATTTATGGGGGGCATTTTAATCGCTTCATGTTTCATGAGTTCTAGTTTTTAAGCCTAAAGGGATGAGAAGGGGGAAAAGAGGGAAGCTATTGGATACTTGAAGAAGAAACTTGATGGACCCGATTCTTCCCTCTCTCCCGTTGCCTCCGCCCCAGGTCTATCGGGGTACGGCGGAGGGGAGGAGAAGAAAAGATAAGGGCAACAACATCTTTCTCTTTTTTTTGTACGGGTATGCCAATTTCACTTTTCTACTTGGAATTTAGAAACGGTGATCCGAAGATCCACCTTCACAAGTAGAAAGGGGAAATGAAACTTTTTCTAGTTTCTATTGCACACATATTTTAAGAAAAGAGACAAAAGGGTTTTTTTTATATGCCGTGAAAGGCGATTTCATTTGTTGCCGTGAAAGGCGATTTTTGTCGTAAAAGGCGATTTACAAGTCTTATCCATTATGAAAAACAAGAGTTGTGATTTTTGTCTCTAAAAGAAAAATAAAGTACAATAGAAATCAAGAAAAGGAATCTGACTTCTCATTCGATTGTGGGGACACGTTCAGATCGATGGTCGCGAGTCATGTATGGGCTCCTCCATCGTCCATGCAGATGAGAACACGATGCTTGGATTCTTGGCTTGGCTTTTTAACCTCAGATTTTTAAAGGACAAAGACTAAGAGAAGATCTTATATCCGATAAAAAGCTAAGTAAACGGGCTGAAAAGCCACGTTTTAGCCATGTTGGTAGAAGAAGGGAGGTCCTTGGGGGGGTGGCCCCCCAAGGGTGCTTCAATCACCTTTTGGTGGTCTTTGCAGCAGAGTTGCAGGAGTTCTGGATTTTCCGGGCAATTCTCTGGATTCTTTTTCCGTTCTTCGTCTCCTTTTTTCTGATCCTTTCCCCTTCGGAATGCCCTCCTATTTATAGGCCTTTGGTAGCCATTTAGGGGGGTTTATGAGCATTGAATGCATTAATGCTCATAATGGGAGGAGTTACAAGTTTTAAAGTATTTGTTTTGTAACTCCTTTTTCCTTGAATCTGATTGGCCGATGGAGAATAATGAGCTTTTAATTGCCTTTAATCCCCATCATGGGAGGAGTTTCATGGCTTTAATGCCATAAATCCTTTGACTTGTAACTCCCATTTGCTTGCTTTTGATTGGGCCGTCCAAAATAATGAGTTAATGACCGCATTAACTTGTAATAAAACGGATCATTTAACCTCATTAATCGGTCGCCAAGTCACTTGAAGAGTCGCGGGCCCCGCCGCGTCTTTTGGAATTCTTCTTGCGATGACCGCCGGTGGATCCACATGTTGTTTGATGTCGGATGGCAATGCAATTTCAGACATTAATTAATATCAACATGCTGGCAACATCTGTCCTGTCGATTTCACGATCGGGCGGGCGGAAAGTGTGCTTTCTTTGTCGGCTGGTTGGCGATTTCGAGGCATCTAATAATCATCCAATGATTTCGGCGGCGAATCCGTGATGTTGACGAAGATCGACGGATTTCATGCACGAAAAATCAGATTTTGGAAAAATCACAGGGGCCAATCAACTCGAAACGCGAAAAGGACCCGAAAAAAGGGGTTTCCGGCAACTTTTGGGTCGCCGGAATTCCATGGTCGCCGGCGACCATGGGCTTTGGGCCCATTTCTCGGCCGCCGTTCGGTCGCCTTTTCTTCGCCGTTTTTCGATTTTTTTTCATTCTTTTTTCTTCTGTATTTTTCCTGACATTTCCCCTCATTTATTGGCCTGATTCTCTTGAAGAAAACCCTACGAGAAGCCACACAAATCGGAGCACAAAGTTTCCTATTTTTCTGGAAAGCCGAAGACTTTGTTGTGCGGTTTTGCCGATTTTTTGTCAAGCATTGAAACTAAGCCAAACGATGTCGGAATGACCTGAAATTTGACGTGGAGCTTCTTGAGCAGTAGATAGGACCAACCATAGCTTTGGTTTGAGTTTTGAAGCCGTTCGGGGTCCTGCAAATGCTTGCCTTAATTTCGCCATGAGAGAAATGCCGAGCTTTGACCTGCGGTCAACCGATGTCCGATTGACCTGAAATTTGACAGGGAGCCTCCTGAGTAGTAAGTAAGACCAACCATGGGCTTTGGTTTGAGTTTTGAAGCCTTTTGGGGTCCCGTAAATGCTCGCCTTGATTTCACCTCGAGGAAAATGTCGAGTTTTGAAACTAGGCCAAACGATGTCCGTTTGACCTAAAACTTGACAGGAGACCTATTGGAGTCATTTTGAGATGATCCATTAGCTCCAATTTGGATGCCATGATTCTGGGGTGCTCCACCGCCGGTAGGTCTGTTTTTGCTTCCCGAGAGTTGATGAAGGGTCAATCGTTGTCCGTTTGACTTGAAATTTGGCATGGGGCCTTTTGGAGGTACTCTGAGACCATCCGTAGGCTCTGATCGAAGTTTTGAAGTCTTCGACACTGTCGCTGCCGGGAGCTCCTGTCTAGCTGTCGGAGGAGTGAAGTTAGGCTAACTGATGTTGAAATGGCCCGAAACTTCATGTGTACCCATCTTTTGGCTGCTTTGAAGGATCTTGCAGTTTTTGTTTGATTCTGACAAGATCTGGTGCTTGAAGTAGCGCATTCCTATTTATGGCAGGATGTGGCTCCATGTAGCTTTTGGTGTTGAAGGGACATAGCGACATTTTTTGTGTCAGCAAATGCCCCCTCGAGGTACAGCGACGAGGTGCGCGGCTCTAGCAGTCGGTGTGCCTCGAAGAGAATTTGAAGGAGATCTTCTTGCTTGACCAAGAGTCTTGAGCGTTTTTTCTTTGATGGAGTTGCTTTTTTTTGAGCTTCCAAGGGATTTTGCGGTAATGAGAGGGGTCATGTACCGTCTCAAGGCAAGGATTTTGAAATGACATTTGGATATGGGTTTTTGGTTTTGAGTTTTCCCTTTTAACCCTGTGAACCTAAAGGCTTTATGTGGCACATTAGGCGGTTAAGAAGGTTTTTGGTTTTTGACCTTGTGACCTAACAGGCTGTATGTGGTGAGTTAGGGGGTCGGGATTTTGGTTTTTGGTTTCGGTCTTGTGACCTAACAAGCTGTATGTGGCAAGTTAGGGGACCATGGTTTGGTTTTTTGTCACTCTTTGGGACAATTTTGGGTCCATTGGAGTGGTTTGGTTTTTTGTGGAATGTCAATTTCAAGATTGAGGCTTGATTTGGTGCATGGGGTTGGATGGTTTGGGTTTCTTTTGGAAGCCTATGAAGCTTGGAATTTTTTGTATGGTCCAATCAACTCAAGAGAGGCATGGAACCATTTTTGTATGCTCTTGGTAAGAGAAATTTTGACTGAAAGCCACTTTTAGTGCCTAGGTGGTCAAACCTGGCTCATATGGGCTAACCCATGGGACCTTAAGCTTTTTAAAAATGGCTTAGATCTCATGTGGTGTCATTTTGTAAAGAATATCTAAAAATATCCCTTTTGCGTAGAGAATATCTAAAAATATCCTTACTTGGAGAGAATCTCTCAAGTTTCCTTGATTTTGGGAGAGATTTTCTCAAAGTTTCTCAAATCCCCTTTCTTTTTGGAGAGAATTTCTCAAGAATCCCCTCTTTAGGAGAGAATATCTCAAATCTCCTTTTCTTTTAGGAAGATTGCTAATTTTTAGCACTTACCTCCTTGCTTTTCTCCTCCTTTCCTCTTTTGGTTTGCTTTTTCTATAAAAGCAATGGAGATGGGTTTTCTTCCTCTTGTTGCTTTCTTTTTGCAAAAACCTCCAAGATAAAGAATTTCTCGAGGATCTTCAAATTTCTTCTTCTTCTTCTCCATGGCTTCAAGTAGGTCTTCTTTTTCTTTTGGTGCTGTACGGACCTGGCCGTACAGCCACGTGGCCTGTGGGCCACGTCCCATGGGCCAACCCCTCTTTTTTTTTTTCTCTTTTTTTTTTTTGCTCACCATGATATGAGGTTTATGCAATTCAAGATGATCATGCATTCTTTTTTTTTTTAATGCATCAAGATAAAAGGCTAGAATTTCTAGGTCAAGTCAACACGGATTTTGACTTAGACAAAGTTTGATTGGTTTTGACCAAATTGGGTTGGAATTGGTCAAACTTTTGTCAAAGTTTTCCTAGCATCTAATGCATGATGGTTTTATGCATGATTTTTGGTAAATGGAATTGGGAGCATGATGATGTATACCTCGAATTTTCTTGCAAATCTTGGGATTTTTGGAGCTTGCAGCAATGTTGAGCCCACTTCTCCAGTCTCGCAGAATTTCGAGGAGCTTTGCAAGTTTTGGGATTTTGAGTTCGCAGCAATGTTGAGCTCTTTTCTGATCTTACAAAGATTTGAGAAGAAAGGCTTGATCTCGCAGCAATGTTTGAATTCGAGTCTTCTTCGAGAATCCTTCATTGATTATGAGCTCGCAGCAATGTTGAGCTCATCTTCAAGCTTCCTTTCTTTTTCGGGGTGCCTCCCTTTTCTTCGAAATTGCCCCGGAACCATGCCAAAATTTCGTTAGAATTTTTTTTTTAGCAAAATTCTATCATTTGGTGCTTGATTTCTTCCTTTCTGACTTTTGCAGGTGGTTCCTCCAGAACGAACAAGGGTAAGGGCCTTGTTACTGATGCACCTCAATAAGGAGATCAACGAAACTAGGCAGCGTCTCGAGTTGTAGGAAGAACAGACTGCTGCTAAATGGGCTGCTGTTCTTGAAGCTCGTGCTAGAGAAAGCACTCTGATCCGTCAGGTTGAAGAGGTTGACGGGAATCTCCGAAGGAAGACTCAGGAGCATGAGCGATGGCAACTTCTTTGGGAGGAATTCCCTTGTGCTGAAGATGGATCGCTGTTTTCTGCCGCATTTTATGGCGGCATCTTGAAGAAGCGTGGCCTGGAAGCTTTGGAGGCTGAGGCCAAAAGTCTGCTCGAGGACCTTAGTCTTTGGTTGAAGACTATGATGGAATGAGCTTTTGACAAACTTTCTTCTTTCATTTTTTTTGGTACCTCAATGTATAAATATTTTGGCACTCTATTTTTTTGTATCCCCTTGTTCTACTTAAATTCTTTTTTGTTGAAAATAAGCAAAAGTTGGATGGGAATGTTTGTTTGAAAATTTTGATCAAAAGGTTATCATTTTGTGAAAATCTTTTGTCAGAAGTGTTGTTTTGGCATGAAAGCCAGATTTTGTGGCACAAAGCCTGGTTTTTGATGGCTTGAAAGCCGAAAATTTTGAGGTGGCATGAAAGCCGATTTTGGTGGCGTGAAAGCCAAATTTTGGTGGCGTGAAAGCCGATGTGACGTGGAAGCCGATTTTTGGTATGAGAGCCGATTTTTTGTTTTTGGCGTAAAAGCCGAATTTTGGCATGAGAGCCGATTTTTTTGTTTTTGGCGTAAAAGCCGGATTTTTGGCATGAG
>QPKB01000004.1:46391816-46467237 GCA_003546025.1 Camphora micrantha | reverse complement strand
GAGTTGGAAGCCTCCGAAAATATTATGGAGGAACCACCTTCAAGTCTTCCAACAGAAGATTCTGTTCAAAAGATAGACTTGGGAACGCCAGATAGCCCACGTCCTGTATTCATAAGCAAGAATATAAAGGATGATGAGTTACCCGAGTATATCGCTTTTCTTCGTGAGTTTGTTGATTGTTTTGCATGGTCTTACGCTGAAATGCCTGGTTTAGACCCCAAAATAGCAGTTCACAAACTCAATCTACAAAAAGATATCAAGCCTGTCAAACAAGGCCAAAGAAGATTTCGTCCTGACATAATGGACAAAATTGAACAAAAAAACGTTGGCTTCATCCGCGAGGAACAGCATCCTGAATGGTTGGCCAACATCGTCCCAGTGACAAAGAAAAATGGGCAGATTAGGGTCTGTATTGATTATAGAGACCTGAACAATGCATGTCCTAAAGATGAATTTCCGCTCCCCATACCGGAGGTGATGATCGACAACACCTGTGGATTCGAGCGGATGACATTCATGGATGGTTTCTCTGGGTACAATCAGATAAAAATGCATCCTGAAGATGAAAGACACACATCATTTCGGACCCCATTTGGCGTGTATTGTTACACTGTAATGCCATTTGGTCTGAAAAATGCTGGTGCGACATATCAGAGGGCTATGATGAAGATATTCCAAGATATGCAGCATAAGACGGTCGAATGCTACGTTGATGACCTCGCCGTCAAAAGCAAAAAGAAAGAAGACCATCTCAAAGATCTTCGAGAAGTCTTCCTCCGACTACGCAGGCACAAACTGCGAATGAATCCCCTAAAATGCTTCTTCGGTGTATCATCGGGTAAGTTCCTCGGATTCGTAGTTCGGAAAGCGGGAATAGAGCTTGACCCTATCAAAGTCAAGGCTATCCTAGAAATGCCATCCCCAAAAACCCTGAGACAGTTAAAAGGGCTTCAAGGAAGATTGGCATACATTCGACGGTTCATCTCCAACCTGTCAGGGAAATGCCGTCCATTCTCCCGCCTAATGAAAAAGGGCGTGGACTTTGTCTGGGATGATGAATGCGAAACTGCGTTCCAAGACATCAAGTCATACCTGACCAAACCTCCAGTACTGGCTGCCCCCACAACTGGAAAACCATTTATCTTGTACACAAGAGCCCTCGACCACTCTTTGGGAGCTCTACTTGCACAAGGAAATCACGAGGGAAAAGAAGCTGCTCTATACTATCTCAGCCGCATGCTGGTAGGTGCAGAGCATCGCTACTCTCCAGTCGAAAAAGAATGTCTTGCAGTGATGTTTGCTGTACAAAAGCTACGTCACTATCTGCTGTCCAACACAGTATACCTGATCTCGAGGATCAATCTCCTGAAGGTCCTTGTCACAAAAGCAGGTTCCCTCAATGCCCGACTGGCAAAATGGTCTATCCTCCTGTCACAATTTGATATTAGGTATGTACCACAAAAGCAATCAAAGGTCAAGCTCTGGCAGACTTTCTTGCAGAGCATCCGTTGCCTGAAGATTCTCCACTCAGGGATGATCTCCCAGACGAGTCAGTCTACAACGTGGAGGCTTCCTTATCAAATGCTTCCTGGGATATGTACTTCGACGGTGCAACCAGGACAAGTGAAAAAGGAAATCAAATATCAGGGATTGGCATCCTCTTTGTTAGTCCCGACAAATACATGATTCCACACGCATTCTCGCTACTGGAACCATGTTTAAACAATGCAGCTGAGTACCAAGCCCTGATTGTAGGATTGGAACTCGCCCTCGAATCCGGCATCACAGTGCTAGAAGCCTTCGGGGATTCTCAACTGATCGTCAACCAGATGAATCAGAAATTTGAAATCAGGAAGCCTGATCTGTTGCCTTACTACAACAAGGCGCAATCACTTCAGCAAAAATTTGACATCTGTCATATCACCCACATTCGTAGAGGCGAAAACATCCGTGCAGATGCCCTGGCTGGACTCGCCGCCTCTATGGCGGTCCAAGAAGGAGAACACATGCAAGTTACAGTGTGTGAGAGAAGGATTCTCCCTCCCCTCAATACACACCAAGCAGTTGCTGAGTGCCACCAACTGGTTGGAAGTCGGATCTCCATCCTCAAACCTCCGATCGGCGACTGGAGAGATCCGTTCATTGATTATATTATGTTCGGAATCCTGCCTGAAGATCCAAAAGAACGGGTAAGTGTTCAAAGACGAACCCCAAACTTTCATCTGGACATTCCTTCAAAGATGCTTTACAGAAAATCCTACAATGGAGTACTTCTACGCTGCTTATCACAACAAGAAGCTGAAGAAACTCTCAAAGAGGTGCATGCTGGTCTTTGTGGAGCTCATCAGGCTGGTCCAAAGCTCTACGATCAGATAAAAAGGTTAGGTTATTATTGGCCTACCATGGTAGCTTACGCAATGCAATTTGCTAAATGCTGCCGACAATGCCAAGTTCATGGAGACTATGTCCACATGCCTCCAGAATGGCTACATCCTACAGCAATTTCATGGCCTTTCGAAGCTTGGGGTATGGACATCGTAGGTCCTGTCTCCCCTCCGTCAAGCAAAGGTCATCGCTTCATCTTCGCCGCTACGGATTATTTCTCCAAGTGGTCAGAAGCTTTTGCGCTCAATGAAATGAAGACCTCATCAGTCCTTCAGTTCTTGCGCACCAACATCATTTGTCGCTTCGGCATACCTAAAAGATTCATCCATGATAACGGACCACAATTCCGTGATCACAGATTCTACAGGTTCTGCGACAAATACAAAATCCAAAGTTGTCCTTCAACTCCGTACAATCCGGCGGCGAATGGACTGGCAGAGGCCTTCAACAAGATACTCTGCAAAATTCTCAAGAAAATGGTCTCTAGCCACAAAAGGGACTGGGGCGACAAACTATCCGAAGCTTTGTGGGCCTACCGAACCACCGTTCGAGGACCGACCCATAGCACGCCATTCTCCTTGGTCTATGGATGCGAAGCTGTTGTCCCTTTAGAGGTACAAATTCCTTCCTTAAGGGTATCTCTACAAAATGACATGACGCAAGAAAGCAATGTCAAATTAAGACTCCAAGAGCTGGACAATCTCGATGAGAGACGGCTCGAGGCACTCCAAAGCATTGAGCTCTACCAAGCACGCATGGCTGGATCTTTCGACAAAAAGGTCAGGCAATGCGCCCACAAAAAGGGTGACTTGGTTCTTGCGGTGAAAAGGCCGATGGTTTTCGCTCACAAATCCAAAGTCAAATTTGAACCAAAATGGGAAGGACCCTTCGTCATCGACCAAGTCTTCTCCAATGGCGCATACGCAGTTCTAAACATGGAAGGTGATAGATGTATGCTGCCCATCAACGGCAAGTTCTTGAAGCGGTACTGCCCTTGAAGACTTCCTCCACTGGGTCAGAGCGACGCCTGCAAGGCCAAAGCCTATTTCCAGGTACTTGCTCGTCAAACCCACTCCTTTTGGAACTTTCAAAACAATGCTTACTTTCATCGTTTCATTGTTCAAAAGAAAATCAAAATCCAAAAATCTAAGTTTAGGAGCCTCTTCCCAAACTTAACCAAAATTTTCGATCCTTGAAACCCAAAATTCTTGGTTTGAAACAAAAATCAGGACTTAGGAATTTCCACCCTAGTCCACCTTACCTTTTACTGCCAAAAATGGTTTTAGGTCAAAATTTACGACCCTCGTGTCTAAAAACAAAAATCGGGAAAGCGGTGTCAAGTCGATACTCGCAAAAACCCATGGGAAGGATGCGAACCCCATTCGATACTTCCAAAACCTCAAAACCGCAAGGAAGCAACACCTCGTTGATACTTGCAAAATTTCAAAAATCGTGGAGACGCAACATTCCAGTTGATATCCACAACCCAAATTTCAAAAGAAAAACAAAGGTTCAAAAAAACCTCAAATTTCAAAAATCGTGGGGAGGCGACATTCCATCGATACCCGCAAAACAAAATTTTTGAAGAAAAAGCAGGGAAGCGACGCTTAGTCGATACTTGCACCCAACTTCGCGAGGAAGCGACATTCCATCGATACTCGCAACTGAATGAGCAAGGAGGCGACATTCCATCGATACTTGCAATACCATTCAGCAGGGAGGCGACTTTTAGTCGATACTTGCATTTTTGAAAACCAAAAACCCGGCTTTTACGCCAAAAACTCGGCTTTTACGCCAAAAACTCGGCTTTTACGCCAAAAAACTCGGCTTCCACGCCAAAAATCGGCTTTCACGCCAAAAATCAAAACAAAATCTGGCTCTCATGCCAACAAAACAAAACTTGGTTTTCAAAAAATCCGGCTTTTACGCCAAAAACAAAAATCGGCTCTCATGCCAAAAAATCCGGTTTTTATGCCAAAAACAAAAAATCGGCTCTCATGCCAAAAATCGGCTCTCATGCCAAAATCCGGCTTTTACGCCAAAAACAAAAAATCGGCTCTCATGCCAAAAATCGGCTTCCATGCCACATCAGCTTTCACGCCACCAAAATTTGGCTTTCACGCCACCAAAATCGGCTTTCATGCCACTTCAAAATTTTTGGCTTTCAAGCCATCAAAAACCAGGCTTTGTGCCACAAAATCTGGCTTTCATGCCAAAACAACACTTTTGACAAAAGATTTTCACAAAATGATAACCTTTTGATCAAGATTTTCAAACAATCATTCCCATCCAACTTTTGCTTATTTTCAACAAAAAAGAATTTAAGTAGAACAAGGGGATACAAAAAAAATAGAGTGCCAAAATGTTTATACATGGAGGTACCAAAAAAAAAAATGAAAGAAGAAAGTTTGTCAAAAGCTCAGTCCATCATAGTCTTCAACCAAAGACTAAGGTCCTCGAGCAGACTCTTGGCCTCAGCCTCCAGAGCTTCCAGGCCACGCTTCTTCAAGATGCTACCATAAAATGCGGCAGAAAACCGCAATCCATCTTCAGCACGAGGGAATTCCTCCCAAAGAAGTTGCCATCGCTCATGCTCCTGAGTCTTTCTTCAGAGATTCCCGTCAACCTCTTCCCGCGCCTGTTGAACGGCCGCATTGGAAGATCTGGCAGATCGGCGAGGTGCATCAGTAACAAGGCCCTTACCCTTGTTCGTTCTGGAGGAACCACCTGCAAAAGTCAGAAAGGAAGAAATCAAACACCAAATGACGGAATTTTGCTAAAAAGAAAAAATCCAAGCGAAATTTTGGCATGGTTCCGGGGCAATTTCGAAAAAAAGGGAGGCACCCCGAAAAAGGAAGGAAGCTTGAAGATGAGCTCAACATTGCTGCGAGCTCATAATCAATGAAGGATTCTCGAAGAAGACTCGAATTCAAACATTACTGCGAGATCAAGCCTTTCTTCTCAAATCTTCGCAAGATCAGAAAAGAGCTCAACATTGCTGCGAGCTCAAAATTCCAAAACTTGCAAAGCTCCTCGAAATTCTGCGAGACTGGAGAAGTGGGCTCAATATTGCTGCAAGCTCCAAAAATCCCAAGACTTGCAAGAGAATTCGAGGTATGCATCATCATGCTCCCAATTCCATTTACCAAAAATCAGGCATAAAATCATCATGCATTAGATGCTAGGAAAACTTTGACGAAAGTTTGACCAATTCCAACCCAACTTGGTCAAAACCAATCAAACTTTGTCTAAGTCAAAATCCATGTTGACTTGACCTAGAAATTCTAGCCTTTTATCTTGATGCATTAAAAAGAAAAAAAAAATGGATGATCATCTTGAATTACATAAACCTCATATCATGGTGAGCAAAAAAAAAAAAAAAAAAAAAAAAAAAAACCTCTTCAAAAAAAAAGAGAGAAGAGAAAAAGGGGCTGGCCCATGGGACGTGGCCCACAGGCCACGTGGCTGTACGGCCAGGTCCGTACGGACCTGTCCGTACAACACCAAAAAAAAACAGAAGGCGAAAAAAAAAAGAAAAAAGAAAAAAAAGGGGAAGAAATAAAAAAAAAGAAAAAAAAAAAAAGCAGAACGTGCACAAAAATAAAGAAAAAAAAGAAGAAAAAAAAAGAGAAGAAAAAAAAAGAAGAAAAGGAAACTTTCCTACATCTACATGGGGTTTTTCTTGGAAAAAGAAGACCTACTTGAAGCCATGGAGAAGAAGAAGAAGAAACTTGAAGATCCTTGAGAAATTCTTGGAGCACTCTTGAAGGTTTTCTGCAAAAAGAAAGCAACAAGAGAAAGAAAACCCATCTCCATTGCTTTTATAGAAAAAGCAAACCAAAAGAGGAAGGGAGGAGAAAAGCAAGGAGGTAAGTGCTAAAAATTAGCAAACTTCCTAAAAGAAAGGGAGATTTGAGATATTCTCTCCTAAAGAGGAGATTCTTGAGAAATTCTCTCCAAAAAGAAAGGGGATTTGAGAAACTTTCTCCCAAAGAAAGATACTTTGAGAAAATCTCTCCCAAAATCAAGGAAACTTGAGAGATTCTCTCCAAGTAAAGATATTTTTAGATATTCTCTACACAAAAGGGATATTTTTAGATATTCTTTACAAAATGACACCACATGAGATCTAAGCCATTCTTAAAAGCTTAAGGTCCCATGGGTTAGCCCATATGAGCCAGGTTTGACCACCTAGGCACTAAAAGGGGCTTTTAGTCAAAATTTCTCTTACCAAGAGCATACAAAAATGGTTCCATGCCTCTCTTGAGTTGATTGGACCATACAAAAAATTCCGAGCTTCATAAGCTTCCAAAAGAAACCCAACCATCCAACCCCATGCACCAAATCAAGCCACAATCTTGAAATTGACATTCCACAAAAAACCAAACCACTCCAATGGACCCAAAATTGTCCCAAAGAGTGACCAAAAAACCAAACCATGGTCCCCTAACTTGCCACATACAGCTTGTTAGGTCACAAGGCTGAAACCAAAAAAACCAAAATCCCGACCCCCTAACTCGCCACATACAGCCTGTTAGGTCACAAGGTCAAAAAAAAAAACCAAAAACCTTCTTAACCGCCTAATGTGCCACATAAAGCCTTTAGGTTCACAAGGTTAAAAGGGAAAACGCAAAACCAAAAACCCATATCCAAATGTCATTTCAAAATCCTTGCCTTGAGACGGTACATGACCCCTCTCATTACCGCGAAATCCCTTGGAAGCTCAAAAAGCAACCCCATCAAAAGAAAAACGCTCAAGACTCTTGGCCAAGTAAGAAGATCTCCTTCAAATTCTCTTCGAGGCACACCGACTGCCAGAGCTGCACACCTCGTCGTTGTACCTCGAGGGGGCATTTGTTGACACCAAAAATGTCACTATGTCCCTTCAACACCAAAAGCTACATGGAGCCACATCCTGCCATAAATAGGAAGGCGCCACTTCAAGCACCAGATCTTGTCAGAATCAAACAAAAACTACAAGATCCTTCAAAACAGCCAAAAGAAGGGTACACATGAAGTTTCGGGCCATTTCGACATCATTTAGCCTAACTTCACTCCTCCGACAGCCAGGCAGGAGCTCCCGGCAGCGACAGTGTCGAAGACTTCAAAACTTCGATCAGAGCCTACGGATGGTCCCAAAATACCTCCAAAAGGCCCCATGCCAAATTTCAAGTCAAACGGACAACGTTTGACCCTTCATCAACTCTCGGGAAGCAAAAATAGGCCTACCGGCAGCGGAGCACCCCGGAATCATGGCATCCAAATTGGAGCTAATGGATCATCTCAAAATGACTCCAATAGGTCCCCTGTCAAGTTTTAGGTCAAACGGACATCGTTTGGCCTAGTTTCAAAGCTCGGCATTTTCCTCGAGGTAAAATCAAGACGAGCATTTGCGGGACCCCAAAAGGCTTCAAAACTCAAACCAAAGCCCATGGTTGGTCTTACTTACCACTCAGGAGGCTCCCTGTCAAATTTCAGGTCAATCGGACATCGGTTGACCACAAGTCAAAGCTCGGCATTTCTCTCATGGCGAAATTAAGGCAAGCATTTGCGGGACCCCGAACGGCTTCAAAACTCAAACCAAAGCCTATGGTTGGTCCTATCTACTGCTCAAGAAGCTCCACGTCGAATTTCAGGTCATTCCGACATCGTTTGGCCTAGTTTCAATGCTTGACAAAAAATCGGCAAAACCGCACAACAAAGTCTTCGGCTTTCCAGAAAAATAGGAAACTTTGTGCTCCAATTTGCGTGGCTTCTCGTCGGGTTTTCTTCAAGAGAATCAGGCCAATAAATGAGGGGAAATGTCAGGAAAAAATCAGAAGAAAAAAGAATGAAAAAAGATCGAAAAACGGCGAAGAAAAGGCGACCGAACAGCGACCATTCAATGGGCCCAAAGCCCATGGTCGCCGGCGACCTTGGCCCATGGTCGCCGGCGACCATGGGTGCATGGTCGCCTGCGACCATGGAATTTCCGGCGACCCAAAAGTCGCCGGAAACCCCTTTTTTCGGGTACTTTTCGCGTTTCGAGTTGATTGACCCCTGTGATTTTTTCAAAATCTGATTTTTCGTGCATGAAATCCGTCGATCTTCGTCAACATCACGGATTCGCCGCCGAAATCATTGGATGATCATTAGATGCCTCGAAATCGCCAACCGGCCGACAAAGAAAGCACACTTTCTACCCGCCCGATCGTGAAATCGACATGACAGATGTTGCCGGCACGTTGACATTAATCAATGTCTGAAATTGCATCGCCATCCGACATCAAACAGCATGTGGATCCACCGGCGATCATCGTAAGAAGAATTCCAAAAGACGCGGCGCGGCCTGCGACTCTTCAAGCGACTTGGCGACCAATTAATGAAGTTAAATGACCCGTTTTATGACAAGTTAATGCGGTCATTAACTCATTATTTTGGACGGCCCAATCAAAAGCAAGCAAATGGGAGTTACAAGTCAGAGGATTTATGGCATTAAAGCTATGAAACTCCTCCCATGATGGGGATTGAAGGCAATTAAAGGCTCATTATTCTCCATCGGCCAATCAAATTCAAGGAAAAAGGAGTTACAAAACAAGTAATTTAAAAACTTGTAACTCCTCCCATTATGAGCATTAATGCATTCAATGCTCATAAACCCTCCTAAATGTCTACCAAAGGCCTATAAATAGGAGGGCATTCGAAAGGGAAAGGATCCGGATCTAGCTCTCGCTCTCCCCCCCGATGAAGACAAAAAAAAAAATCCAGAGGCCCTGCAACTCTGCTGCAAAGACCACCAAAAGGTGATTGAAGCACCCTTGGGGGGCCACCCCGCCAAGGACCTCCCTTCTTCTACCAACATGGCTAAAACGTGGCTTTTCAGCCCGTTTACTTAGCTTTTTATCGGATATAAGACCTTCTCTTGGTCTTTGTCCTTTAAAAATCTGAGGTTAGAAAGCCAAGCCAAGAATCCAAGCATCGTGTTCTCATCTGCATGGACGATAGAGGAGCCCATACATGACTCGCGACCGTCGATCTGAACGTGTCCCCACAATCGAATGAGAAGTCAGATTCCTTTTCTTGATTTCTATTGTACTTTATTTTTCTTTTAGAGACAAAAATCACAACTCTTGTCTTTCATAATGGATAAGACTTGTAAATCGCCTTTTACGGCAAAATCGCCTTTCATGGCAACAAATGAAATCGCCTTTCACGGCATTCAAAAAAAACCCTTTTGTCTCTTTTCTTAAAATATGTGTGCAATAGAAACTAGAAAAAGTTTCATTTCCCCTTTCTACTTGTGAAGGTGGATCTTCGGATCACCGTTTCTAAATTCCAAGTAGAAAAGTGAAATTGGCATACCCGTACAAAAAAAAAAAGAAAGATGTTGTTACCCTTTATCTTTTCTTCTCCTCCCCTCCGCCGTACCCCGAAAGACCCGGGGCGGAGGCAGCGGGAGAGAGGGAAGAATCGGGTCCATCGTAGAGTAACTTGTAAGAATTGACGGTTGGCAAATATGACTCTCGATTAGAGAATTAGAAGCGAAAATCAATGATTTTCTAACACTTAGGCTTAAATAAGGCACGCTGGCGGTTCGAAAAGGGAAACGGCCCTCGAAAAAATCGAAAACCGGCACGATCACCTCGCTCGAGGGGAGAGTAACTTGTAGGAACTGACGGTTCGCAAATAGGACTCCCGGTTAGAGTATTAGAAGCGAAAATCGACAATTTTCCAACACTTAGGCTCGAAAACGGCCCGCGGGGGGTCCGGAACAGGAAACGGCCCCAGGAAAAATTGGAAACAGACACGAGCACCTCGCTCGTGGGTAGAGTAGCTTGTAGGAACTGACGGTTCGCAAATAGAACTCCCAGTTAGAGAATTATAATATAAAATCGACGATTTTCAAACAACTTAGGCTCGAAAATGGCCCGCCGGGGGTTCGGAATGGGAAACGGGTCCCAGAAAAATCGGAAACGGGCACGAGAAGCTCGTTTGATGGTAGAGTAACTTGTAGGAACTGATGGTTCGTAAATAGGACTCCCGTTTAGAGAATATGAAGCGAAAATCGACGATTTTCCAACACTTAGACTTGAAAACGGCCCGCTAGAAAAATCAAAAACCGGTGCGAGCACCTCGCTCGAGGGTAGACTAACCTGTAGGAACTGACAGTTCACAAATAGGACTCCCAGTTAAAGAATTAGAAGCAAAAATCGATGATTTTGCAACACAAAGGTTCGAAAACGGCCCGTCGGGGTTCCGAAATGGAAAACAGCCCCTGAAAAATTGGAAACCGGTGCGAACACCTCGCTCGAGGGTAGAGTAACTTGTAGGAACTGACGGTTCGCAAATAGAACTCCCGGTCAGAAAATTAGGAGCGAAAATCGATGATTTCTAACGCTTAGACTCGAAAACGGCACTCCGAGGTTCGGAACGGGAAACGGGCCCCGAAAAAATAAGAAACGGGCACGAGCACCTCGTTCGAGGGTAGTGTAACTTGTAGGAATTGATAGTTCGCAAATAGGACTCCTGTTTAGGGAATATGAAGCGAAAATCAACGGTTTTCCAACACTTAGGCTCTAAAACGGCCTGCCGGGGGTCCGAAAAGGGAAATGGCCCCCGAAAAAATCAGAAACAGGCACTAGCACGTCGCTCGAGGGTAGACTAACTTCTAGGAACTGACGGTTCGCAAATAGGACTTCTTGTTAGAGAATTAGAAGCGAAAATCGTCGATTTTCCGACATTTAGGCTTGAAACTGCCTGCAGGCGGTCCGGAACGGGAAACGGCCCCTGGAGAAATCGGGAAAAGGCACATGCGCTTCGGTCGAGGGTAGAGTAACTTGTAGGAACTGACGGTTCGCAAATAGGACTCACGGTTAGAGAATTAGAAGCGAAAATCGATGATTTTCCAACACTTAGGCATGAAAAAGGGCCGCTGGCGGTTCGGAATGGGAAATGGCCCCTGGAAAAAATGGGAACCGGCACGATCACCTCCCTCGAGGGCAGAGTAACTCATAGGAACTGACGGTTCTCAAATAGAACTCCTGGATAGGGAATTAGAAGCGAAAACATTGGATTTTCCAACACCTACGCTAAAAAACGGCTCGCCAGTAGTCCGGAATGGGAAACTGCCCCGAAAAAAAAGAAAACTGGAACGAGCACTTCGCTCGAGGGTAGACTAACTTGTAGGAACTGACAGTTCGCAAATAGGACCCCTAGTTAGAGAATTAGAAGCGAAAATCGATGATTTTTTAACACAAACGTTTGAAAACGGCCCGTCAGGGGTCCGAAATGGGAAATGGCCCCCGGAAAAATTGGAAACCACCGCGAACAGCTCGCTCGAGGGTAGAGTAACTTGTAAGAACTGACAGTTCGCAAATAGAACTCCCGGTGAGAAAATTAGAAGCGAAAATCGATGATTTTCCAACAGTTAGGCTCGAAAACGGCCTGCCGGAAAAATCGAAAACCGGTGCGAGCACCTCGCTAGAGGGTAGACTAACTGGTAGGAACTGACAGTTCGCAAATAGGACTCCCAGTTACAGAATTAGAAGCGAAAATCGATGATTTTGGGACACAAAGGTTCGAAAATGGCCCATCGGGGGTCCGAAAAGGGAAACGACCCCTAAAAAAATTGGAAACCTCCGCGAACAGCTCGTTCGAGGGTAGAGTAACTTATAGGAACTGACGATTCGCAAATAGGACTCCCGGTGAGAAAATTAGAAGTGAAAATCGACGATTTTTCAACGCTTAGGCTCGAAAACGGCCCGCTGGGTTTTGAAATGGGAAACGGCCCCGGAAAAATAGGAAACGGGCACGACCACCTCGTTTGGGGGTAGAGTAACTTGTAGGAACTGATGGTTCGCAAATAGGACTCCCGTTTAGGGAATATGAAGCGAAAATCAACAGTTTTCCAACACTTAGGCTCGAAAATGGCCCGTCGGGGGTTTGAAAAGGGAAACGGCCCTTGGAAAATTTGGAAACAGGCACTAGCACTTCGCTCATGGGTGGACTGATTTCTAGGAACTGACGGTTCGCAAATAGGACTTCCTGTTAGAGAATTAGAAGTGAAAATTGTCAATTTTCCGACATTTGGGCTTGAAAACGGCCTGCCGGGGGTGCAGAACTGGAAACGGCCCCCGAAGAAATTGAAAACAGGCACAAGTGCTTCAGTCGAGGGTAGAGTAACTTGTAGGAACTGACGATTCGCAAATAGGACTCCCGGTTAAAGAATTAGAAGCGAAAATCAATGATTTTCCAACACTTAGGCTCGAAAAAGGGCCGCGGCGGTTCAGAACGGGAAACGGCCCCCGGAAAAAATGGAAACCAACACGATCACCTCCCTCGAGGGTAGAGTAACTCGTAGGAACTGACGGTTCTCAAATAGAACTCCCGGATAGGGAATTGGAAGCGAAAACATTGGATTTTCCAACACCTAGGCTAAAAAACGGCCCGCCAGTAGTCCGAAATGGGAACTGCCAAGAGAAAATCGAAAACCGGAACGAGCACTTCACTCGAGGGTAGAGTAACTTGTAAGAACTGACGGTTAGCAAATAGGACTCCCGATTAGAGAATTAGAAGCGAAAATCAATGATTTTCCAACACTTAGGCTCAAATAAGGCACGCTGGCGGTTCGAAAAGGGAAACGGCCCCCGGAAAAATCGAAAACTTGCACGATCACCTCGCTCGAGGGGAGAGTAACTTGTAGGAACTGACGGTTCGCAAATAGGACTCCCGGTTAGAGTATTAGAAGCGAAAATCGACAATTTTCCAACACTTAGGCTCGAAAACGGCCCGCGGGGGGTCCGGAACGGGAAACGGCCCCCGGAAAAATTGGAAACCAGCACGAGCACCTCGCTCGTGGGTAGAGTAACTTGTAGGAACTGACGATTCACAAATAGGACTCCCGGTTAGAGAATTAGAATATAAAATCAACGATTTTCAAAAACTTAAGCTCGAAAGTGACCTGCCGGGGGTTCGGAATGGGAAACGGGCCCCGGAAAAATCGGAAACTGGCACGCGAAGCTCGTTTGATGGTAGAGTAACTTGTAGGAACTGATGGTTCGTAAATAGGACTCCCGTTTAGAGAATATGAAGTGAAAATCAATGATTTTCCAACACTTAGGCTCGAAAATGGCCCGCCGGAAAAATCGGAAACCAGTGCGAGCACCTCGCTCGAGGGTTAACTAACTTGTAGGAATTGACAGTTCGCAAATAGGACTCCTAGTTAGAGAATTAGAAGCGAAAATCGATGGTTTTCGAACACTGAGGTTCAAAAACGGCACGTCGGGGGTCCGGATCGGGAAACGGCCCCTGGAAAAATTGGAAACCAGTGCGAACACCTCGCTCGAGGGAAGAGTAACTTGTAGGAACGGACGGTTCGCAAATAGGACTCCCGGTTAGATAATTAGAAGCGAAAATCGATGATTTTCAAACGCTTACGCTCAAAAACGGCCCGCGAAAAAAATCGGAAACCGGTGCGAACACCTCACTCGAGGGTAGACTAACTTGTAGGAACTGACAGTTCGCAAATAAGACTCCCGGTTAGAAAATTAGAAGTGAAAATCGATAATTTTCCAATATTTAGGCTCGAAAATGGCCCGCCGGACGGGAAACGGCCCCCAAAAAAATAGGAAACTGGTGCGAGCACTCGTTCGAGGCTAGAGTAACTTGTAGGAGCTAACGGTTCGCAAATTGGACTCCTGGTTAGAAAATTAGAAGTGAAAATCGACTATTTTCCAACACTTAGGCTCGAAAATGGCCCGCCGGGGGCCCGAACGGGAAATGGCCCCCGAAAAATCAGAAACTCGTGCGAGCACCTCGCTTGAGGCTAGAGTAACTTGTAGGAACTAACGGTTAGCAAATAGGACTCCCGGTTAGAAAATTAGAAGTGAAAATCGATGATTTTTCAATGCCTAGGCTCGAAAACGGCACGCTAGGGGTTCGGAACGGGAAACGTGCCCCGGAAAAATCGGAAATAGGCATGAGTACCTCATTCGAGGGTAGAGTAACTTGTAGGAACTGATGGTTCGCAAATAGGACTCCCGTTAAAAGAATATGAAGCGAAAATCAACGATTTTCCAACACTTAGGCTCGAAAATTTCCTGTTGGGGGTCCGGAATGGGAAACGGCCCCCAAAAAAATCAGAAACCGGCACGAGTACCTCGCTCGTAGGTAGAGTAACTTGTAGGAACTGACGGTTGGGAAACAGGACTCTCGGTATGAGAATTAGAATAGACAAGTGACAATTTTCGAACACTTAGGCTCGAAATGGGAAACAGCCCCCAAAAAACCGGAAACGGGCACGAGCACCACAGTTGAGGGTAATATGAAGTGAAAATCTACGATTTTCCAACACTTAGGCTCGCAAATGGCCCGCCGGACGGGATACAGGCTCCAAAGATATAATCTGTTTCTACCTTTATTGTGGATTATTTTGGTTGCTGAATTATTGTTGTTCTTCTATCTTCTTGATAGAATATATTGCTGTACATGATTGATGAGACAGAGGGATTGCATCCAGGATATGATTTGTGGCCTTATGGGCACATGATCCCCGAATTAAGTGGGTCAAAAGTTTTGAAAATCTATTCACGAAGGCCACCTATTTCCACGGGTCCGGAATGGGAAACTGCCCCCGGAAAAATCAGAAACCGGTGCGAGCACCTCGCTCGAGGGTAGAGTAACTTGTAGGAACTGACGGTTTGTAAATAGGACTCCCGGTTAGAGAATTAGAAGCAAAAATCGACGATTTTACAACGCTTAGGGTCGAAAACGGCCCGCCGGGGGTCCGGAACGGGAAATGACCCCCGAAAAAATTGGAAACCGCCACGAGCACTTCTCTCGAGGGTAGAGTAACTTGTAGGAACTGACGGTTCACAAATAGGACTCCCGATTAGAGAATTAGAAGCGAAAACATAGGATTTTCAAACACCTAGGCTCGAAAACGATCCGTCGGGGGTCCGGAATGGGAAACGGCCCTGGAAAAAAATCGTAAATCAGTACGAGAACCTTCCCCGAGGCGACATTAACTTGCAGGAATTGACGGCTCGTAAATCGGACTCCCGGTTAAGGAATTAGACCTAAAAACATTGGATTCTTAACACTTAGTCTTGAAAATAGGCCGTCGGAGATCGAAAATGGGAAACGGCCAGCGGACAGCCCAGAAACCAGCACGGGTACCTTGTTGAAGGCCAAAGTAACTTGTAGGAATTGACGGTTAGTGAATCGGTCTTTCGGTTAACGAATTAAGCGCAAAAACTGCCTAAATCTCTACGCTTAAGATTTATATATATATACATGTTTATCTTTCATCTATAATGTAATTCATTGAAAGGATTCAATGTTGTTTTTGTCATTGCAGATTGATGGACTCTTTGGGGTTGGTTGCAGACTAGCTAAATATGTTTTATTGTTTTTAGTTTATTTGTATATGTATATTGGACATTTATATGGGACTATATCATTATTGATTGCAATATTTGTTTAATGAGATGAATGATTTGATGAAAAATGGCGATGGTTATTTGCATGCATTTTTTATATTGAATAATGGTGCATGAACAGGTTTATCTTTTGATACAGGTATATAAACAGGTTTACAGGAAAATTATATTGAAAAAATAAATACATTTAAAAAAATAATAGTTTTACCGACGTTTTTTTTCTTCGGTAAAAATATTTTTATTTTTTTTTGTATTTTTTGCCGACGAAAATAAAATGTCGGTAAAGGTATTATTATTTTTTATTTAAATTTCTTTTTTTTTTACTGATGAAAATAAAATCTCGGTAAAATGATTTTTATTTTTATTTATTTTTCATTTTCTTTTGTTGACGAAAAAATCACGACAGTAAAAGTTTTTTAATTTTTATTTATTTTTCGTTTTCTTTTGCCGACGAAAATAAAACGTCGGTAAAATGATTTTTATTTTTTATTTATTTTGTGTTTTCTTTTGCCTACGAAAAAATAATGTCGGTAAATGTTTTTTTATTTTTTATTTATTTTGCTGACAAAAATAATACGTTGGTAAAAGTTAATTTAAATATTTAGAATAGTAAAATGAATTCACCGACGTTTTTAAAATGTCGGTAAAGATAAAATAATCGTCGGTAAATCGCAAATTTTTGCCGACGAAAATATATTTCGTCGGTGAAATGTTTTATCCACGACTTTTTACCGATGTCTGGCCGACGAAAATATTTTCGTTGGTAAAGGTTTTTACCGACGTTTTTGACAGTTTTGGTGACAAACAATTTCGTCGCAAAAAGTGCAGTTTGGTATCTACAAATATAACTAAGATCACAACCATACATGGAACGATTTGACATTTGCATAGAGAGGATCAATCAACACACAAGATCTAACTCATACCATATCATCAATAAAGAATATAACTATGCATTCACAAGAAGGTATGGAGTTAGAAGGATATCATGGATCTCATGAAGATGAAAATGGATCTCATATATGGGTATACCTATTAAGAACAATGGTTTAATTCCAATTCATCTAAAATGATCCATTAATCTATCACGCAATATCTCCACTCTAGCAAATGTACTAAGCTTACAATGCAATGGAAAATGGATATGAGGATTATACCAAATGAGCTTAACACAGAAAATCACATATGTACTTACTAAGTTCAAATGATAATAAAACAAAAGATTTTTATATAAAGCACATAAACAATCATCAATTTGCATTAATGAAAATATATACAAGGTTATGCACAAACATGCAAATCAATGACACCATACCCAACCACGCAATGTAAGACATAACATCAAAATCAATTTGTATTTGAAAGAATGTGACTTTGTTGAGTAAAAATGCAAATTTTTTGTAAAATTTATTTCCTTCCAAATGATATGATCATAATCAAGCATAAGGAAATAATTCAAAGAAAATGCTTCTATAAATATAACCAATAAAGCTTAGGACATTTCCCAAAGTTTTTCGAATCACTTCAATATTCAAAATCCCAACAATGAATCATTTATAAAATTGTGATCAAGCGATTTTGAAAAACATGAAGTCAACTATTATAAATTTTCAGTTTGTACTCTAAATATGACAATAGACACTGATACAAATTGAACACATATTTTCCATACCAAAAGATATAACTGTTAGGAATTTTGTGTATTGCAATTTGATGGATGCATTATTATTTTAGCATCATTCGAATTTTCACACTTGCATTGATTTAGAAAAACTTGAAATCTTGATTTACTAATGCATTGTTTTAAATCTTGTAAATCATATGTTTTATGCATGTTTTGTTTTTAATCTTGGATGCATTTAATTTGGAAAAGAAGTTTTATAAATCAAGCTAGCCTATGTTTTAACTCTTTCAAATCATTTTAGCCTTTTATGTTTCATGATTTTAAATGCACTTAGATTGAATTAAAATCATGATTCCAAGCTTGATGTAATGGCCCAAAAGTCCCCACAAGAAAAAGCTTTGAAATATGCAATTTGTGGGGAAAAAGGTCCCAGGGCCCGCGTCGACCTGCAGTGTGGCCGGTCGACCAAGACCATGGACCCGGTCGACCGAGCCCACTGCGGGTCGACCGGGAAAGAGCCGTTGAGCTCTTTTTCAAACGGTCAGATTTATGACCGTTGAAGGCCAGGTCGACCAGGCACAGGGGCAGGTCGACCGGGGACTAGCCGTTGGGCATTTTTGTGTATAAAAAGAAGCTCATTCCTAAAGAAATTTTGAGGAACAAAGAGGCCCTCCTTGGGATGCTTTGAGGCCAATCAAAGGGGAATGAGCTAAGGATGGCTAAGGGACATTTGGAAAGCTAAAGCTTGGATTAATGAAGTTAAATCTCTAAGTAAGCTTTACTTTTCTTAATCATATGTTTTCATGCTTTGTTTTTAATATTGGTAAATCTTTTCTAGCATGATAAACTATGATTTGTTGTGTCCTTAACATGTATATGTTTTGAATTGATTTATTGTTTTGAATGCAACACTTTGATTCAAACCAAGTAGTACTTAAATTGGTAAATCTAAGTAAATCATGATTTGTAAACATCTTTGAAATTATATGTAACATGATTCCTATACTTGGTTGAATCTTTGGTTATTGTTTTTCATTATAAGAAAACCACTTTCAAATCTATCTTATGTTTTGGATTCAACAACTTCACAAATCATATGTACTTTTGTTTAAAAGTTTCACAACTTGCTTAGCTTTAATAGGTATATCATTTTCAAGTTGTATTTTAAGTACATGTAATTTGTCCCTTGATTTCGATCAAATCTATTTTTGTGTTTTACACTTTCAAATGCTTTAAGCATACATATATTAAGCTTCATTGTTAATTTGATTGAAATCCTTATGCCTCACATGTTTTGTTCTTAAACTTTCACAACTTGCTTGAACTAGATAGGTAAATCTTTTACAAGTTGTTTTCAACATGTGATTAGCATTCTGTCCTCAATCATAAATGTTTTTATGAGCTAAAACTTTTAAAAGCCTTTGGCATACATTTATGAGCTTTAATTTTCAAATTGATTGAGGACATCATACATATACATTGTGCATTCATCTTTGCATTCATAGTGTGTGTGTGTGAATTAGATTTTCACTTTCATATCCGCCTGTTTAAGAGGCAATTGTATTCAGCTTAAATTGTATCTCCATCAAGTGTATTCTAGACACTACTTAGAGAGATAACCAACCTTTTGGTTGTAGAGGTTATTGCTTAGCCTAAGAAAAGCATAGTGTAAGAGGTTATTGCTTAGCCTTAGAAAGCATACTGTAAAGGTTATTGCTTAGCCTATTGAAAAGCATAAATAGTGGAAATCCGGTGGGGTGTTGGATCACAAGCCGGTAGTGGATGTTGGCATTGAGGCCGAACCACTATAAATCCTTGTGTTATGGTGAATGCTTTGTGATGATTGTTTTTGTTATCTTTCATACTTTAGTTCTATATCATCACTTGTGACTAATTGATTTTAAAGAAGTTAGAATTTGGCATAATTGGTCACTTATTAGAAGCTCACCCTATTCACCCCCCTTTAGGGTAAGGATCCATGGACGTACAATAACTTGTAAGCTTGTAAGACCCCGACCCGAGTCACCTCGATTAGTACTAATTAAGTTGTGCGTTAGTGCTAAGTGTGTTTAGTGGATTTTGGTTTAGTTGGTTTAGAATAGCTTTGTCATAGCTTTGGGAATTTTTGAGTGCCTTTGGAATTAGTGGGGCCCTTTGGGGGTTCCTTTTTATGACTTACGTGTACTTGGGGGATTACTCGAGATTCTTTTGATTTGGTGTTTCCGAGTTACTTATTTTGTTAATTCCTTCAACTTTCATGTTGATCCCGTTCCCGTCCCGAATCCCGAAACTCGACTTTTCTAGCTTCTTGGGCAAAACAGTCTTTTTTCACTAAATCTGTACCCAAAATTTAATATTTCCGAAACCCGCGAAACATATACTTTTTGGAAAGTAGAAATTTCGACAATCATTTCTTCCTTCTTCGTCGTTTTCATCCGAGGTCTCGAGAACTACTATTTCAGCCCAACAAGGTTGCTAGTTAGTGGAGCCCACTTGTGTTGCTTATAAAAGAGAACTCATCCCCTCCTTTTCCCTTTTCCAGCACAACAGCCAACCTAGGGTTTCTTGCCTCTTTTCTTCTTCTTCTTCTTGGCTTTTCCATCATCAAGATACTACCAACTTGCACCAACATCTAAAAGGATTTCATCATCTTCTTCACCACTTCAAGGGCTTTCCATTGGTACCATTTGTGAAGAAATCTCTTCTCTCCAAGATCCTCATTTAGCTTGCCTTGCTCATTTAGAGCACCTATTGGTAATCTCTCTCCCTAATCTTCTAGATTTGTGTTCTTATAGTCCTTGAGAAGCTCCATTTTCTTTATTGGGAGCTCTCTCTTCTTATTGCTTGGTTTGACCCATTTTAGGGTTTGTTTTGGGGGTTTTTGTAGAGATTGTGTTCTTGGCTTGCAAGTGTGGTTAGGAGCTTGCTTTCCTTTGATTTGAAACCCAAGGCAAGTGGATGATTTGATATGTTTAGCTTTGAATGAGTTTTATGAAATGCATTTATGATTTCACCAAATATTTTGTGATATTAATGGCTTGTTTAAGTTTGAAATAAATTCACAATAGTGAATCTTGTTAGCTTGTTTTATCCATGCTTTAGATTGCTAATCAGATTTTAAGAATGTAGAAAAGGAATGACCCATTGAATTGCAGAAACAGAACCTGGGTTCTGTTACGTAGTTCACGCGGTCGATCGGCTAGGGAGCTCGGTCGACAGGCCACACGGGATCAGGTCCCCTGATGACTGACCCACTGCACTGCGGGAAACAGAACCTGGGTTTTGTTACGCAGTTCACGCGGTCGACCGGCTAGGGAGCTCGGTCGACCGGCCACACAGAAGTCAGGTTCTCTGGAACCTGACCAAAACACTGTTCACTCCTTTTTATTTACAACTGCCAGTCGACCGGCCAAGGGCTCGGTCAACCTGGCATTCATGGGAGGGGTCGACCTGACCTCCTCAGGTCGACCGGGACTGCAGTCTACACGGTCGACCGGCCTAGGGCCGGGTCGACCGGGCCAACTGCGAATCTCCCCTGGGAAGTGATTTTTACTCTTTTCTTAAATGGTCTTAGGTGGAACTTGGCTACTTTTTTCATTGAATTCACTTGACTTATCAGGAGATTGTTTGACCCTTTGCTTTGGTACTCAGGTCCCGTTATCGGTCTCCCCGAGGAGGAGCATGAGGAGGTGGTCGGAGAACCGCATCGCTTAGTTGAGTGGCACGCCAATGTTGTCGTCTAGACATTCGGGTGCTTGAGCTACGAAATATTTTAGGATAGAAACTAACCAATTATTTTGGGAACTTGATACTTTATTTTATTGGCCTTTGTTGGCCTCTATTTCTGGGGACAAAGTAATTAAACAATATTGTTGTAAACCTTAACTTTCTTTTGGGGTTATAGCATTAATGATCATTGCTCATTTTGATACTGGTATTAAATATGTGTTAATCTTGTTATCTTGGACATGAATGTATGAGATAGATTTGCTACACGCTTCCGCACATAAAAGAAATATTCATGTTGATGTGATATTCTCACCACGGACACCTGTGGGAAATCGCGTGTACGAGTGGCATTCTTTTGTGGACTCGTATACGTTTTGGATTTAAATTAATTCATCATCCATCATACACATTCACAATCAAACTAGTCCCGATTCCAGATTAGTAGGGCCCGCTTGTTCGTGGGGCCCGGTCCGGGGTCGCGACAAAGCTCATGGAAAACGGAAAAAAAATGAGGAACATAGGGGCAAATTATCAACAATGTTATTAAATTCAACATGCTTTACTCAAATTAATCGATCATGATATGTAACTATAAAATTTCTTATCAGCTAAATGAGCTTTACCACATGTAGTCATTTACACAATACCCCATGAAAAATCATTTTCATTTAAAGGAAACTTTAATAAGTAAGTGAAAGATGAAAATCATTTTTACATATTTCAATCCCCAATATCCACCAATTTTTTTTTTATAACTTTTATTTCAAAAATTGTAACTACTTGGAACACATACAAGTTGATTTAATAATTTTCCATTTGAAAGTATAACTTAAAAAATCAATGGAAAACTTAAATTGTTTCAAATCATTTGATTTACCAAAAGGATCTAATAATTACATTCATCAAATAATTTTCCAACATCAATTGATCATGAAAAATCTAGCTATGAAAGCTTTTGTTATCACAATCAATTGATCATCAATAGAAATGCACTACAAGAGATATAACTATATGAACAAAATGCAAATCTATCATGATAATATTGCAATCAAAGGATTTCGAAAATCATGAGATATAACTAAAAGTTCATGAAGACAAAATCAAATGATCACAAAGAAACATTTGCATTTTACGATATGTGACTATATAGAAACAAAATGCAAATGTAACATGACCAACAACTAGATATAACTGAAAAGAATAGGTTGGTCTAGAGAGGTTCAAGGCCTTAAGGTTAGTCTCAATGTCTACCTTTGAAGATTCACCTAAGGTCTTGATAAGGTTGTCCTTGAGAGTTCACTTTGAAGACCCACCAACTCTTGGAGATTTAACTTGAAAAAGTCTTAGAGTGGTGAAATGATTCTTTGGGGAAATAAAGAGCTAGGAAGTAAAATTTCATTTTCGACCATAGTTGAAATCATTTTAATGATATGCAAAAAAACACAACACTAGGGTTCTAATCTAGATTTTAGCTAATAAGGATCAACTCCGGGTTGTTAAGCCCTACAATGGAGTACCATGCTCTGATACCAATTGAAAGTCTGGGATCCGAACCTTAGAAGGGGGGTGGGGGGCTGAATTGGGTGAGCTACAAATTAGTGACCTATTATGAAAAATTTTAACTTCTTTAAAATAAATTAGCCACTAGGGATGATTATAAACTAAATGCGGAAGCTAATAGAAACAATCACCACAAAGCATGTACCGTCACACAATGGTTTATAGTGGTTCGGCCTCAATGCCTATATCCACTACCGGCTTGTGCTTCTACACCCCACCGGATTTCCACTATCTATGCTTTTCAATAGGCTAAGCAATAACCTGTACATTATGCTTTCCAAGGCTAAGCAATAACCTCTTACACTATGCTTTTCTTAGGCTAAGCAATAACCTTTGCAACCAAAAGGTTGATTATCTCTCTAAGTAGTGTCTAGAATACACTTGATGGAAATACAATTTTAGCTCAATACAGTGCCTCTTAATTAGGCGGATATGAAAGTGAAAATCTAATTCACACACACACACACACTATGAATGCAAAGATGAATGCACAATGTGTATGTATGATGTCCTCAATCAATTTGAAAATAAAAGATCATAAATGAATGCCAAAGGCTTTTAAAAGTTTTAGCTCATAAAAACATTTATGATTGTGAATGCTAATCACATGTTAAAAATAACTTCTAAAAGATATACCTATGTATTCTAAACAAGTTGTGAAATTCTAAGAACAAAACATGTGATGCATAAGGATTTCAATCAAATTAACAATGTAGCTCAATATATGTATGCTAAAAGCATTTGAAAGTGTAAAACACAAAAATAGATTTAATTGAAGTTAAGGGACAAATCATATGTAATTAAAAATACAACTTCAAAATGATATACCTATCAATGCTAAG
The DNA here is from genome assembly GCA_003546025.1 of Camphora micrantha. Classification (NCBI taxonomy): domain Eukaryota; kingdom Viridiplantae; phylum Streptophyta; class Magnoliopsida; order Laurales; family Lauraceae; genus Camphora; species Camphora micrantha. The sequence goes on along the minus strand of QPKB01000004.1, from coordinate 46,443,679 downwards.
CAAGTTGTGAAACTCTAAAACAAAAGTACATATGATTTGTGAAGTTGTGAATCCAAAACATAAAATAGATTTGAAAGTGATTTTCTTATAATGAAAAACAACAACCAAAGATTCAACAAAGTATAGGAATCAAGTTACATATATAATTTCAAAGATGTTTTGAAAAACATGATTTACTTAGATATAACAATTTAAATACTACTTGGTTTGAATCAAGGTGATGCATCTAAAACAATAAATCAATTCAAAACATATACATGTTAAGGACACAACAAATCATAGTTTATCTTGCTAGAAAAGATTTAACAATAATTAAAGCAAAGCATGAAAATATATGATTAAGAAAAGTAAAGCTTACTTAGTGATTTAACTCAATGGAACCAAGCTTTAGCTTTTCAAATGACCACTGTCATCCCTTGGCTCATTCCCCTTTGATTGGCCTCAAAACATCTCAAGGAGGGCCTCTTAGATCCACTTCTTTTCTTTAGGAATGAGCTTCTTTTTGTACCAAAAATTGCCCAACGGCTAGTCCTCGGTCGACCTGCTACCTTGCCTGGTCGACCGGGTAAACAACAGTCATAAATCTGACCGTTTGAAAAAGTAGCCTAAGGGCTCTTTCCCGGTCGACCTACAGTGTGGTCGGTCGACCGGGTCCATGGGCTCGGTCGACCAACCACACTGCGGGTCTACTGGGTCCTGGGACCGTTTTCCAAAAAAAAAAAAATGTATTTTCAAAGTATTTTTCTTGTGGGGAAATTTGGGCCATGAAATCAAGCCTGGAAAAATGTTTTAAATCAATCTACGATTTTTACAAACATGAATCCTAAAGTCCCTAAGATGATTTGAAAGTTTTAAAACCATAGGCAAGCTTGATTAGAAAATCTTCTTTTTAAAACTAAATGCATACAACAAGATTTCTACAAGTCTTAAAAACAATGCATGTGTAAATCAAGATTTCAAGATTTTTTAAATTAATGCATGTGTGAAAATTCAAATGATAATGCATCCATCAAATTGCAAATCACAAAATCCTTAAGACACCAACCAGTGGCTACCAAGGGTCAGATCATCCTTTGGTCAATTTGAGACAGGTGGGCCTTGGCATTTTCAAGGGTGATGGCAGCAATTGGGTAAAACCCTACCGGTTTCGTGGCCGTTTCAACGCCGACTCAGATTGGAACTCTTGGATTGATCACATCTAGCAGATTGGTGGTGCCATTCTGAAGGAGGCCGAGATCTTCGACGTGGTCCGTGCTTTTAGGGAGACCGTGATCTTTTTCGACAAGGCTTTCATGGCCATGTTGGAGTCTTTTCTTCCACAAACCAACACATTCGTTGTTACGAATGGTGAAATTGGTTTTTCCTTGACTGAGTTGAGTGCCATCACCGGGCTGCCTGTCCTTGGCAAACTCTATGAGGAGTTCATGCCTATTGACAGTGTCCTGAAAGAGCAATTTAAGGAATTCCAGCTTCTATACTTTCAGCTCGTTGCCTTTTATGATTTTTTTTAAGGAGAAGGAGGGCTCGAAAGTTAGGTGTAGTAGTTGGAAGAGTTTTAGCTCTTTGTCTTCCAACTTCTTTGATAGAGAGATTCCCGACAACAAGACCCGGGAAGCCAGAGCTAAGAATCCGGGTTCCAATAAGACTTCTGTCATGCGGGGAGAATTGAAGAATTTTTTTAAGAGTACAAATGCCATTTGTCCTGACATTGCATTGCGGAGGGATCTCGCTGTTTACCTCACTTACTGGCTTGGTGAGGCTGTTTTTGCTGGAGGAGATGGTACGCACATCAGGGCGCATTGCATTTTTCCGGCTTGTCAGATGGCGTTCGGAGAGCAACTGGCTTTGGTACCTGCTCTTTACTCCTATTTATGTACCGAACTATAGGCTATTCCTTTCCTTATTCGGCTTGGACTCCCCATGAACAAGGTATTTTTAGCCCATATTTTCTATTCATGGTATGTATACCACTGCCCTAGCTTCCATCAGTTGGGTGTTGCGCAGGACAATGATTCATTCATGATTCGGTTGGCTAGAGGAGTAGCCGTTTCCGAATCTCTTTTGTCTGCCCGTTTGAGAATCTGACGGTTCAGGGACGTCGAGATTGGGCAGTCTTCAGTGAAGCTTTCTTCGGGTCTGCGGAAGAAGGCTTTTGATTTTGGTGTCTTTCGTGATTCCACCAGGGCAGGGTCGGGAAGGTACTATTCTTTGACCAACGCAGAGAAGAGGTGGCTTTTTAACATACGAGTTGGTACAATGGTGTATCATAGACATCTTTTTGTTGACATCCGGCCGTATGTCCCTTCACGTTTTGCGTTGCAGTTGGGCTTCTCTCAAGGCGTTGTTGGAGCGCCTTCAAGCGTGGTGAAGCGTTTTGGAGGTTTGCAGGATGGGAGGAATGCATGGGCCTTTTACAGTGCGGAGGACACTACCACCATGATTTCCTATCCTGAGTTGCCTACTTTCCAGACTGCTAGCTTCACGACTCGTAGAGAGTTTTTCAATATACCGGGGGCTTTCTGTCGCGACCCCGGACCGGGTCATCGGGCCTAATCCGAGATCGGGACTGTTTTGATTTGATTAATGAATGTGTATGATGGATGATGAATTGATTTAAACCCAAAACGTATACAAGTCTACCAAAGAGTACCACTCGTACACGCGATTTCCCACAGGTGTCCGCGGTGAGGATATCACATCAACATGAATATTTCTTTTGTGTGCGGAAGCGTGTAGCAAATCTGTTTCATACATTCATGTGTAAGATAACAAGATTAACACGTCTTTAATACCAGTATCAAAATGAGCAATGATCATTAGTGCTATCATCCCAAAAGAAAGTTAAGGTTTACAACAATATTGTTTAATTACATTGTCCCCAAAAATAGAGGCCAACAAAGGCCAATATAAATAGAATAACAAGTTCCCAAAAGAATGGTTAGACCCAACCCAAAATGTTTCGCAGCTCAAGCACCCGAATGTCTAGACGACATTATCGGCGTGCCACTCAACTAAGTGATGCGGTTCTCCGACCGCCTCCTCATGCTCCTCGTCGGGGAGACCGATAACGAGACCTGAGTACCAAAGCAAAGGGTCAAACACGACGGTTTGGCAAACAGGTGAAAAGACATATCAATAAAGAAATTACCTTGGAAAACATTTAAACCTGTCAAAGCAATAGTTTCATAAAATGATAGAATCATTTATTTAAATGCATATGCAATATAAAACATGTAAGGTATCCAAGGAAACGGGAAACGAACAAGATGGCAACCACACATAGCTAAGTCCTCTATCACCGAAGTGACATGAGCATATCGGGATGTTGTCTCAGTCACCGAAGTGAGGAGATGCAACATAAGTAACATATACATACACATAATATAATACGGGACATGACCACGGTAGCGAACCAGGTATCGGGACAAGACCACGGTAATAACCGGGTAGCGGGATCCAAACTGCAGCTGGCGGGACGGGAAGGGGTCTCCAAGTCGGTGGATCAGACCAGCAAGGAAAGCCAAGCTTAGTGGTGCCGACTCATAGGTCAAATGACAAATCAAATCATGTATAAAACATATGGAGTGCATGTACATAAACGAGCGAGACGGGATGCTCAAAGGCACAAGTATCATTTTATTCGGGCATGTATAAACGGGCTAGCAAAATGCTAAAATATACTTTTAATACTTTCGGGATCGATAAATCAAAATTCGAGAAATTCGGGACAAGTGTCGAGTTTTAAGATAAATCGTAATTTGAGAAATTCGGGACTATTGTCGAGATTCAAGGTAAATCAGGTGAGTAAGGACCCCGTATGTCCATTGTAATAATGACTTGGTACTCCTTGAGTTTGGAGACATTCCGGGCTCTTTATACACTTTAGTAATTTTCAAACCTTTAAACGAACTTCAAAACAAACGGAACTTCAAAAGAGATCCTAAGTAAAATGTTAATCCTGAAGCATCGTACAACCTATTCAGTCACGAAGGGGATAGGATTCGCGATACCCAAACGTACAAACCTTGTGCATAGTTATAAAGGGGTATCCCTTGTCCCGTACTGTTCAAGATTGAATTAGTTTAAGTTCCGATACCACCGGATTAACTTCAAAGAATGTCGGGTCAAACAATCTCATGATAAGCCAAGTGAGTCCAATAAAAGGGTAACCAAGTTCCACCTAAGTCCATTTAAGAAAAGAGTGAAAAATCACTTTCTAGGGGAAATTCGTAGTTGGCCCTGTCGACCTGGCCCTCAGCAGGTCGATCGCGCACACTGCGGTCTCAGTTGACCTGAGGAGGTCAGGTCGACCCTCTCATGAATGCCCGGTCGACCGAGCCCTTGGCCGGTCGACCGGCAGTTGAAAATAAAAATGAGTGAACAGTGTTTTGGTCAGGTTCCAGAGAACCTGACCCCTGTCTGGCCGGTCGACCGCGTGAACTGCGTAACAGAACCCTGGTTCTGTTTCCCGCAATGTAGTGGGTCATTCATCAGGGGACCTGATCCCGTGTGGCCGGTCGACCGAGCTCCCTAGCCGGTCGACCGCGTGAACTGCGTAACAGAACACAGGTCCTGTTTCTGCAGTTTAGTGGTTCATTCCTTTTTCCTTTCTTTTGTGTTCATTCTTTTAGACCTGATTAGCAATCTAAATCATAGATAAAATAAGCTAATAAGGTTCACAAATGTGCATTTATTTCAAACCTAAACAAGTCATTAATATCACAAAATATTTGGTGAAATCATAAATGCATTTCATAAAACTCATTCAAAGCTAAACATATCAAATCATCCACTTCCATTGGGTCTCAAATCAAAGGAAAACAAGCTCCTAACCGCCCTTGCAAGCCAAGAACACAATCTCTACAAAAACCCCCAAAACAAACCCTAAAATGGGTCAAAACAAGCAATAAGAAGAGAGAGCTACCAAAAATGAAAATGGAGCTTCTCTAGGACCATAAGAACGCAATTCTAGAAGATTAGGGAGAGAGCTTACCAATAGGTGCTCCAAATGAGCAAGGCAAGCTTAATGAGGATCTTAGAGAGAAGAGATTTCTTCAAAAATGGTACCAATGGAAAGCCCTTGAAGTGGTGAAGAAGATGATGAAGTCCTTTCTTTATGTTGGTGCAAGTTGGTAATGTCTTGATGATGGCAAAGCAAGAAGAAGAAAGGAAAACCCCAGGCAAGAAAAGTTGCTGGAAAAAGGAGAAAGAAGGGAGATGAGTGCTTATATAGAATTTGCAAGTGGGCTCCACCTCTTTGGAAACTTGGAAGGCTGAAATAGTAGTTTTTGGGATCTCGGATGAAATCGACGAAGAAGGAAGAGAATGATCGTCGAAATTTCTACTTTCCCAAAAGTATATGGTTCGCGGGTTTCGGGAGTATCAATTATTTGGTCCAGATTTAGTGTAAAAAGACTACTTTGCCCAAGAAGCTAGAAAAGTCAAGTTTTGGGATTCGGGACGGGAATGGGATCTACATGAAAGTTGAAGCGATTAACAAAATAGGTAAATCGGAATAAAACACCAAATCAAAAGAATCTCGAGTAAGCCCCCAAGTACATGTAAGTCATAAAAAGGAACCCCCAAAGGGCCCCACTAATTCCAAAGGCACTCAAAAATTCCCAAAGCTATGACAAAGCTATTCTAAATCAACTAAACCAAAATCCACTAAACAAGTTCAAGACTAACACGCAACTTAATTAGTACTAATCGAGGTCACTCGGGTCGGGGTCTTACACTTTCCAAGAAGGAGCTTGATATAAAGCAGTCTTCTGGGAAGGATCTTGGCAAATCAGACGGCATCCGACGAGAGGCAGTTTTGGCTTTCCTTTCTAGAGAGAAGCTTAAGATAGGCTTTTTCGGTGATCAGGACGTCATCATATCAAGAGCTGTTCAAGAAATATTTGGTGAGGTCTTGAAACAGCTAGCGGAGGAGGAGGCCGAAATCGACGCTTGGATGCGAGTGGAGCTGAAAAAGGCTTCCATGGAGTCCATTGGGAAAAGCAGACCACTTTGATAGTGAGGCGAGTTCTTCGAAGACCGACCCACAAAAGCAAGAGGAAGAGAGGACAACGTCGTAATAAGAGGTGACACGAAGACTCTCTTGATCTGGAAGTCCCTCTTACCATTTCTGAGGAAGTATCAGGTGATGCTTATGAGCCTCCTGAAAAGAGGAGCTGAGAAGAGGAGATTACTGGTCATGGTATGATCCTCCTTCTTTCTTTTGCCGCTTCTTTTCGTTTATGAATGAATTTTTTTTTTTATCCGCTACCTTCTTTTCTTTTAGCAGAAGATGATGATTTGGTGATGCTCGAGGTTCCGGCCGATGAGGCGATGATCGACCCAATTGCGGCATTTGAAGAAGAACCAAGGGATTCTGGAGTGGATCCAAATCCTTCACCTGGTATGATTTCTTCTGCTTTTTCTCCCTTTTTGTCTGTACTGTCATTTGCTAACATGTTGCTTTGTTTTTTTTTTTTAGCTGATTTGCCAGAGGATTCTGACTACTTCGAGCCATCCATGGATGCAACCTTTGACGATGCTTCGGATGAGCTCATGGAGGCAGAAAGTATTCCGTCGGTCGTCGAAGAAGGTATTTTGTAGTAATAATCTCGATATTGATTTTTGACAAGATCATATTCATACATTTTCGACTTTTATTGACAGATTGTGAAGCAATGGGAGAAGTTCCTCCATCTTCCTCCAGGCCAAAATAGGAGATACCTATAGCCGATCCATAAGCAGGGCCTTATTCTACTAGTTTCAACGCGGCAGAGGTGAAACCTCATGATGAGTCAGCTTCTTCAATTGGAAAGAACTTATTGATTACTCCTCCAACGGTGCATGACATGGACAGTCGGATGCCAGAGCATGGCGAATCCTCATCTGGGCCGTCTCTTTAGTATGTAAAGAAGGTGTTGAGGAGTGTTTTGAGCTCATGGGTCGAGACTCTCACTTCAGGTCACTTGGAAGCTGGCTTTAGCATGATCAAGCATGTGCAGGACATTCTTTCCGAGAGTGAAATGGTTGGTCTAGATGTCACTGGCACCAGGGCATTTGTTAATGATATCATTGCACTAGGCAACAAGTGGTCTGAGACTGAGAGCTTTCCAAAGGGTGACCTTTTCAGGGAGATGTTTTTGAAGCCTTCCAGTGAGGTCAAATCCGAAGTGGATGAGATCTCGCGGACTCGGAAGCAGTTTGTTCGGGAGAGGAATGTCACCGAGCTAGCTATCATTGAGCTAAAACATGACCTGCACCGTCTTAATAGGGAGGTCATCGAGACCAGACAGTGTCTTAATCTACTGGAAGAACAAGTTGCTGCCAAATGGGCTGCTATTGTAGAAGCACGTGCTAAAGAAGGGACTATCATTCGCCAAGTCGAAGAAGCTGACAGTAATCTTTGGAGGAAGACCCAGGAATATGAGCAATGGGAAATGCTTTGGAAAGAGCTTGCTCGTGCTGAAGATGGGTCGCCGCGTTCTTCCGCATTTTATGGGAAGATTTTGAAGAAGCGTGGCCTGGAAGCTTTGGCGGTTAAGGCCAAGAGTCTGCTTGAGGAGTTTAATCTTTGGTTGAAGACTATGTTAGACTGAGCTCCTGAGTTGTAACAAACTCCTTTTTTTTTTTTTTTGGTACCTCTATTTATAAACATTTTTGGTACTATATATTTTTTGTATTCCCTCCTTTCACTTAAATTATTTTTTAATGAAGACAAATTTAAGCAAGAGCTGAATGGGAATGTTTGCTTGAGAATATTGATCAAAAGGTTGTCATTTTCTGAAAATCTTTTATCAAAGGGTTGTTTTGGGCATGAAGGCCAGATTTGAGACGGCATGAAAGCTTGAATTTTTGAGATGGCATAAAAGAAGAATTCTGTGGCATAAAAGCAGAATTTGTTTGTGGCATGGGAGCCAAAATTTGTTTGTGGCATGGAAGCCAAGATTTGTTTGTGGAAAGGAAGCCAAAATTTTTGGAGATGGCATGAAAGCCGAATTTTGTGGCGTAAGAGCCAAAATTTGTTTGTGGCATGGAAGCCAAAATTTTTTTTTGGCATGGAAGCCAAATTTTTTTTGTGGCATGGAAGCCGAATTTTTTTTTTGTTTTTGGCATGAAAGCCGAAAATCTTTATTTTTTGGCATGAAAGCCGGATTTTTTTTTTTTTTGGCAAGAAAGCCTGATTTTTCTGAAAACCAAGTTTTGTTTTGTTGGCGTGAAAGCCAGTTTTTTTTTATTTTTTAGCGTGAAAGCCGAGTTTTTTGATTTTTTTTTTTTTTTGCGTGAAAACCAAGTTTTTGATTTTTTTTTTGGCGTGAAAGCTGGGTGTTTGATTTTTTTGGAGTGAAAGTCGGGTTTTTGGCATTTATAGCCGATTTTGTGGCATTAATAGCAAGGTTTTGTGGCATGAGAGCCAGATTTTGGTTTTCAAAGATGCAAGAATCTACTAAGAGTTGCCTCCCTATTGAATGGTATTGCAAGTATCGATGGGATGTCGCCTTCTTGCTCATTCGGTTGCGAGTATCGATGGAATGTCACCTCCTCGCGGATTGGGGTGCAAGTATCGACTGAAAGTCGCTTCCTTGGTTTTTCAAAAAATTTTGTTTTGCGGGTATCGACTGAATGTCGCTTCGCCACGTTTTTTTTTTTTTCAAATTTGAGTTTTTTTTTTCTTTTTTGAAAATTTGAATTGTGAATATCAACTAAACTGTTGCGTCTCCATAATTTTTTGAAATTTGGGTTGTGGATATCAACTGGAATGTTGCGTCTCCGCAATTTTTTGAAAAATTGCAAGTATCAACGAGGTGTCGCTTCCTTATGATTTTAAGGTTTTGGAAGTATCGAAAGGGGTACGCATCCTTCTGATATTTGGGTTTTTGCGAGTATCGACTGCACGTCGCTTCCCCGCGATTTTTGAAAAACCTTTTTTTTTTTTTGTTTAAAGACATGAGGGTGATAAATTTTGACCTAAAACCACTTTTTGTGGTAAAAGCTAGGGCGGACTAGGGTGAGAATCCTTGAGTCCGGATTTTGGTTAAGTTCAGGAAGAAGCTCCTAAACTTGGAATTTTTTTATTTTTATTTTTTTAACAATGAAACTATGAAAGTAAGCATTGTTTTGAGATATTTTTTTTTTTTTTGAGAAATATTAACATAAGGATGAAAATTCCAAAAGGGATGGGTTTGGTGAGCAAGTACCTAGGAATAAGTTTTCGCCATATAGGCATCGCTCTAACCTGTTGGGGGAAGTCTTCAGGGGTAGTACCGCTTCAAGAACTTGCCATTGATGGGCAGCATACATCTGTCACCTTCCATGTTTAGAAGAGTGTATGCGCCATTGGAGTAGACATTGTTGATGACAAAGGGTCCCTCCCATTTTGGTTCGAATTTGCCTTTGGATTTGTTAGAAAAAACCATTGGCCATTTTACTACAAGAACCAAGTCACCCTTTTCATAGGCGTGTTGCCTTACCTTCTTGTTGAAAGATCCTGCCATGCGTGCTTGGTACAGCTCAATGCTTTGTAGAGCTTCAAGCCGTCTCTCATCGAGATTATCCAGCTCTTGGAGTCTCAATTTGAAAATATATCTATAAGATTGGAGAGATTGTTTACTTGTAGGGTCTTCAAATGGACATGGCTAGGTCAAAGAGAGTCCTAGGATGCTTGGTTTTCCTTCTCAATGCTATCAATGAACAGCTTGCAAGGTAGGTGTAAGACCCCGACCCGAGTGACCTCGATTAATACTAAATAAGTTGTGTGTTAGTTTAAAGCGTGATTAGTGTATTGTGGTTTAATTAGGAATAAAATAGCTTCTGTTATAACTTAGGGGAATTTTGAGTGCCTTGGTACTTAGTGGGGCGTGTGTTAGTTTAAAGTGTGATTAGTGTATTGTGGTTTAATTAGGAATAAAATAGCTTTTGTTATAACTTAGGGGAATTTTGAGTGCCTTGTTACTTAGTGGGGCCCTTTGGGGGTTCCTTTTATGACCTTGCGTATACTTGGGGGATTATCCGAGATTCCAATGATTTGTATTTCATTCCGTTTGACTTATCTCGTTAATCTCTACAACTTTCAAGTTGATCTCATTCCCGTTCAAGACCTTGAAACCTGACTTTCCTACTATTCAGGGCAAAATAGTCTTTTCACACTAAATCTATATCCAAAATTTGATATTCCCGAAACCCGTGAAACATATACTTTTTGGAAATTAAAAATTTCGACGAACAACTTTCCCTTCTTAGTCGAATTCATCCGAGATCCCAAAAGCCATGATTTCAGCCTCACAAGAATTTCAAGTGGTAGAGCCCATCTCATTTTCTATAAAAGGAGAACCCTCCTTCTCCTTTTCATTTTTTCCAGCACAAAGCTTAAACTCCAACCTAGGGTTTCTCCTTTCCCTTCTTCATCTTGCTCTTCCATCTTCCAATCTCCACCAAACCTTTACCATTGGAGAAATGCTTGTCTTCTTCCTCTCCTTGAGAGCTATCTTTTGATACCATTTTGGACAAAATCTCCGATACCAAGACCCTCTTTGGAGCTAATCTTGTCTATTTGGGAGCCTTACATGTAAGCAATCCCTCCCTTTCTCTTTGATGTGCGTTTTCCTAGCCTTTGGGAGCTCCATTTTCATTATTGTGAGCTTTCCTTCTTGATCTTTGTTTTAACCAATTTTAGGGTTTGTTTTGGGGGTTTTTGTGTAGCTTTTGTTCTTGGCTTGGAAGAGGTGATTAGAGGCTTGATTTGCTTGATTAGAGACCTAAGGCAAGTGGATAATTTGATATTTTGAGCTTCAAATGGTTTTTATTAGAAATATGATGATTTATTATTCATTCTTGACTTGCATTAATTTTTGAAATAAATGCACTTATGAGTGTTGTTGGTATGTTAAACTCTTAGGAAAGGTAGCATTTATAACCTTTCATTTAATGCTTGTTTTTGACTCAATTGAATTTAGTGATTGTTAGATTTCTTCTCTCATTTGTGGTTAAATGTGGTTAAGAAGAAGGTGGATGGATGGTTGTTTATGGAGGACTGGATGGTGTTTTCAGTGATGTTTGAAAGTGGTTTGAGCCTCTTAACTTGATGGAGAAATGGGGCTCAAAAGAGACTTGTAAAAGGAGAAAAAGAAGAGAAGCAAAACTGTCATGGAACCATTTTCTGGACAGTTCGCTCGAGCGAACTTCACAGGTCGCTCGATCGACCTGTCCAAGAAAGGGTTTCGATCCATCCAGTGGACAGTTCGCTCTAGCGAACATTTACTCGCTCGAGCAAACTCTCTCAGAACCCTCACAGAGAGTTGTTAGCTTGAGCTAACTGATTTTTCGCTCGAGCCAACATGTCCACTCTAGCGAACCCTTCCAAAAGCCATTCCAGAAACCACTTCGTTCGAGCAAACCTCTGGTCCGCTCGAGCGATGGGTACTATTCATCTGGGGATATTTTGGGAGTGAAAATGAAATGTTTAAATGATTGAGAGAGTTTTGTTGGGAGCCATATTGTGAAAGGAAGACTTATAAACATTGTTTAAACTCGTTTGAGAAAGAAGCCACATCACGAAGACTCATTTGAAGTTTTAAAAACTCATAAGGTGTATAAGGTGCCCGGAATGTCTCTAAACTCAAGGAGTACCAAGTTATTATTAAAATCGACATACGGGACCCCTATTCACCTTGGACAAATCTTGAACTCCGATATTTCTCCCGCAATTTTAAAAGTTAAATTGTACCCTCTTGTTCCTGAGTTTTATACTACATGACTTGTTATCCCCGAAAGCATTGATATTGTACTTGTTATAGTTGCTAGCCCCGAAGTACATGACTTGATATAAAATGAAAGTTATGCCTTCGAGCATCCTTGTCCTACCTGGTTATTTACTTGTACTTGATGTATTTATACAAGTCTTGATATTTGTTATTTGACCTATGAGTCGACACCACTAACCTTGGATAACCTTGCCGGTCTGATCCACCGACTTGGAGATCCCCCTCTTGTTCCGCCAGCTGCAATTTGGATCCCGCTACCTTGTTATTACCGTGGTCTTGTGCCGATACCCCGGCTTGCTACCGTGGTTCCCGATGTCCGGCTCGCTACCGTGGTCATGTCCCGTATTATTATATATGTATATGTAAATTTCGTTGTACCTCCTCACTTTGGTGACCGAGGTCAACGCCTTGATATGCTCTTGTCACTTCGGTTGCCATCTTGCTTGTTTCTTGTTTCCTTGGTTACCTTTACATGTTTTACCTTGCATATATATTTTTGAATAAATGATTCATTTCTTTTATGAAAGTTATTGTTTAAACAGGTTTTTAATGTTTTCCAAGGTAAATGTATTTATTATTGAATTATCATATCTTTTCACCCACTTGCCAGACCGTCGTGTCTGATCCATTTATTTGGTACTCAAGTCCAGTTGTTGGTTATCCCAAGGAGGAGCATGAGGAGGCGGTTGGTGAACCGCAGCGCTTAGTTGACTGGCACGCCGATGATGTCGTCTAGACATTCGGTTGCCTCGAGATACAATTCATTTTGGGGTTTGTGGATAACCTATTTCTTTTGGGAAACTATTTTATAGTATTAGCCTTTGTTGGCCTCTATTTTTGGGAAATGTAATTAACTAATCTATTGTGTAAACTTTAACATTACTTTTGGGAAATGCTAACATGATCATTGCTCATTTTGGTATTTGTTATAAATGTGTTATCAGTCATGCCATTATGGATATGAATGTGTGAATTAGATTTGCTATAGGCTTTCACATTTAAAAGAAATATTTATGTTGTTGTGATATCCTCACCGCGGACACTTGTGGGAAATTACATGTGTTAGAATCACACGATCACTGAGAGGGGTGGTGAATCAGCGATGTCTCAATACTTTTTAAGTGAGTCCAAATAATCAAAGCAATAAAACAAAATGCAATCTCAATACTTTTTAAGTGAGTCCAAATATGCAATCAACCACAGGAACACAAGGTTTTAACGTGGTTCACCCAAAGGCTACGTCCATGGTGCAACAACTACTCGGACACCAATCCGAGGCTAGTCATACTGATTATTTCTGAAGCTTCAACTTCAAGGAGCACCCACCCCTGTTTCAGATCGCACCCACTATCTAGGAAGCAACAACTTCCTTTACAATTCGTCTGCACCAACAGACAGGATCACCAAACCCCAATACCAAGCACCCACTTGATATTTTACAATGATTAGAGAAGAACCCTTTACAGAAATTAATCTCTCACTCTCAATCCCATACAATCAGACTCTTAATAAATATGAATTGAGAGACACTTATATGAAGAAACTACTGATGAAGAACCATCTTCTTGATGCAGAGTTTCTTCTTTACTTGCTGTAACGGAATCACAGTAGTAACTCCTTGTAAGCTCACACACCCTCACGAATCTCTCTCTTTCTGTCTGTCTCTGTGTGTCTTTCTGTGTATGTTCAACGATCCCTAGCATGCCTTTTTATAGGATTTTCCAACCCTAATTCGTGATTGCAAAAGGACTAGGAGAGGTTTTGGAAACTCCTGCAAGGATAGAAAGTGCTCCCCTGTTTTTTTTTTCGTGCAAGTTTCTGTTTTGAGCACTCCTTCAAGGATTGGAAGAGATCCCATGTTTCCTGGCGTGACTTTCTATTTTGAGCTCTGCGCTTGACCGACCTCAGTGCTTTAACGAGCTTTGCGCTTTACCCAGCTACTCAGTGCATGAACGACCTTTGCGCTTTACCTAGCTTCTCAGTGCTTGAACGACCTTTGCGCTTTACCGAGCTGCTCAGTGCTTGAAAGACTTTACCGAGCTGCTCAGTGCTTAACTACGCACTGCGCTTTACCAACCTCAATGCTTTTCCAAACTGACAAAGCTCAACGCTTCGCTAGTGCTTGAACGATCTCTGTGCTTGACGCTTTGCCAAACTGAGCTGTCATGGCCGGGATCAGTGCTTTACCGAACTCTGCTTTGATTCTTTTTGCGCTTTGTGCTTCGACGAACTGAGCTGCCATGGCCGAGCTCTGCTTTTACTGAGCTCTTTGCTCTGGGCTCTTTGCTTTTACCGATCTCCATTCTTTTTACCGATTGCTTTTCTTTTTACTGATCTCCTTTCTTTTATCGTAACTGAGCTAAGGCATTCTGTGCCGAGCTGAGGCATCCTGTGCTGTGCCGAGCTGAGGCATCCTGTGCTGTGCCGACCTGAGGCATCCTGTGCTGTGCCGAGCTGAGGCATTCTGTGCTGTACTCGTGTGACAATGTGTTGACAATAATTCCAACACACAATACCGAGCTTCTCTTCAAAATCCAACAATCTCCCCCTTTGGAATTGTTGGCAACACTTGGAACATGTTAACCATCAATCGATCTTGCACACAAGTTTCTGTTCTGTTCTGAACTACTGTAGCATGTCTTCTCGGCAGTTACAGACTCCTGTTCTGTTCTGAACTACTGTAGCATGTCTTCTTGGCAGTTACAGCTCCTCCTGAACAACATGTTCTTATTCTCCCCCTTTGACAACAATCACAAAGGGACTTGCTTAGGAGCAAAAAGAATAACAATAATGCATGCTCCCTTAACAAGAAGGTCTCCTAATGCTTGGGAGAGTGAGTAACTCCCAATTTCTTGCAAAGATACTAGAAGACTTCTTTTGGTAGAGGGTTTGTGAAAATATCAGCCACTTGTTCAGTGGTTGGAACATATTCCAATTTTACCTCACCATCAGCAACCTTTTCTTTGAGAAAGTGATAACGTATGGCAACATGCTTTGTGCGGGAGTGCTGGACAGGGTTTTTGGAGATATGAATGGCACTTGTGTTGTCGCAAAAGATTGGCGTAGGATCTTTCGTTTGAACATCGAGATCTGAGAGCATTTGACGCATCCACAGTACTTGGGTGCAGCAAGTTGCTGCTGCTATGTACTCTGTTTCCGTTGTAGAAAGAGAAACTGAATCTTGCTTCTTGTTGTGCCAAGCCACCAATCTTTCACCAAGATAGAATGCACCTCCACTTGTGCTTTTGCGGTCATCTACACATCCAGCCCAGTCAGCATTAGAATATGCAATGAGAGTGAATGATTTACCTTTCGGATACCAGATGCCGAGCTCCAAAGTACCCTTGAGATACCGAAATATCCTCTTCACTGTTGTAAGGTGCTCTTCCGTTGGTGATGCCTGAAATCTCGCCACCATACATACCGCCTGTAGAATGTCCGGTCTTGTAGCCGTCAAGTACAGCAAGCTCCCTATCATTGATCGGTAAATGGTGTGATCAACTGATGGAGCCTTGTCGTCTTTGCTTCGCTTTGTGTTCATGGATATAGGCGCGCTCACCGGCTTGCTGTCTTCCATGTTGAACCGTTTCAGCATCTCCTTGATGTATTTCAACTGTGATATGAAGATACCATGCTTCAGCTGCTGCACTTGGAGACCAAGGAAGAAACTCAGCTCTCCAAGCATTGACATCTCAAATTCATTCTTCATCTCTTCAGCAAAATTTCTGCACAACTCCTCATCATTACCGCCAAAGATTATGTCATTGATATAAACTATGACAACTAGCTGGTTGTTTTGCTCTGTTTTGATGTAGAGATTGCTATCAACCAGTCCTTTGCCGAAACCAATTTTGCGAAGATAACTGTCCAGCAGTGCATACCAGGGCCTCGGTGCTTGTTTCAGGCCATATAGAGCCTTCCTCAACTTACATACCAGGTCTGAACTGTTGCTCAAGAGAAATCCGTCTGGTTGCTCAATGTAAACCTCTTCCTCAAGTAGCCCATTCAAAAAGGCTGACTTCACATCCATTTGAAATACCTTGAAGTTCTTGTATGCAGCCAATGCTAGGAACATACGTATGGCTTCCAGACGAGCCACTGGTGCAAAGGTTTCTTCAAAATCTATGCCTTCAATTTGAGCATAGCCTTTACACACTAACCTTGCTTTGTTTCTCATAACTTGACCATCTTCATTCAGCTTATTTCTAAAGATCCATTTAGTGCCTATGACATTCTTATCAATAGGTCTAGGGACTAAATCCCAAGTGGAGTTCTTCTCTATTTGCTCTAACTCCTCATGCATAGCCTTTAACCAATTTTCATCAAGGCTTGCGTCAGCCACTGTCTTGGGTTCGATCATTGATACTAGTGAAAAAGTGTTAGCCACACTATGTCTAGTTTGAACACCAGCCTTAGGATTTCCAATTATTTGATCCTTAGGATGTTGTTCTACCCAAGTGTTGTGCTTTTTAGGAGTAGCAACTTCTGAACCGTCCCTTGATTCCTTAGAATCATTAGGTTCATCCCTTTCATCATCCAACTCAGACAAGTCCTCATAAACCGGACTTTCTTCACAGGTTTCATGCATGGGTTCATAAGGTTCGTCAATTCTAACATCAACACTTTCTACAATTTTTCTGGTCCTTTTGTTAAGACACCCATATGCCTTGCTAGTGGAGGAGTAACCCAGAAATGTACCTTCATCAGCTCTTTCTTCAAATTTTCCCAGATTCTGTTCAAGTCGCTTGATGAAGCACTTGCTGCCAAATATCTTGAAGTGCTTGACTGAAGGTTTCCGTCCAAACCACAATTCATATGGAGTTTTGTCTTCATGTCGTCTGATCATGCATCGATTCTGAATGTATACTGCAGTATGGATTGCTTCCTTCCAATATCTGTCAGCAAGTTTGCTCTCAACCAGCATAGTACGTGCCATTTCCTGCATGGTGCGGTTCTTGCGTTCAACAACTCCGTTTTGCTGTGGAGTTCTAGGGGCTGAATATTGTCTTTGAATCCCATGATGCTCGCGGAACTTGGTGAATTCTTCAGATATGAATTCGCCTCCACGATCAGACCTTAACGTCTTGATCTTCTTCCCTAGCATATTTTCAACCTGTGCTTTAAACACTTTGAACCGATCAACTGCTTGATGTTTATGTTTTAAAAATAGAACCCATGTCATTCTAGGATAGTCATCAATGCATAACATGAAATACTTATCTCCGTTGGTGCTTTGAGTTTGCATTGCTCCGCAAAGATCAGTGTGCACAAGCTCAAGAGGTTTCTTCGTGTGATGCTCCTTTGTTTTGAATACCATCCTCGTTTGCTTTCCCTTTTGACAAGAATTGCAAGCAGGGTTGGAAGGCTTCTTTATCGTAGACATACCTCTCACCACCTTTGTGTTGCAAATCTATGACAGATCGTCAAAGTTTAGATGCCCAAGGCGCTTGTGCCATAGCCAGCTCTCCTTATCCTGGCTTATTAGACAGGATTTTTCCAATCCATCAGACAGAGTGTAGAGATTGCCTGTTGTTCTTGACCCTGTAGCCAGTGTTTTGCCATTGCTACACTTCTTGATTGCGAACCCATTCTTTGTGAAGATTACCTCATGACCTTTGTCACAGATCTGACTTACACTTAACAGGTTGTGTCTAAGTACTGACACGTACAACACTTCTTCAGAACTGATCTTGCCTTCTTTCAACTGAACAACGCCTTTGCCACAGATTTTGGCGCCATCGTTGTTGCCGAATTTTACAGATTTACCTTCAAATTGTTGTAGCTTTGTGTACTTGGCTTTGTCACCTGTCATATGACTTGAACAACCACTGTCAAGGATCCATGGTGCAGCTTTCTTTTGAGCATTGAAAGCGGTTTGCACAATGAAGGATTCCTTGGGTTCTTCTGCCCTTTTCTTCACCCTCCAGACCTTGACCAATTTGGGTTTCTTCTCAACCTGAAATTGGTTAGCAATATGCAACCTGCAGTCCCTAGCCAGGTGACCAAAGCTGTGACACTTATGGCACTCAATGTTGTAGCTACTTAGGACTGAGAAAGGGTTCCTAGTTGCAATCCTACTAGGTTTAGCACGAGATTCACATTCAGCAATTTTATGCCCAAACTTATTACAGTGATAACAGTAACTATAAAATCTGAATCTTCTTTGTGGTTGGTTAGACTTCACATGTATAGTCTCTTTCTTAAGCTGGATGGTGGGCTTCACAGCTTTAGAAGGTGTAGCTGTTTGCTTCACAAACTTGGGTGGTGCTGTTGTCTTTTCAGGAGGTGCAACCTTGGAGGATTCTCCGGTCTCATATCCTAGACCGAATTTGATGTGGGGAGGCCTTTGAACTTTCAGCAGGTTGTTTAGCTTCATTGTTCCATTGATCGCTTGGAGCACTTTGAGCTTTTGATTAAGTTTTTAATTTTCAGCCCTTGCTCCAAGGATTTCATTCTCAAGTTTCACAACCTCCTCAGTTTCAGCACTGACTTGGTTTTCTAGAATTTCAATGGTTCTCTTAAACTCTTCAACTTGAGTCTTTAAAGAAATTACAGAACTTTCAGCATCATGGAGGAGTTTCTGATTTTTCTTACTTGTTTTACGCTCCAAGCTTAACTCCTTAAGTGCCGCAATCAGTTCTCCTTCGAGGTTGACCTCGGCCTCATCATCATTCGCCTCCAGCTCTTGCTCCTCTTCTTCTTCAACAGTGACCATGAAGAGGGCTTCAGTTAACTCAGCTGAGTCGTCATTGTCCGAACTTTCAGACGCATCGTTGTAGACACCTCATTTGGCCCCCTACGATAGCATTAAACACCTGTCATATATAATGGTGCCCCCATTTCACCAATAATTGAATGGTTAATGGCACAATTCAAATTAATTAATGACGATGAAGATGCTTGTTGATAATTTTAGACTTAGTTCGACGATCTCTAGAAATTTGTGAGAGAAAAAGCCGAATCACGTTAAGATCTCGAGACCAACCCACTGTTCAAACAAAGAAATGAGCTATAGCACTATCTAAACCCCTTCCAGACTACATAGAACACACTCAGGTTGTTCCTGAAAAGATTACGTTTAGTTTGCCTAAGTACGATGTGATTAGCATAAATTAAGAGGCTAAGATCGTTGATCCAGATATTCCTACCTTTTCCTGACCTCTGATCATTATGATGTACAGACCAACAGATTCTACGTTCCGATAGCTTTTCGACGATTTGTAGTGTAGGCACCTCATTTTGGCACCCTAAGGGGTAATTCAGTCCAACATATTTAATGGTGTCATGATTAGGTCCCGAGTCAAAGGTCACCTATCATTTCTAGACCCCCGATCACCCCGGAAGTTGGCTTACTGCGATTTGCTTGTCAAGAGCTTTCTATCCATATATAGAGCTCCGAGATCCGACGGGCAGATCGAAAAATCATGACAACGGGCCCACACTCCAAAGGCGTCTGCATGAAAAATCACCTTCCATTTCTAGACCTCTGATAGCCCCGAAAGTTGGTTCATCGTGACCTACTCACCGAGAGCTTTCCAACGATATGTAGAACGTCGAAATCTGACGAGCGGATCAAAATCTACGAAGCCGGGTCCCGGCAATGATAACCCCGGTCTTTTGGGTCCGAACCTGTTCTTTTTGGGCCCAAATTAGTTTCTTTTAAATCCAAGCCCACCAGGCTTGGCCCATCGAGCCCATATCCAAATCCATCTAAAACTCTAGCTCAAAACCCAAACTACAGTCCAAATCGAAACCCAAACCTGAACCAAACTTGACCCGACCCAGTTTGGCCCAGATCGCCTGGCCCATCACCTGCATGGGAGAGGAGAGTCCACAAGATCTGGACTCACCCTCCCCCCTGATATCTCTCTCTCCCACTCCCTCTTCCACTAGAACTCCCCCTCATCTCTATCTCTTTCCCTCTCAATCTCTATCTCTGGCTAATCATCTCAGAACCCCGTCATCTTATCCCCCATTCACCCTCATCTATCCCAGGAGGAGACGCCCATCTCACCACAACTCTCAGTTTCTATCTCCATCCTTGCACAGAACTCCCACAACCCATCATCTGTAAGTCCGGGGATCCGAACCCTAGAGGGGGGGGGGTGAATAGGGTGAGCTTCATTTATGACCAATTTTAACCAATTTTAACTTCTTTAAAACAAACTAGTCACAAGTGGTGATTACAAATAAAATGCGGAAGCTTAATAAAAACAATCACCACAAAGCAAGCACCATCACACAAGGATTTATAGCGGTTCGGCCTCAATGCCTACATCCACTACCGGCTTGTGATCCAACACCCCACCGGATTTCCACTATTTATGCTTTTCAATAGGCTAAGCAATAACCTTTACAATATGTTTTTCAAGGCTAAGCAATAACCTCTACAATGATGTTTTTCAAGGCTTAACATCAACCTATACATTATGCTTTTATAGGCTAAGCAATAACCTCTTCAACCACAAGGTTGGTTATCTCTCTAAGTAGTGTCTAACATACACTTGATGGAGATACAATGATAGCTCAATACAATGCCTCTTAATTAGGCGGATATAAAAGTGAAAATCTAATACACACACACACTATGAATGCAAAGATGAAAGCACATGAGGTGTGTGTGTGATGTCCTCAATCATTTTGAAAATGAAAGTTCACAAATGTAAGCCTAAGGCTTTTGAAAGTTTTAGCTCATAAAAACATTTATGATTGAGGTAGTAATGCTAATCACATGTTTAAAAACAACTTGTAAAAGATTCAACAATCTAGTTCAAGCAAGTTGTGAAAGTTTAAGAACAAAACATGTGATGCATAAGGATTTCAATCAATTTAACAATGTAGCTTAATATATGTATGCTTTAAAGCATTTGAAAGTGTAAAGCACAAAAATAGATTTGATTGAAATCAAGGGACAAATTACATGTACTTAAAATACAACTTGAAAATGATATACCTATCAAGGCTAAGCAAGTTGTGAAACTTTAAAACAAAGTACATGTGAAGTTGTTGAATCCAAAACATAAGATATATTTGAAAGTGATTTTCTTATGATGAAAAACAACAACCAAAGATTCAACCAAGTATATGAATCATGTTACATATAATTTCAAAGATTCTTTCATTAACATGATCTACTTAGATTTACCAAATAAAGTACTACTTGGATTGAATCAAATGGTGATGCATCCAAAACAATAAATCAATTCAAAACATAAAACATGTTAAGGATACAACAAATCATAGTTTATCATGTTAGAGAAGATTTACCAATAATTAAAGCTAAGCATGAAAACATATGATTTGTGAAGTTGTTGAATCCAAAACATAAGATAGATTTGAAAGTGATTTTCTTATGATGGAAAACAACAACCAAAGATTCAACCAAGTATATGGATCATGTTACATATAATTTCAAAGATTTTTCCATTAACATGATCTACTTAGATTTACCAATTCAAGTACTACTTGGATTGAATCTCAAAGTGTTGCATCCAAAACAATAGATCAATTCAAAACATAAAACATGTTAAGGATACAACCAATCATAGTTTATCATGCTAGACAAGATTTACCAATAAATAAAATAAAGCATGAAACCATATGATTAGGAAAAGTAAAGCTTACTTAATGATTTAACTCCATGAAACCAAGCTTTAGCTTTCCAAATGTCCCTTAGCCTTCCTTAGCTCATTCCCCTTTGTTTGGCCTCAAAACATCTCAAGGAGGGCCTCTCTATTCCTTAAAATTTCTTTGGAAATGAGCTTGTATTTATACCAAAAATTGCCCAACGGCTAGTCCCCGGTCGACCGCGTACACTGCCCGGTCGACCGCGCAGTGTGGCCGGTCGACCGGGTCCATGGCGCGGTCGACCGTGCACACTGCGCGGTTCACCCGGGCCTGGGACCAAAGTTCCCAAAAATGCATATTTTTTGCATATATCAAAGTTTTTCTTGAGGGAACTTTTTGGGCCATTGAATCAAGCATGGAAACATGTTTAAATCATTCTAAGCGTTTTAAAAACATGAAACCTAAAATGCCTAAGTTTATTTGAAGGTTTTGAAACAAAGGCTAGCTTGATTCATAAAATTCCTTTTCTAAACAAATTGCATCCAAGTTTAAAATCAAAACATGCATGAACCAAGATTTTTACAAGTCTTAAAAACAATGCATGTATAAATCAGGATTTCAAGATTTTCTAAATCAATGCAAATGTGAAAATTCAAATGATGCTGAAATGATTATGCATCCATCAAATTGCAATACACAAAATTCCTAACAATCTCCCCCTTTGCAATTTGATGGCAAACCTTACTCAACGCTGAATTAACACACTGAGTCTTCAGCTCCCCCTTAGCTGGACAAGTCTTGAAATCTCTTGGATGCTTCTTCTCTTAGCTTGGGCTTCTTTTTCTTCAATCTTCTTGATGCTTGGAGCTTGATCATCCTTCAAGCTTTCTTTCCAATAGCCAAGCATCTTCTTTAGCTCCTAAGCTTTCTCTTCTATCAACTCTCCCCCTTTGACCATGCATTCTCTCCTTTTGGCAAGATATGCATTTTCTCCCCTTGTAGAAGATCATACACTATCTCCCCTTATGATGTATGGACATTCTCTCCCTCTTGAGACAACTTGATTTCTCTCTCCCCCTTTGACATTAAATTGCAAAGGTACCTACACACATGAAATAAGGAAAATACCTTTTAGTAGCAGTTGTTAACAAAAGAAAACGAAAATGAAATATATAACAGGCCATCATGTATGGTTAGAAGTCTCTAAGGGTTCAAGCCAATACAAAGGCCAATTTGATCAAAACTAATACTTCCTATGAAGGTTTACACTCCCCCTCAATCCATTCTCTTCTTTTGTCAAACTTTTGACAAGGTATAACTATTTGGTTCAAGAAGTAGATGGTTTAACCAAATGAGGGTCAACTTCAAGGAAAGGATTAGATTCATTTAACTATAAAGCTCAATATGATCAAATTACCAAAAGAAAGCAAGGTCTAATGAGAGAAGCAATCATGGATACCAATTGGAAAAACAAAGGATACCAATTGAGATTCAAATTAAGATAAGTCTATTAAAACAATCACTCTTAAAGTGGATTTAAAAATATAACTATTAGGAAAAATTCAAATTAGAGTTATCCATGAAGAATTGGGGTTTATTAAACATAGCATCAAATAATTTAACTATGAAGATCATATGCTATGAAAGTTTTGAAATCATTTCATTCAATCAATAAATATGACTAATAATGCACAAGAATGAGTGAAATGAAATTCAAACATGAAGCCAACCTCAACTATTAACCAACCAATATTATGAACACATAAGCATGGTGGTCATGAGATATACCTATATGAACAAGAGAGGTGGCAACATGAAAATTATGATGCTAATGGAATGTGACATGGAATGTAAACATATTACTATCAAGTTCAATCCAATGTACATGGTCTATCACATTCTCAAGATATGACATCAATTGGATATTACAACAATCGAAAATTATACCAATTGAAACCAATTGAATTTGATAACATGATAAGGAGCAAAAATGTGGTAAGCACAAAATTCCATCAAGCATCATAAATGCATATTCATCACTTTTAAAGATATAATTAATGAGCATAGTGATGAACAAGATAAATTGCATAAAAAGATATAACTTAAAAGAATATGCAATTTACAAAGTGTCAAAATCATATGAATTCAACATCTAAGAAATCCATCAAACAATAGATATAACTATGAAAAACAAGAAATGGATTTCAAAGAGGTTCATATGATTAAGCACACTACTATGAAGTTGAAACATGTATAATGAATGATACCAATAAGAAAAATACACATGAATCAACATCATAACCATCCATTTCAAAAAATAATGACTTAGAAAGCATAAAGGATGGATTTGAGAGTTCTAGTATGGTATCATCAAATATAACTAAGAAAACAACCATACGTGGAACTCATTGACATTTGCATAGAGATGATCAATTACAATCAAGATCTAACTCATACCATATCATCAACAAAGAATACAACCATGTGAGCACAAGAAGGTATGAAGTTAGAAGGATATCATAGATTACATATAGATGAAAATAGATCTTATATATGGATTTACCTATTAAGAACAATGGTTTAAATCCAATTCATCTAAGATGATCCATTAATCTATCATGCAAAATCTCTACTCTTAGCAAATGTACTAAGCTTACAATGCAATGGAAAGGGATATGAAGATCATATCAAATGAGTGTAGCATATAAAAACTCATATGTACTTTTGAATCTCAAATGATCATGAACCAAAAGATTTTACTATAAAGAGCATAAACAACATCAATTTGCATTAATGAAAGATATACAAAGTTAAGAAAAAAAATGCAAATCAATGAGACCATACCCAACCATGCAATGTAAGACATCAAAATCAATTTGCATAAAAAGAATGTAACTAAATGAGCAAAGATGCAAATTGTTTGTAAAAATTATTTCCTTTCAAATGATAAAATCATAATTAAGCACAAGGAAATAAATTCAAGGAAAATGTTGCTATAAATACAACCAATAAAGCTTAGAACATTTTCCAAAGTCCTTTTTTTTTTTTTTAATAAAACTTGTATTTCAAAAAGTGTAACTACTTGGAAACACATACAAGTTGATTTTGCAAAACAATAATTTTCCATTTGAAAGTATGACTTTAAAAATCAATGGAAAACTTGAATTGCTTCAAATCATTTGATTTACCAAAAATATTTAATTAAGACAAACATCAAATGATTTTCCAATATCAATTGATCATGAAAAACTTAGCTAAGAAAGCTTTTGTAATCACAATCAATTGATCATGAATAGATATGCATTACAAGGGATATACCTATATGAACAAAATGCAAATCTATCATGATAAAATTGTAATCAAAGGATTTTGAAGACCAAGAGATATAACTTTAAAAGTTCATGAAAACAAAATCAAATGATCACAAAGAAACATTGCATTTTAAAAGATGTAACTATAAAGAAACAAAATGCAAATGTAACAAGACCAACAATAAGATATAACTTAAAAAGAATAGGTTGGTCTATAGAGGTTCAAGGCCTTAAGGATAGTCTAAATGTCTACCTTTGAAAATTCACTTAAGGTCTTGACAAGGTTGTCCTTGAGAGTTTACTTTGAAGTCCCACCAACTCTTGGAGATTTAACTCATAAAAGTTTTAGAGTGGTGAAATGATTCTTTGGGGAAATAAAGAGCTAGGAAGGAAAAAACATTTTCAGTCCATAGTGGAAATCATTTTAAAGATATGCAATAAAACACAACACTAGGGTTCCAATCTAGATACGGATCAACTCCGGGTTGTTAAGCCCTAAAATGGAGTAACCCGCTCTGATACCAATTGTAAGTCCGGGGATCCGAACCCTAGAGGGAGGGGGGGTGAATAGGGTGAGCTTCATTTATGACCAATTTTAACCAATTTTAACTTCTTTAAAACAAACTAGTCACAAGTGGTGATTACAAATAAAATGCGGAAGCTTAATAAAAACAATCACCACAAAGCAAGCACCATCACACAAGGATTTATAGTGGTTCGGCCTCAATGCCTACATCCACTACCGGCTTGTGATCCAACACCCCACCGGATTTCCACTATTTAAGCTTTTCAATAGGCTAAGCAATAACCTTTACAATATGCTTTTCAAGGCTAAGCAATAACCTCTACAATGATGTTTTTCAAGGCTAAACATCAACCTATACATTATGTTTTTATAGGCTAAGCAATAACCTCTTCAACCACAAGGTTGGTTATCTCTCTAAGTAGTGTCTAACATACACTTGATGGAGATACAATGATAGCTCAATATAATGCCTCTTAATTAGGCGGATATAAAAGTGAAAATCTAATACACACACACACTATGAATGCAAAGATGAAAGCACATGAGGTGTGTGTGTGATGTCCTCAATCATTTTGAAAATGAAAGTTCATAAATGTAAGCCTAAGGCTTTTGAAAGTTTTAGCTCATAAAAACATTTATGATTGAGGTAGTAATGCTAATCATATGTTTAAAAACAACTTGTAAAAGATTCAACAATCTAGTTCAAGCAAGTTGTGAAAGTTTAAGAACAAAACATGTGATGCATAAGGATTTCAATCAATTTAACAATGTAGCTTAATATATGTATGCTTTAAAGCATTTGAAAGTGTAAAGCACAAAAATAGATTTGATTGAAATCAAGGGACAAATTACATGTACTTAAAATACAACTTGAAAATGATATACCTATCAAGGCTAAGCAAGTTGTGAAACTTTAAAACAAAGTACATGTGAAGTTGTTGAATCCAAAACATAAGATATATTTGAAAGTGATTTTCTTATGATGAAAAACAACAACCAAAGATTCAACCAAGTATATGAATCATGTTACATATAATTTCAAAGATTCTTTCATTAACATGATCTACTTAGATTTACCAAATAAAGTACTACTTGGATTGAATCAAATGGTGATGCATCCAAAACAATAAATCAATTCAAAACATAAAACATGTTAAGGATACAACAAATCATAGTTTATCATGCTAGAGAAGATTTACCAATAATTAAAGCTAAACATGAAAACATATGATTTGTGAAGTTGTTGAATCCAAAACATAAGATAGATTTGAAAGTGATTTTCTTATGATGGAAAACAACAACCAAAGATTCAACCAAGTATCTGGACCATGTTACATATAATTTCAAAGATTTTTCCATTAACATGATCTACTTAGATTTACCAATTCAAGTACTACTTGGATTGAATCTCAAAGTGTTGCATCCAAAACAATAGATCAATTCAAAGCATAAAACATGTTAAGGATACAACCAATCATAGTTTATCATGCTAGACAAGATTTACCAATAAATAAAATAAAGCATGAAACCATATGATTAGGAAAAGTAAAGCTTACTTAATGATTTAACTCCATGAAACCAAGCTTTAGCTTTCCAAATGTCCCTTAGCCTTCCTTAGCTCATTCCCCTTTGTTTGGCCTCAAAACATCTCAAGGAGGGCCTCTCTATTCCTTAAAATTTCTTTGGAAATGAGCTTGTATTTATACCAAAAATTGCCCAACGGCTAGTCCCCGGTCGACCGCGCAGTGTGGCCGGTCGACCGGGTCCATGGCGCGGTCGACCGCGCACACTGCGCGGTTCACCCGGGCCTGGGACCAAAGTTCCCAAAAATGCATATTTTTTGCATATATCAAAGTTTTTCTTGAGGGAACTTTTTGGGCCATTGAATCAAGCATGGAAACATGTTTAAATCATTCTAAGAGTTTTAAAAACATGAAACCTAAAATGCCTAAGTTTATTTGAAGGTTTTGAAACAAAGGCTAGCTTGATTCATAAAATTCCTTTTCTAAACAAATTGCATCCAAGTTTAAAATCAAAACATGCATGAACCAAGATTTTTACAAGTCTTAAAAACAATGCATGTATAAATCAGGATTTCAAGATTTTCTAAATCAATGCAAATGTGAAAATTCAAATGATGCTGAAATGATTATGCATCCATCAAATTGCAATACACAAAATTCCTAACATCATCCTCTTTCACCTCTCCTTCTCTATCTCTCCCAACTCCCGGATCTCCCCCACAGAAACCCTCCATCGTTTTCTTCTTCCTCCCAGCGCATCTCCCAGATCGCTCTCTCACCCTTTTCATCATCATCTCTCTCTCTCTCTCTCACCCATCATCTTCCCCATTCCCTTCACAGAAGCCCCTCCACCTGCCACCTCCTATCATCATCATCCCCGCCGTCTCCATCTCCCACCATCACCAGCACAGGGGCAGAACACCCATCTATCAGCTCCATCTCTCGTCCTTCATCTCCCTCAGATCTCCTCCCTCACAGCATCTCTCCACGCAGAACCCACCTCAACCTGCGCATGTCCCAGAATCTCTTTTCCTCCTCCACCCTCTGTTCCATTTCCCTCTCTCCCTGCTCTCCCTCTCTGCTCTGTCCCTCTTCCGTCCAACCCAGCACCTGCCACCCTCCACCTCCATCATCTCCTTCCTCCAGACGCATGTAGCAGCCACCCCAAGGAAGCCCGATGTCACCGCAGCAGCACGCCTGCCCGTAGCAGCACCGCCAAACGCAGCAGCAGCCTCCATCTTCCTCCTCCGCCTCACGCATCGCCTTCCCCTGCGCCAGGTACACCTTCCTCCCCTTCTCTGTCACCTGCACCCATCTCCCTCTGTGTTCCCTCTTCCTCTCTCCTCTATTCTCTCACTCCCTGTTTTCCTCTCTTCTTCCCTTCTTCCCATCACGCCTTCCTCTGCTGCAGCGCACCAGCACCCTCTTCCCTCTCCTTTCCTTCTTCTTCTTCTTCTTCTTTCCCCCTCTCTTCTCCGCTCACTCCACCTCGCCACCACCTGCACCTCGTCCTCCTTCTTCTTCTCCCCCCTTGCGCTGCTGCCGCACCACTCCCCTTCATCTTTTCTTTCTTTCCTTCTACTTCCTCTTCTTCCCTTGCGCCGTTGCACCTGCGTCCCTGCCCATCTTCTCCTTCCTTTCTCTTTCATCCATCGCTCTCTTTCCCTTCCTTTCCTCCTCTCTCATTCTTCTCCCTCCCCTGTCTTCCTTTCTCTTCCCTGTCTCTTTTTTCTTCTTTCTTCCTTTCTCTTCTCCAACTCCACTTACTCCTCCCACTCATTCTCTTCTCCTTCACCGCTCCCTGCCCTTCCTCATCTCTCTTCCTTCTCCTTTCCTCCTTCTTCTTCTTCTTTCCCCCTCTCTTCTCCGCTCACTCCACTGCACCCACCTGTACCTACACACTACCCTCTTCTTTCTATTTTCTTTTCTTCTTCTTATTTCTTTTCCTCTCTTCCTTTTATTCTCCATCTTCTTCACCCTTCACGGCACACCTGCTGCACCCACCTCACACCATCTTCACCACGTCCCTTCCTTCCCTCCTCTCTTCTCTCCTTTCTCCTTTCTCCTTTCCCTTTTTGCTGCACCCACCTGTTGGGATTAGTGTATGCCCTAAAGCCCACTGACTGCACTTTCATCTCTGTAACTGGATATTTATTGGTTATTTAATGGAATGACTTCTTTCTCTTTATACTTGTGTATTTGTATGGTTGTATAAGGCCCATTGTTTTCTAGTAATGACTTAGGTGTGTAGTGGCTACACACAGTTAGGTCTGAGTCATGGACACTTGAAACAATAAACTTGTTCATAACTGAGAGATGGAGTTGGGCACTTCATCTTGGTATAAGTTATAATGAGATACTCTCCTGTATTCAGGGTGACTTACCTAAGTCACGGGAGGCTTTTCCGGATTTATCTCATTAGTGCATGTGTCATGCATTGAACAGGACCACTTGTAGGTGTGATCTCTAAAATAGTACTATCACAGAGAGAGATCAAATCACCTCATGCTACTGAGTGACCAGTGCTCTTAATCTTGAGCATTTGTGGATGAACTGACGAAGTCAAGTTCTTGTGCTTTAATTCACTATGGGTGAGATCCTGTTCATGGGTCAACAGCTCTGTGTTTTGGGTGCTTGGGCTTGATTAGTTGGGACGTGCAAATGCAATATGGAATCTATGCCATCACATGATGGAATGATCGTCCCCTTAGAATTATCCGATTAATCATCAGAATCTAAGATCTTAGTATATGGAAGTTCCATATGGATATTGAACTTGTGGGTCGCTCCCTGGATCAAGAGAATGATATCCAAATGATGATTAGGTCAAGGATATGAAATTCTAAGGTTGAGATATAATCAAGAAGGTAGATAGTACATCGGTTAACCTACTTGATTATGGATGTTACATAGAGGGGCATTGTGGTCATTGTACTTGGTAGGTCAAAGACAATCGTCAGTTTATGATGAGCTTTATTTGCAATTTAATATTTGTCCCTGGAGTGCAACCATAACTCTCTAGTGGAATGAGTTAAGGTTAAAATGATCCTAGTGTTGCTATGGGGTTAGCATGGACATTTTGGTCATTTTGGGAGCCAAGGGCAAATATGTCTTTTGGTCCCTTCTCTAGCCACTTTCCTAGATTGGCAAGGTTTCCTGAATTGTTTAAATGTGTGGAGAAATAATTTTGAGTGTAAATTCAAATAGGTCCATGAAGGCATACATGAATTACATCTCTAGATAAATTATTTGGTGCATGGACCATAGTTAGTGTGGGCTAGCCAATGTGGTCCCTAGTTTGTGGGTCCTAAGTTTGTGTAGGTCCTATCACTTGGAAGGTTTTCTTTTTGTGCAAGTTCTCCTTAAGTTTAGTAGCTTTCTAATTATTTTTAGAAACTAAACTAGTTGCAATAAGGGGCTGGACGTCCAAAGGGGGTGGTTTCCTTTTTGGTTGGAAACTCTTGGTTTCCTTATTCTTTAAGGAAAGATCTTTCTAAAAGGTTCTTCCTCTTTATAAATATGGCTGGGTATCCTCCCCTTGGGCGTGTATGAGCATTAAGAAGGAGAGAAAAAAACCCTTTGGGCGTGGAAGAGAGGTAGAACAGCCAGCCACCCTTTGGACGTCCACAATTGTCTTGCACAAAGAAGAGAACTTCTTGTTGGTCCTCGTTTTTCCTCTTGGAGAAAGACCATATCAGGTCTGGTCTTCTAACATAGAAATCAAGGAAAACAAGAAGAAGGAAACCTGGTTGTGTTCCACCAACACTAACCAATCAGATTAGAAGAAAGGGGAATAGAGGAGAAGACTAGAAGGGAACCTGCTGCAGAGAAATTCCAGCAAGGTTGCTGAAAATTGCAGTCTAAAGAATCTGATTTTAAAGTTCAGTTTCCAGAGGTTTTTCGACCTAAGAACATCAGGTATGTGTTCTTCTTTGTATCTTATTTGTTTTCACACAAGTTGATTATGATTGAATGGTGTTATGGTGTGATTTACATGGCTGGTTTGCTTTCTAATTCTGATCCTAGTTAAAAGTTTCAAAATTCCAGCCATAGAACTCTTCTCTTAATAGGAGTTCAGATCTGAATCACACTATCTTTCACCACCTACACTCATACTCCACACTAGTGCACCCACCTGCACTGCCCTTTGCCTGCATCACTCATATCCCCTGCACATTACTCTCACTGCACGCCCTGCCAACTTGCACCTACACACAGTCCCAGCGCCTTGCACAACACCTGCACTGCATGGCCCCATTCCATCAACCTCTCTCTGCTTAAGCCTAGTTCTCTGCACCCAAACTTGCCTGCATCCTGACCCACCTGCTGCACCCAGACTCCACCTGTTGCACCCAAACTCCATTTGCTCCCCCATCTCAGTACACCCACCTGCCTAGCCCATTCATCTAAATTGAACCCATGCATGCCCATTTTATTTTCTTGCATTGAAATTTAGTTCCATATTTATTTATTGTTTCTTTCTAGGATATTTCATGCAACTTAATATACCCATGCATTTAAATTAAATCCTTGTTTTGTTGTTTGTTTCAACTTATTCTCAATTTGCTCATGCACCTAAGTAAATCCTTTATTTATCCATTTTTATCATATTTTCCATGCACCTAACATGCCATGCATTAGGCAAATATTTTATTTTATAGGTTTGTTTCAATTTATTTCTAATTTGTTTAGGCAGCCACAGGTCTAGGTAAGCTCTCCGCTTCATTGTTTATTTCAATTTATTCTTACCTTGTTTAGATCTGCCCACGCATTTAAACATTGCACATGCATCATATAAGTAGCTGCACTTCCTTTATTTTGCACATTTATACTTTATTCCATGAAAATTAGGACTCCTTTTACTTATCTGTTAATCATCTTATGTTCTTTATAAAAATTAAAATTGCATAATTCATAAAAAAAACCAAAAACAAAAAAATAGAATTCTAAGTATTAGATTAATTAAAATAATTAAGTTAAGTTTACTAATTAATTTCTTCTCCTCCTCCCCTCTCCTTAGGATCACGGAGTTTATTTAGAAAGGTCTAAATTGGCTTGGTAGATTAAAATAAAAAAAATAGTAATTTATCCCCTTTTCTCCTCTTTCATTAGGATTAGGGAATTTATTTAGAAAATTCTAAATTAATTAGGTAGATTATAATAATTAAAAATTAATAATTTATTCCCTTCTCCTCCTCCCATTTCATTAGGATTGGAACAGTAGTTTAGTAGATTTTAAGCTTTATAACTAAAACCAAAAACAAAACAAAAATAATAAAAAACCCAAAAGTCCAAAAAAAAAAAAAAAAAAAACAAAGCAAAAGATATTAAAAACCCAAAAATATTACTAAATTGGAATTAGAAATTTAGTAATAGTTTAGACTAATTAGGTAAAACCCCAGACT
Organism: Camphora micrantha; assembly: GCA_003546025.1. NCBI lineage: Eukaryota > Viridiplantae > Streptophyta > Magnoliopsida > Laurales > Lauraceae > Camphora > Camphora micrantha. The sequence goes on along the minus strand of QPKB01000004.1, from coordinate 46,411,591 downwards.
CAAATCTAGGTCTCCCCCTAGTCAAGTTAGACTACTTTTAGTTTCTTTCATTTAAATAAGTTAGGTCCCACTCTCTCTCCGGGCCCCGCTAAGGGACCGGGAAAGCTGATGTGGGCGGTCTAGGACCTTAGGTTAGGGTTAATCCGATGATCAGTAATAAAGCGTTAATCACGTAAATCCAAGTAAAAATTCCCTAGTTAGGCCCTTCTAACCCCAAGTTCAAAAATCCATAAAAACTACAAAACCAACAAAATAAACAATAAAAGATTTTTCCTTTATTTCTTCCTCTACCTTAGGTGCCAAATATTTAATCAAACTTAATGATAAAAGGGAACGAAGAACTGATTTCTAAATTTGAATGAATGAGAATGACGAGATGAGATGAGTGATTTCACACACACTTCTAAACAAACACGGCCCATCGGCCACCCTAAAACAAGCACCGGCCCATCGGCCACCTCTAATCAATTACGGCCCATCGGCCACCTCCAATCAATTACGGCCCATCGGCCTTTCACTTTTTATCACTCGTGTATCGCACACGAAAAACACAGAAATCACAAGTCAAAGTCTCATTTGCATCATCATTTTGATTTCAAAAGTCAGCCTTTAAACCCTGTTTTGCCAAGGGATCAGAAGGGGGTACCTGGGAATGGGGCCGATCCTCTTCTTAAATATTTGGCACCTCCCCCTTTTATTTTCTTTTATTTTAATTATTTCGTTTTACTTGGATATACTATGATTTTGCTATGTGAGGATTAACCTTATTTGGACTTTAACTCATGACCCTGAATTGACCCTACATTAAAGAGACCCAAAGAGACCTAAATCAATGTGACAAGACAACCGTCGCGTGTTGCCGGCAGCACATTAGACGAGAAGAAGAACCCACCCACTTATTTTCTCCCATTTATTTTTCTTCGGCTTCTGTCGAAGAACGGTGTTACGGCTGTTACCGTAGTTGGCGATCGTGATCTGTCGATTTTGAGGGTACTCGGAATCCTCATTTTCGATGTAAAAATTTAAATAGCATATATTGTTGAATGGCGATTTCCCTCCCTGGGGGGATCAAAATTCACATCCGACAGCCTGGCGATCGTGATGGGACTGGCGATCGTGATGGGACCCTTTTGTTGTCTTGTCACTTATTTGGGTTTTTCTTGGAATTTCATTTTAGAACACGAACATCCAATCAATGATTAGATGTCCGTGTCCCAGTCGATTTAGGGTCATTATGAGTCTAGTCCGAAATTAGACCCGAGGTTCGAATGAACCGTCCACTAAGCTTTCCCCATTACATCATAAGAAACAAATTTACATCAACACTCACTACCAAGCATCATAAAACGTGCTCTTCTCATCCCCTTACTCTCTCAATTCTCATCTAAATATTTCTTCACTAATGGAGGGTTACACGTTCGGAATGTTCGACTTTCAACCCCTCTCACTCCCCCGGATACTGCGCACCACTAGTGGGTCGCACCAAGCCCCACAAAATATAGAATCCTTTAGGGTATTAGATGGGTCCTTGGCAGCATCAAGTCATGACCCACAACAGATAAGGCGGTCCCTCTTCCAAGAAGGTCCGCTCCCAGTCAATACGATTACAATGGGAAGAAATCATTCTAACGCATCTACCCCATCTCATCCGTCGTGTAAGACCCCGACCCGAGTGACCTCGATTAGTGCTTGGCTAGTTGCGTGTTAGTCTTGTTTTGTTTTGTGGATTTTGGTTTAGTTGGTTTAGAGTAGCTTTGTAATAGCTTTGGGGATTTTGAGTGCCTTTGGTATTAGTGGGGCCCTTTGGGGGTTCCTTGTTTGTGACTTTAGGTTTTATCTTGGTTTTCCGGATTTGTATTTTATTCCATTTTGTTTATCTCGTTATTGCCTTCAACTTTCATGTTGATCCCGTTCCCGTTCGAAACCCCGAAACTTGACTTTTCTAGCTTCAAGGGCAAAACAGTACTTTTACACCAAATCTGTACCAAATTAGTGTTATTCCCGAAACCTGCGAAACATATACTTTTTAGAAACTAGATATTTCGACGATCATTTCTTCCTTCTTCGTCGATTTCATCCGAAGTCCCGAAAACCACTATTTCAGCCCAACAAGGTTACTAGATGTGGAGCCCACTTGTGTAGCTTATAGAAGAGAGCCCATCTCCCTCCTTTTCTCCTTTTCCATCACAACAGCTGAACCTAGGGTTGCTTGCACTCTTTTCTTCTTCTCCTTGCTTTTCCTTCATCAAGCATCACCAAACTTGCACCAACATCTCAAAGGGTTTCACCATCTTCTTCACAACTTCAAGAGCTTCCTATTGGTACCATTTTTTAAGAAACCCCATCTCTCCAAGATCTTCTTCTAACTTGTCTTGCTCATTTGGAGCATCTATTGGTAAGCTCTCTCCCTAATCTTCTAGATTAGTGTTCTTCTAGCCTTAGAGAAGCTACATTTTCATTATTGAAAGCTTTCTCTTCTCCTCCATTGTTTTGACCCATTTTAGGGTTTGTTTTGGGGGTTTTTGTAGAGCTTGTGTTCTTGACTTGCAAGAGTGCTAGGAGCTGTTTTTCCTTTGATTAAAGACTTAAGGCAAGTGGATGATTTGATACTTTTATCTTTGAATGAGTTTTGATAAAATGCATTTATGTTTTTACCTAATATTTTGGTGTATTAATGACTTGTTTAGACTTGAAATAAATGCTCATTTTGGCTCTTGATAGCTTGTTTTATTCATGTATTAGATTGCTCATCAAGTTTATGAAAGGAAAGGAAAAGATAGGGTAAATGGGTAGAACCACTGAACTGCTGTAACAGAACTTGGGTTCTGTTACGCAGTTTACGCGGTCGACCGGCCAAGGGGCGCTGTCGACCGGGGACACTGGAACAGATCCCCCTGTTGGACAACCTGCTGAACTGCGGGGACTGCTGTTGTGCAGTTCGCGCGGTCGACCGGCCAAGGGGCGCGGTCGAACGGCGACATAGAGGTCAGGCTCTCTGGAGCCTGACCAAAATACTGTTCCTGCATTTATTTTTACAACTCCCGGTCGACCTGGCCCTGGCCGGTCGACCGAGCCCCCTGTGTACGTGGTCGACCGGCCAAGGGCCAGGTCGACCGGCCCAACTGGAAAACCTGCTGAAAAATGGACTTTTGCCCTATGATTAGATGGACTTTAAATGGAACTTAGTGACCCTTTTGTGGACCCGTTTGACTTCTTTTGAAGATGGTTGAACCGACATTTCCTCATAGTTAATCCGGTTGTATCGGTACTTAACCTAATTCAATCTTGAACGGTACGGAACGACGGGATATCCTTTCTTTTATCTAAACGCGAAATTGGTTTGTTTGGGTATCGCGAATCCGTTTTCCCTTCGATGACTGAGTAGGTTGTAAAGTACTACTAGATTAACATTGTGCTTAGGATCCCATTCTTATTATGTTTTGTTTATTTAAAATTCGATTAGGGTTTGAATTCCTAAGGTGCATAAAGAGCCCGGAATGTCTCCAAACTCAAGGAGTACCAAGTGATCATTACAATCGACATACGGGGTCCTTATTCACTTGATTTACATCGAATCCCGATACTTGTCCCGAAATTCAAGAAATGTTATTTATCATTCCCGAAAACATTGAATTTGTAACTAGATCTTTTGCTAGCCCCGACATGCACTTCCCGTTTAAAAATGAATTTAGTGCTTTTGAGCACCCCGTCCCGCCCGTTTATTAAAGTGCATTACATATGATTTGTACGTGTCTTGTTTTACATGATTTGACCTATGAGTCGGCACCACTAAGCTTGGCTTTCCTTGCCAGTTTGATCTACCGACTTGGAGATCCTTTCCCGTCCCGCCAGCTGCAGTTTGGATCCCGCTACCCGGTTATAGCCGTGGTCTTGTCCCGATACCCAGTTAGCTACCGTGGTCCCGTCCCGTATTATATTATGTATATGTATAAGTTACTTATGTTGCATCTCCTCACTTCGGTGACTGAGACAACATCCCGATATACTCATGTCACTTCGGTGATAGAGGACTTAGCTATGTGTGGTTGCCATCTTGTCTGTTTCCCGTTCCTTGGATACCTTACATGTTTTATATTGCATATGTATTTGAATAAATGTTTCTCTTGTTTTACGAAACTATTGCTTTGACAGGTTCAAATGTTTTACAAGGTATTTTCCTTATTGTTATGTCTTTTCACCCGTTTGCCAAACCGTCGTGTTTGACCCTTTGCTTTGTTACTCAGGTCCCGTTGTTGGTCTCCCCGAGGAGGAGCACGAGGAGGCGGTCGGAGAACCGTAACGTCTAGTTGAGTGGCACGCCGATGATGTCGTCTAGACATTTGGTTGCCGAGTGACATAACATTTTGGGGATAGAAACTAACCATTCTTTTGGGGAACTTGATACTTTATTCATATTGGCCTTTGTTGGCCTCTATTTTTGGAACAAAGTAATTAAACTACTTTGTTGTAAACCTTAACTTTATTTTGGGGTTATAGCTTTAATGATCATTGCTCATTTTGATACTAGTATGAAATATGCGTTAATCTTGTATCTTGGACATGAATGTATGTAATAGATTTGCTACACGCTTCCGCACATAAAAGAAATATTCATGTTGAGGTGATATCCTCACCGCGGACACTTGTGGGAAATCGCGTGTGCGAGTGACATCCTTCTTGATGGACTCGTATACGTTTTGTTTTAGATTTAAATTAATTCATACCCATACATACTCATCACATTATTAGTTCCCGATCCTGGATCAAGGCCCGCCTCGTCTTGGGAGCCCGGTCCGGGGTCGCGACACGTCGGGAGAAAACCAATTCTCCTCGCATTCAGGGGTGACTTACACGGACCTAGTCAGTCCAACTTGCCAGGTTATAAGATATGGGGTCCGCGATAATGTTTCATCAAGGGATCACTCTCTTCGTGCAAGTGATCCTGTCGTTTCGCAAATCATACCCTACCCTTCCCTAATCAGTCAGACCGAGCCGATCACATCTTCTATCCCACAATACGGGATGCCCACTGATGCACCTATCGCCACCCCGATTAGAGTTGTCTCACCATCACAAACCCTCGTGACAAACGAGGATCCATATCATCAAGCGAGCCATGGTTTACTAAATCCAAATCAGTTGGTGACGTCCAACACCTCACGTCAAAACCCTTCGACTCATATGGGGACATCAGATGTCTACCAACAACGTGAGGTGACACGACCTCAATTCCAAGTGATGACTCCTACACCAATCAACCAAACAAATTACAATCCTACGACGGTTGGCAATGATATACCATACCCACAACCAATTCAATATGAGAGGACCCCTCCTGTTTATCAAAATCAGACCGCCACAACCTACCAAGTACCAAACTTAGATCAGGGTCCCCCGATCCAAAACGTGCAGGTTATCAATCCCTCGAGCGTTAGACATCCTTATCAAACATACCAGGGAAATGAGTCGCGCTATCAGCAAACATATCGACTACCCACCTTAAGCCCAATGGTCGATCCATATAGAGGACAGTCGGTTGCCTATGGAGGAACTCAGTTGAACCAAAACTATCATCCTATTCAACAACTGTATCCCCAAGACCAGTTTCAAGAGCCAGCGTATGCCCCCGCTCCACTAGAACCCTGCCAACCACAAACAATTCAATATCTTGATCCTCTAGCATTTAAGGAACTGCAGAAAAACGTAAAAGAACTTAAAAATGAAATTAATAAAAAGTCCTCGAGCTCGACGGGGAGGAAGCTAGGTTTCTACGATTTTACCAAAAAGGAAGAAAAAGAAAGATCTCCCTTCCCTGTCAGGGCACCTAAGTTCATACCTTATGATGGGACAACTGACCCTCAACACCATCTAGTCTCGTTCTGCAACAAACGTCGTGCCATTGCTGACAATGACTCCATGCTCATAAACTATTTTCAAGAATCATTAACCGAAGATGCATTAACTTGGTATACATCTGTACCTTCTCACGAGATTAATACCTTTGAGGATGTAGTGGAGAAATTCCTAGCACGATACCAACACCTAACCAAAAACAAACCTCTCTGGCATGACTTAGCAAACCTCAAACAAAAGAACAACGAGGATTATGAAGAATTCGCGGTAAGATGGCAAAATCAATTTGCATGATCAGACTACAATATGCAAGAAGAGGAACAAGTAAGAATGGCCATATCCAACATGAAAGATCCAATGAGAGCCTTAATGACGATTGGAGAGGTCGTTAGTTGGAGTGGCCTATACCGTAGGTTGTCCAGGATGAAGCAAAACTTAGACGAAGGAGTACCAAACACCATCATTGACCATAAAAAGAACACGCGTAGGACAGGCACAACTACCCAAACAGAAAGCCGTACAACCCCTGAAGTAAGCTCGAATCAAGAAGAAGTTTACCGACCATACCAAGAGCATAACAGTGTTAGTTTTAACCAACACCAAAATCAGGGGCAAAATAGTAATTCCAATTTCCAAGGTGGTAACCCGAATTATCAAAGGAATAATCAGAATTATCAGTGGAACAATCAGAATTTCCAAAACCCTCCGAGGAACAATCAAAGTTATGACCAACCATCAAGGAACCAAGGACCCCTGGTAAATCAAAACCAGAACTCTGAGCACATATAGCCGGTTCCAAATTCAACAGTCTCACCTCAAAATTAGAACGGGAATCCTCAACCCAATTACAATACTGTTCCCTTCAATTACAATAGAGACAATAATGGCAACCAAAATAACACGAACTATGGGAATAGAAGAAGATTCGGACCCAAAAGGACAAATTACCCATCTCTGCCCCAACCCTGGACTGTTGTCTTCTAGTCTCTTTTGAACCAGAATGCCATTCAACTCCCACCAGAACGACCACAGGCATGGTCAGAACACTTAATTAAAAACAAGTTCTGTGCCTACCATAGGATGCCCGGACATGACCTCACTCAATGCTACACGGTCAGAGACCTGATTTATGATCTCAACGATGAAGGCAGAATCGATTGGAGCAATATTAGGCCGATAGGCACGAACGACTCGCGGAATACTCCTCCTAATCGAAACGCGACCACCAATCCGATACAAAATGGTCCGAACATGCAGATTTATACAAACCCTCTGCCTCAGCATGGGCCATCAACCTCTGGACAAACTCCACAGGCTCGGTTGATAAACATTGTCGTGATAGAACACCAATATGTTGATGCCTCAGCCCAAGGAAGCATAAACCATAGTCAATCGAGTCACGATGAATTCTTTGAGGAAGAAGACTATCGAAAATATGTTGTACCGTGGGATGGGAAAACCAAATTTAAAATCTCGAACTCCAGAATGGGCGCAATTGTTGACTCTCCTGACCTATACAAAGTAAATTTTGATGAACCAAATAATCAAGGATCACCGATCTCTATAGATTCTCAACTAGGTCCTCCCCAGGATACAAATGCTCCTCAAGCCCACCTCCGATCTGGACGGATCCGTCCTCCCCGATTACCTCCTCACCCGGTTACTCAAGATTTGGGCTAACAGAACCCCAGCGGCCAAGTTGATGAGACAGTTGATGAAAGAGCTTATGCTTCGATAGAAACAGGGATAGAATATGACCTCTTAGGGCACCTCACAAAGATCCCGGCTAAAGTATCCGTCCTCGATTTGATTAAAACCTCGCCCAAGCACCAACAACAATTACTTGAGGCTATTACGTGCTTGCAAGTTCCTGTAGGCATAACTCCCGAAGAGTTAAGAACTACCATCGCTGCCTTAGCCCCGGGAGCTTCCTCCCCTGCTGTCACATTCACCGAAGAAGAACTGAAAGAAATACCTCCTGAAGCGAGAACGTCTCCTCTACATTTAACAGTCAAGATAGCAGGAAAGGAAATGTCGGGAGCGTTAATAGACACTGGCGCATCACTAAACATATGCCCATTAAAAACCTATAAAGCTTTAGGGCTCACAACAAAAGACCTGACGCCAGCCCCCATGGTGGTAACCGGTTATGATGGAAATAAGAAAACAGTATGTGGAAAGATTATGTTATTGGTACAAACAGGTCCGATCTCAATGCCAAAAGAATTTTACATCGTGGATATCCCTGCTACTTTCAACTTAATCTTAGGACGTCGATGGTTGAATCATATGAACGCCGTCATGTCAAGCCGGCATCAATGTGTTAAGTTCCCCTATTTAGGCAAAATCGTGAAAATGATGGGAGATCCACCTGTGATTGAACCGGAAGAACTCCAAATACTCCCAACCTTACAACCTGCTCCTATGATGCCAGAGGTCAAGATTCATGGATACAGAGTTGATCCTTTCATTTCCTTAATGGATCTAGACCCCATGCAAAATGTATTTTCCTGAATTATCCCCTCTGCAAAATCCAACAACAGGCAATAGGAATCAAGATCGAGGATGGAATTTGATGAGGAAGATGGGATATCAACTCGGGTTCGGATTGGGAAAAGACGGAGAAGGCATTATCGACCCCTACATACCAGACCCTAGAGTGAAAGCAGAAGGGTTAGGGTACGATATACATAATAATCTGAACTGTAAACCGTAGAACTGGACCTTAGACGAGCATTTCACAAGACACGATAAAATTCCAGGTCCTAACACGTCACTGGCTTAGGAGGGATGTTGTCATCCTGATCTAAACGATAAGGGTAAGGTTGTTTTAGTAGAAGAATGGGAAGACTCCACGTCATCCGAAAGCGAAATTTACGAGGAAATCCTTGGCACTTGGAAAGAGCTCCATTCTCCAAAAAAAATGAACAATACGGAAAGCACTATTGACCTAAGATTCTAAACCTTGTCGTGCAACATGCTGACTAAAGGCGAACCAACTCATTTACCCAAAAAAAAAACGCCGATTATCGAACTCCAAGAAAGCCGCGAAATATGGGAGATTGATGACCCTACTCACGAAGAAGTGGTGTACTGGCCCATTGCCTGGCGCCACTGGCGAGAAGACCCCCGTCAAGGAGACCATGAAATTTGGGAGACCGATGACCAAGATGATCACGAAGTGGTATACCGCCCCACTGCCTGGCCACGCCAGCGGGGAGGATCCTCCTCGGTAGATTGCCCATCTTCAACACCACCTGTACCATATCATTCCAAAAATCCAAAAAAAATAAAAAACCCCAAAAATCCCAAAAAATTAGAAAATAGAAAACCCAAAAACATAGGAGTTGTAGGAGTAGAAAACTTTTGCCATCATCAAAATATGAGCAATTTGAGGCGGTGGAAATTACCCCCAATAGAGCAGTCCCGACTAGAGGAGATTATGACCAACATTGATAAGTTAGGCTGTGAATCTCTACCTGTCGTTCAAGAACCCGAGCCCTTAGCACAACACAAGAACGTTAACGATGGAATGGGTGTTTACGAATTGGTGAACGCCGAAGAAGGAGACGATGAAATTTCCGAGGAATTTGGAAAAATAATCAAAAGGTTTGATGAAGAGACACAAGCCGCTGCCGAAAAAACAAAGGAAATAAACCTAGGGATAGAGGAGAGACCCAAACAGGTCCAGATCAGTGCGTGCCTAGAGTCAGACGAGGAGAGTAAAATCCTTGAGGTCCTAAGAGAATATCAGGATGTGTTCGCATCAGATTATAAAGACATGCCCGGACTTGCACCCGATTTGCTGGAGCACCGGATCCCACTAGAAGAAAATGCTAAACCAGTCAAACAAAAGTTGAGGAAAATGCTTCCCGATGTTGCCCTGAAAGTAAAAGAAGAGGTTGACAAACTCCACCAAGCTAAATTCATCAGGGTCGTATTATTCCCTCAATGGGTAGCCAACATAGTCCCGGTAAAGAAGAAAGACGGACGCATCCGAGTTTCCATTGATTTTCGAAATCTAAACGAGGCATCTCCCAAAGACGATTTCCCCTTGCCTCACATCGACGTGCTTATCGATAATACTGTAGGGCACGCCATGCTATCATTCATGGATGGTTACTCAGGGTACAATCAAATCAAGCTATCACCAGAAGATCAGGAGAAGACATCATTCACCACACCCTGGGGGACCTATTGCTACATAGTGATGCCTTTTGGCTTGAAAAATGCTGGTGCCACTTATCAGAGAGCCATGATGGCAATATTCCACGATATGATACACGATTGTATGGAAGTTTACGTAGATGACATTTTAATCAAATCCAAAACTCGAGAAGATCATGTTGCGGCTCTCAGGAAAGTCCTTCAACGATCTAGGGATACCCGACTGAAAATGAATCCGAAGAAATGCGTTTTTGGAGTATCCTCGGGCAAGCTCCTAGGCTTTATGGTAAGTAATCGGGGAATCGAATTGATCCTTCTAAAGTAAAGGCCATCTTCGAAATGCCGCCCCCGAAGAATCTCAAAGAATTAAGAGGCCTCATAGGGCGATTATAGTTCATCAGGAGATTCATTTCACAGCATTCCCAAAGGTGCGAGCCATTCCACAAATTGCTAAAAGGAGGCGTGAAATACCATTAGGATGACGACTGCCAAAAGGCATTTGAAGATCTGAAAAAATATTTATTGAGTCCTCCCGTCCTGAAACCACCTGTCAAAAACAAGCCTCTCATCTTATATGTGTCAACGACCGAATCTGCAATAGGTGTGGTCATAGGTCAACATGATGAGACCGGCCGAAAGGAGAACGCTATTTATTACTTGAGCAAATCTCTATTACCATACGAAAGGAAATACTCTCCAATGGAAAGAACTTGTTTAGCCGTAGTTTGGGCGGCTCAGAAATTAAGACACTACTTTCTAGCTCATCAAGTTAAACTCCTAGCAAGGATGGATCCCTTGAAGTACATTTTTGAGAAACCTGTCACTTCAGGAAAAGTCGCAAGATGGCAAATGCTCTTGGCCGAATGTGACATAACTTATGTTACACAGAAGTCCATAAAAGGCCAGGCGATTGCTGACCATCTCGCACACCTCCCCCTGCCTCGATACGAGCCAGTTAAAACTGGCTTCCCCGATAGAACATTTTATTTACCGGTGTTGAAGAGGTTAAGGATGATGACTCATGGACCATGTACTTTGATGGGGTCATAAATCAAAATGGAAAAGGAATTGGGGTAGTGCTATTATCCCCAGAAGGAGTCGTCATACTGAAAGCCTACAAGATTGGGTTTTGGGCAACCAACAATGTGATGGAATATGAAGCTTTATTGGCAGGATTGAGAGAAGCCCGGGTCCTGGGTGTCGAGAAACTGAGAGTCTTCGGTGATTCCAAGGTTGTTATTTCCCAAGTAGCTGGAGAATGAAAGGTTAATGCTCCAAAGCTTGCACATTACCATACCAAAGCAAAGGAAATCATGTCAGATTTCAAGAAAATCTCCTTCCTCCACATTCCTCGAGCCTTGAATCGACTGGCCGACTCATTAGCAATCCTAGGTTCGATCATAGAGATGCCTGACGATAAAGATTCGGAAGGTTTTCTAATTAAAAGGCTAGCTTCACCATCCGTCGAACCAATAGATCTAACCAAAGGGGATCCTGCCAAAATTCTGCCAAAAGTTCCAAAGGAAAAGAATAAGAAGCCCAAGACCAAGAAGTCTGATTAGGAAAACACTACTAAGCCCGAAGAAGAACTCTTAGCTCGCATCCAACATGATGATGACCTAATAGATGATCACCCATGGTACTACGACATCTGGAATTACCTACGCGATGGCTATATCCCTGAATATGCCTCCCAATCGGATAAAAGAGCATTGAAAGAAATGGTTCATAGATATGTCATAGTTGCAGGACTATTGTACCGTAGATCATTCAGTGGAATCCTTTTACGATGTGTGACCACAGAAGAAGGGCAAGAGATACTTGAAGAAGCACATTCAGGAGAGTGTGGAGGACATGTCAACGGCCAGATATTGGCTAAGAAGATTATCCGTTTAGGTTACTATTGGCCATCCCTAGAGTCGGATTCAGTCCATTATGTTAAGAGATGTAAAGAATGTTAGCTGCATGCCGACCTAATTCATGCCCCTGCATCATCACTTCACCCTACCATAGCTCCATGGCCTTTCTCAACTTGGGCCTTTGATATGATAAGACCCCTGGCCCCTACTCTAGAAAACGCACAAAATAAGGCATTCATATTAACAGCCACAGAAAATTACACTAAGTGGGCAGAAGCAGAAGCATATGTTAATATTAAAGCTACTACTGTCGTTAAATTCATCAAAAAAAATATAATAGCCAGGTTTCGCATTCCTAAGGTATTCATAACAGACAATGGCCCCCAGTTTATATCTCAGCAAATGAATGAGTTGTGCACAAAATACGACATAGAATTGTAGCATTCTACCCCATATTATCCCCAAGCGAATGGTCAGGCCGAAGCAACCAACAAGACCTCATTGAATATTATCAAGAAGACCGTGCAAACCGCCAAAGGTAATGATTGGCCAAACCGTTTGGTTGAAGCGTTGTGGGCGTACCGGACTTCGATAAGAACTCCTACAGGAGAAACCCCATACTCTTTGACCTATGGAATGGAAGCAGTTCTTCCCCTCGAAGTCCTTCACCCATCACTGCGTATCCAACTAGACGAAGATATAACAGAAGACCAGAGGAGAGAAGCATTGCTACTTCAGCTAGACTTACTTGACGAGAGAAGAATGAAAGCAGCAGAACATGCACAAGTATACCGGAAGCGAATCGCCAGAGCCTACAACAAGCATGTCAAGGAAAGAAACTTCAAAGTTGGTGATTTCGTATTGAAACGCATCACACCATCCCAGCTTCCGCATCCCAGAGGTAAGTTACGACCCAATTGGGAAGGTCCTTATGTAGTTAAAGAAGTATATTCTGGTAATGCATATAGATTGGTAAATGCAGAAGGGGAAGAGCTCCCCGATCCATGGAACGCTATGTACCTGAAAAGGTACACAGTCTGACCTTTCCCTACTTCTTGCGGAGTATGGCCCTCCTTTCTCCCTAGAGCAGTTGTAGAAATCCCGTAGGAGAATCGAAGAGATGCACTCTGATCAAACTTGGAACTCAAACACACACCAACACCTATAAATACACAAAATGGTGAGTCCGCCCCACACAAATTCCGCACGGTTGAAGCCACCCAATGTGAAGGTTTGTAGGTGAGATCGCTCATGTCATGAAAATTTCTCAATCGTTCACAAAAAACAAAAAAAGAAAAAAAAAAAGAAAAGAAAAGGCCTTATGACTAGTTTGGGTTCGTAGCCTCTTTGACCCGAGCCAGTAAGCCCATAGGGATATTTATATATCTAGTGCCCTAAAGCCACCTGGTTTGGGAGTCATTGGCTGAATGCTCGTTACATGGGTTAATTAGAGAGCTTAAGGGACTCAGGCATTGCACAGTCACATGTCAAAAAAAAAGAAAAAAAAGAAAAAAAAAAGAATTATTTTTTAGAATTAGGTTCGCCGAAGTGACATGGGCACTCATCGGGTAAACTAAGCAAGAGGTAGTCGAGAACCACAACACTAAGGTACCACGGTGACTCACCACCTCACACACGAACACAACTCACGAATGAGTTTCGGAGATAGTCAGGTACTCTCCAAGGTTCAACCGAAAAGACCAAGCAGCTACAAAGGGAGGCCTGTGAGGGTTAACCTCCAAAGGATAGTTAAGGAAGACTATATTACTACCACAGTGAAAATCACGGATCGGGAAGCTAATCTACTTTCACACCCTCACCCCACAGCCAATATGTATAGACACTAGTCTTATGCTGGGGCATTTTTTTATATGTTTATCTCATACGGCTTCCCAATCTGGGTCCTCATCGCATACACAACTGTCACGAGCACTCACTAGTCCACACACTTTCACCTCATGCACGCTTTTACTACTAATGACTTTTGGTTGGATGTAGGAGAAACATATCTCCTAAGGTATGAATTCAATTTTTTTTTTATTCTCAAAGCTTGAGTGCCAAAATGGCTCCCTGACATTTTTACCGAGAAAGTAAATGCCACCTTAGCCACATCATGCAGGGGGCCTAAAAATATTAAACTTACAAGTTTATTTCTGAGGCCTTGCAGGGAACCCAACCCTGATCATATCTAAAACATCCCACAAGCTGGCGCATTTTTTTCATTTTTATGGGTATAATCTTGTGCACAACTCCTCATGACTTGATAAGAATGAAATGACGGTAATCAAACTTAAGAGATATAAACTATGTTTGTTCTGATATCTTATGATGAATTTGATTATAGATATATATGCTATGCACCCCCCTTTTATGATTTCACCTATTGTAAATGCAGTTATTTTTTGTTAGCATATGCCTTCAAATCTATAGCTGATATTGTGAATGCCTCGAAACATAGAGTTGCATAGGTCACAAATACCACACACCCAGGCACTCCCCATTGTTTGAGAACCTTGAATCCATGTTCTGTTTTTAGCTCAAAATTGAATATAAGACTGTATTCATTTAGCTTATTATCTACGTGTCATTTTGGTCGTCCCTGATTACTAATGATTCTTCCCACGAGTTTTGTACTAAGAGCACGGATTTTGAGAAATTTTAGAAAAATTTCGACAGCATTTCCCCTTCTTTTTTGGACTCCGAAAATTTCCGGATACACAAAAAACCTGTTACCTGTGAAAGAAAGACACTTCATATATTCCCCCGGCACCCATCAATGACTATTCATCAATAAATCACATTCCCATAGTACTTCTAAGGTATCAAACATACTATCTCAACTATACTTACATAATATACATGCACAACATACACATCAGTCAGGTACATATGGGCTCTCAACATGAGTCGAAGATGGGGTGAAACAACATAAACAGCATAACCAACACATATAAGTACAACATAGAATAGGGGTACACAATGAATAGGTTCCTAGGAGGTCAATCAAGGAATGATAACCCTATGGAGCGGCACCATTATGACGAGCCGACGAAGCAAATGAGGACGGACCAGGCATACGCTGAGAAGGGGCTCGGACTGAGTCCGAAAATGCATAACCTCTCTCTTTCGCCCTCTGGCGATATCGATCGAGGCGCCTCCGTAAATCAGCAACCACCTCCTCGTGACATCGCTGCATCCGGTCCATGCGCTCAGCATACTGATCATGAATCCGAGCCCTATCCTCGCTCGAGCTAAGAGGTGGGGGGGCCGAAACAACAATAGCACCACCCTGCAGGATAACAAACAAAGAAACATTACATCTAGTAAACCTGTAGCGGTAAACACGAATCCTTGAAGGGTAAAGGATGTTCACCTGTGTAGAGGCCTCAAAGCTTTTGAGTTTGGCTTGTAATTCTTCAACCTGCACATAACATAATTACAAAATACCTCAATATCGGGGGAATTAGAATTGAACCTGTTAGGAATTTTGTGTATTGCAATTTGATGGATGCATTATCATTTTAGCATCATTCGAATATTCACACTTGCATTGATTTATAAAAAACTTGAAATCTTGATTTACACATGCATTGTTTTTTAGACTTGTAAAACTATTGATTTATGCATGTTTTGTTTTTAAACTTGGATGCATTTTATTTTGAAAAGAAGTTTTATAAATCAAGCTAGCCAATGGTTTTAAATGTTTCAAATCATTTTTGGCTTTGTATGTTTCATGATTTTAAAAGAACTTAGATTGAATTAAAATCATGATTCCAAGCTTGATTTAATGGCCCAAAGCTTCCCACAAGAAATCTCTTTGAAATATGCAATTTGTGGGGAAAAAGGTCTCAGGCCTGGTCAACCCGCAGTGTGCGCGGTCGACCGAGCCTATGGACCCGGTCGACCGGCCACACTGCGCGGTCGACCGGGAAAGAGCCGTTGGGCTCTCTTTCAAACGGTCAGATTTTTGACCGTTGAAGGCCAGGTCGACCCGGGAAGGGGCAGGTCGACCGGGGACACGTCAAAAGTCACTTTTTGACTATAAATTGAGGTTCATTCCCATGAGAAAAGTGTTGAACATTTTAGTCTTCTTTGAGGTGTTTGGAGGCAAGAAAAAGGGGAATGAAGTAAGAGAGACCAAGGGGTCATTAGTAAAGCTAAAGCTTGGATTAATGAAGTTAAATCTCTAAGTAAGCTTTACTTTTATTTATCATATGTTATATGCTTTGTTTAAATTATTGGTAAATGATTTTTAGAATGATAACTATGATGTGTTGAATCCATTCTTCTCTTAATCTTTGATTTAAGTTGGATTGGATTCTTCACCCTTGATTTCAAACCAAGTTTGTTTTAAAACTTTTTAAAACATGTTTTGTCAAATCCTTTGATTTCTTTTTATAACATGTTTCATTTACTTGGTTGAATCATATTATTGTTTTCATTCATTTGAACCTTAGTTAAACTTTTGTTTTTGAAAACAACATTGCACATGCATCACATGTTTAGACATAATTAATTTCATACAACTTGTGAGCTTTTGATTTTCATATCATCAACAAGTTAGTATTTTGTACATGTGATTTGCATTTCACTTCAATCAAATCTTTGGGTGTTTTAGACTTTAAAATGCATTAAGCATACATTAATTGAGCTTTCATTTCAAACTTGATTGAAGTTTTCACACACACACTTCATGAGCATTCATCTTAGCATTTCATAGAGTGTTGTGTGAGTTGAATTAAACTTTCTTATTCGCCTATTTTAGAGGCAATTAAATTGAGTTTTAATTGTAATCTCTTAAAGTGTTTGTGTAGACACTTATTTGAGAAATCATCTCTTATTAAGGTTATTGCTTAGCCTAAGAAAAGCATAGTGTATAGGTTGTTGTTTAGCCTAGAAAAACAACATTGTTAGGTTATTGCTTATCCTTGGAAAGCATATTGTAGAGGTTATTGCTTAGCCTTTTTCAAAAGCATAAATAGTGGAAATCCGGTGGGGTGTTGATCACAAGCCGGTAGTGGATGTAGGCATTGAGGCCGAACCACTATAAATCTTTGTGTAGTGGTGTTTGCTTTGTGGTGATTATTTTGTTTAAGCTTCCGCATATTGTATGTTAATCATCACATGTGACTAGTTGTTTGTTAAGAAGTTAAAATTGGTCATATTTAGTCATTAAGTGTAGATCACCCTATTCACCCCCCCTCTAGGGTTAGGATCCCGGACTTTCAATTGGTATCAGAGCCTCGTGCTCTATTTTAGGATCAAGTGTTTTGGAACTCTTGATTAGGTGTAAAAACCTAGAGTCAAAACCCTAGTGTTATTTTTTCATGAAAATCATTAGAATGGATTCCACTATGTTAGGTTGTTTAGATTCATGTGTAGATTCTTCTAGACCCCTCCTTCTTCCATCTATTGGAGATTCAAACCTTCAAATTAATGAATCTCAATTTGAATTAAAAGAGGAAGAAAATGATAAAAAAGAAGATGACCTTCAACAAGCCTAAGAGGAATTATATACATTTTCCATAGAGCTTGATAAGTGATGGACCCAATTCTTCCCTCCCTCCCGCTGCCTCCGCCCCGGGTCTTTCGGGGTACGGCGGAGGGGAGGAGAAGAAAAGTAAAGGGTAACAACATCTTTCTTTTTTTTTTTTGTACGGGTATGCCAATTTCACTTTTCTACTTGGAATTTAGAAACGGTGATCCGAAGATCCACCTTCACAAGTAGAAAGGGGAATTGAAACTTTTTCTAGTTTCTATTGCACACATATTTTAAGAAAAGAGACAAAAGATTTTTTTATATGCCGTGAAAGGCGATTTCATTTGTTTGCCGTAAAAGGCGATTTTGCCGTAAAAGGCGATTTACAAATCTTATCCATTATGAAAGACAAGAGTTGTGATTTTTGTCTCTAAAAGAAAAATAAAGTACAATAGAAATCAAGAAAAGGAATCTGACTTCTCATTCGATTGTGGGGACACGTTCAGATCGACGGTCGCGAGTCATGTATGGGCTCCTCCATCGTCCATGCAGATGAGAACACGATGCTTGGATTCTTGGCTTGGCTTTTTAACCTCAGATTTTTAAAGGACAAAGACCAAGAGAAGGTCTTATATCCGATAAAAAGCTAAGTGAACGGGCTGAAAAGCCACGTTTTAGCCATGTTGGTAGAAGAAAGGAGGTCCTTGGGGGGGTGGCCCCCCAAGGGTGCTTCAATCACCTTTTGGTGGTCTTGCAGTAGAGTTTCAGGGCCTCTGGATTTTCTGGGCAATTCTCCAGACTTCGGGCGAATTTCTCCAGCGATTTCTCTGAATTTTTTTTGTTCTTCGTCTCTCCTTTTTTTTCTGATCCCTTTTCCCTTTGGAATGCCCTCCTATTTATAGGCCTTTGGTAGCCATTTAGGAGGGTTTATGAGCATTGAATGCATTAATGCTCATAATGGGAGGAGTTACAAGTTTTAAAGTATTTGTTTTGTAACTCCTTTTTCCTTGAATCTGATTGGCCGATGGAGAATAATGAGCTTTTAATTGCCTTTAATCCCCATCATGGGAGAAGTTTCATGGCTTTAATGCCATAAATCCTTTGACTTGTAACTCCCATTTGCTTGCTTTTGATTGGGCCGTCCAAAATAATGAGTTAATGACCGCATTAACTTGTCATAAAACGGATCATTTAACCTCATTAATTGGTCGCCAAGTCGCTTGAAGAGTCGCGAGCCGCGCCGCGTCTTTTGGAATTCTTCTTGCGATGATCGCCGGTGGATCCACACGTTGTTTGATGTTGGATGGCGATGCAATTTCAGACATTGATTAATGTCAACGTGCCGGCAACATCTGTCCTGTCGATTTCACGATCGGGCGGGCAGAAAGTGTGCTTTCTTTGTCGGCCGGTTGGCGATTTCGAGGCATCTAATGATCATCCAATGATTTCGGTGGCGAATCCGTGATGTTGACGAAAATCGACGGATTTCATGCACGAAAAATCAGATTTTGGAAAAATCACGGGGGCCAAAATTCTCGAAAGGCGAAAAGGACCCGAAAAAAAGGGGTTTCCGGCGACTTTTGGGTCGCCGGAATTCCATGGTTTCCGGCGACCATGGGCCGGCGACCCTGGGCCATGGTTGCCGGCGACCATGGGCCAAGGTCGCCGGCGACCATGGGCTTTGGGCCCATTTCTTGGCCGCCGTTCGGTCGCCTTTTCTTCGTCGTTTTTCGATCTTTTTTCATTGTTTTTTCTTCTGTATTTTTTCTGACATTTCCCCTCATTTATTGGCCTGATTCTCTTGAAGAAAACCCTACGAGAAGCCACGCAAATCGGAGCACAAAGTTTCCTATTTTTCTGGAAAGCCGAAGACTTTGTTGTGCGGTTTTGCCGATTTTTTGTCAAGCATTGAAACTAGGCCAAACGATGTCGGAATGACCTGAAATTTGACGTGGAGCTTCTTGAGCAGTAGATAGGACCAACCATAGGCTTTGGTTTGAGTTTTGAAGCCGTTCGGGGTCCTGCAAATGCTTGCCTTAATTTCGCCATGAGAGAAATGCCGAGCTTTGACCTGCGGTCAACCGATGTCCGATTGACCTGAAATTTGACAGGGAGCCTCCTGAGTAGTAAGTAAGACCAACCATGGGCTTTGGTTTGAGTTTTGAAGCCTTTTGGGGTCCCGCAAATGCTCCCCTTGATTTCACCTCGAGGAAAATGCCAAGCTTTGAAACTAGGCCAAACGATGTCCGTTTGACCTAAAACTTGACAGGGGACCTATTGGAGTCATTTTGAGATGATCCATTAGCTCCAATTTGGATGCCATGATTCCGGGGTGCTCCACTGCCGGTAGGCCTGTTTTTACTTCCCGAGAGTTGATGAAGGGTCAGACGTTGTCCGTTTGACTTGAAATTTGGCAT
>QPKB01000004.1:46293850-46391761 GCA_003546025.1 Camphora micrantha | reverse complement strand
TGTTTTCACTCAAGGCACTCTCACATGTAGCGCTCATCACACACTTCACTTTGTTCACAAAGAGTGACCGAGCAATCCTCTTGTTAGGAGTGGAACTAAGGTCAGTTAAACTATGAGGTGAGGTAATTGCTCCTCGTGACCCATTTTACAACACTATAGGAAATGAGATAGACTACACAACACTTACCGACGCCACAGAAACGTCGGTAAATTCTAATTTTACCGACGCTATCACCAAAAGATAGCGTTGGTAAATTTGTCGTGCAGCTTGGTACGAAAAATTGCAACCTCCCGACGCTAATGGCGTCGGTAAGTTTTGATATATAATTTCCCAACGTATATGGCGTCGGGAAGTCCTAAGCGTTTTACAAATTATCGACACTAATGTCGTCAGTAAGTTTTATATTTAATTTCCCGACGCACGTGGCGTCGAGAAGTTCTACCGCCAAATATTTTCCCGCTGCAATTTCGGTTCGCACGTCTGACGGCGTTGGGAAGTTTGTTAAACTGCTACCCTGTTCAGCTTTTTGTGGGAAGAAATTTACCGATGCCTTACGGCGTCGGCAAGTTAATTATATACCACCCTTTACCTTCCCCTTCTCCCCCCGCCTCACCAATCTCTGTAACTCCTCCTCCCCCTCTTCTCTCTGCATCTTTTCTCTTTTCCTCCCATCTCTCTAACTTCTCACATCTAACCAATCTTATCCTAGCATTCTTCCACTCTTTATAAGGTATGAAATATTTATATTATCAGTTTTATTTTTTGGTTTTTCTTCAAATAAATTTTTCTTCTTTTTTGTTTAAAGATTTGTCAGCATTCGGCGACCACCCACTATTGCCGGCGTCCACTGCTGCTGCCATTCCCCACCCCTTATATCTTATAATCAGTAAGTAGTTATTTATTTTTTCATTATTTATATGATAATAGTTTAATAATGTGTTTTTTTAGGTTTTGTTGATAAATTTTAGAATAGATATGATTATTAAAATTATTATTATCTGGAATGTAGTTTGATATTTATATGGATAATTTATAAAATAATTTTTGTTATGTGTTTTTAAATATGATTTTCTAGGCTTTTTTTATATGGATGTGATATGAGATTGTTAAACTATGTTGTTTATTTTTTGAAGATATGAATTAATGAAAATGTTAATATCTCTTTGAGATATATGTTGTATGTGTAGTATTGTTTTTTAGAAATAGTTTTGGATTTTATTTATGATTAGAAAGTTAAGTAAATTTATTTATATAGATTTTTTTAAGTTTTTACTAATATGATATTATTTTGCGTATACATAGATGACAAATAGTATACTAAAAATTATTTAATTGAGAAATTATTTCTTTATTAATATAATATTTTAAAAGTAATTAAATAATAATTAATTAAATAAATAATAATACTTAATTTAAGAATTAAAAAATTAAAAAATTATGAAAAATTTATAAACTTTAATTAATTAATGAAAGTAAAATTAATTAAAATTAAGCGGAATTAAAAATTTAATTTATTCATATAATGTTATTTATAATTC
The DNA here is from genome assembly GCA_003546025.1 of Camphora micrantha. NCBI lineage: Eukaryota > Viridiplantae > Streptophyta > Magnoliopsida > Laurales > Lauraceae > Camphora > Camphora micrantha. The sequence continues at coordinate 46,390,222 of QPKB01000004.1, read as the reverse complement.
AGAATAATTAATTACTATGTTTTTTAAAAAATTATTTTACTATTTAAAAGTAATTGAATATTAATGAATTAAATATTTAATAATTTTTAAAATTTAAATATTAATCAAAAGAGAATTTAAAATTTTTAAAATATCAAAGTAAATACTTTAATTAAAAAATTGTCAATAGTTATAATATAGTAATTAATTCTAATTAAATTTGAAAAACTTTAATTAATAATTTAAAGTTTTAAAAAATTTTAGAGAGTGAAAATAATTATTTAATTATTATAATTAATAGTAATTGTAAAATAAGTAATTATTAAAAATAAATAGTGAGATAAATTATTTTAAAAATAGACAATGAATTAAAAATAATTTCATAAAAACATTTTTGTTTATTTCAGGGATAGAGATGACCATAGATAAGAGTTGGACATCGTTGTCTAATCAATTATGTCTCGAGTACATAGCTGGGGTTCAAAAATTTATCCTGAGAGTTCGGAATTCTGTTAATTCTTCAGGGGATATTAGATGTCCATGTCGTGATTGTGGTAATGTATACACACGACCATTTAGAATAGTTTATGCTCATTTAATAGATAAAGGAATGCAAGAAATATATAAAAGAGAGACTTGGGTTTTCCATGGTGAAACTGTTGTTAATCCTCCAATTATTGAAGATGTTGTGCCTAATGATTAGGTGAATGATGACTGTTACGATATGTTGCACGATAATGCTGGGTCTAGCTATGTTCAGTTGGAAAATGACGATGATGAAGATTTAATGGAAGCATCGGCCGAAGTTCCAAGAGAATCAAATGAAGATGGAAAGTTTGATCAAATGTTTGATGATCTGAAGAAGCCTTTATATCCTAGTTGTGAAAATTTTCCGGCGATGACATTCTTGGTGAAATTGATGCATGTCAAGGTCATGAATAAGTGGACTAACAAATCGTTTGACATGTTACTCAAGTTGTTGATTAAGGCATTTCCAGAGGGGACAAAGTTACCGGGTTCAAATTACGAGGCAAAATCATATTTGTGTATTTTGGAATTGGGCTATGAGTCTATTCATGCTTGCAAATATGATTGCGTCTTATTTTGGAAGGAGAATGCAAGGTTGGAACAGTGTCAGAAAATCTGTAAGACGAGTCATTGGATCGATAAAGACACCAAGGGGAAAAAGTTACCTCATAAGGTATTGCGTTACTTCCCGTTGGAGCCTCATCTAAAACGGTCGTATAAATCGAGACATACTGCAAAAGATATGACATGGCATGATGGTGGTCAGACCAAAACGGACGGGGTTTTAAGACACCCGGCAGATGCAGCAACGTGGAAGAATTTTGCCAAGATGTATCTTGATTTTGCAAAGGAGCCAAGAAACGTGAGATTAGGGTTATCATCTGATGGTTTTAATCCTTTTGGGAACATGAGCAATGCATATAGTATGTGGCCTGTGATTTTGGTCCCATATAACATGCCATTGTGGAGATGTATGAAGGAGTTGTCATTCATCATGACATTACTAATTCCAAGACCCACAGCTCCTGGAAAAAATATAGATGTCTATTTAGGCCCATTAGTAGATGAGCTTAAGGAGTTATGGGAGAAAGGAGTTTGGACATATGATAGTGAGGAAGATGCACATTTTCAGATGCATGTTGCATTATTATGGACGATAAATGACTTCCCTGCTTATGGAAATTTGTCCGGCTGGAGTACAAAAGGATATATGGCTTGTCCGGTATGCAATGAAGATACTTGTTCATGTCGTCTTACAAGTAAAGTTGGCTACATGGGGCATAGACGCTTTCTCAACACTGCACATCCGTTTCGTCGAAACAAGCAGTTTAATGGATTTGTAGAAACAAGGACGGCTCCAAGGGTGAGAAATGGTGAGGACATCTTGAAGCAGCTAGAACATATTAATGTTGTTCCTGGAAAGCATCCCGATTTTGGTGGAAAGAAACGTAAGCGTGATGTGAAAGAGCTCAATTGGACGAAAAAGAGTATAATTTTTTAGCTTCCTTATTGGTCAAAGCTTGACTTGAGACACAATCTTGATGTTATGCATATTGAGAAGAACATATGTGACAGTGTGGTAGGCACTTTACTTAGCATTGAAGGGAAGTCAAAAGGCACTGACAAATCGAGAATAGATCTTTTAAACATGAATATAAGGAGAGAATTGCATTTGCAAAAGTCGGGAGACAGGTGGATTAAGCCTCATGCTGCTTACACATTGACTAAAGATGAGCGCAAATGGTTTTGTGCATTCACTACTAAAAAACAATGATTTTATATCGGTTTTAAAATCCCTTAATATCGGTTATTAGTAAAACCGATATAATATGCTGCTCCAAAATATCTTATATCAGTTTAAGTTTTGTAATATCGGTTGCTACTTTCAGATATCGGGTGGACTTAAACCAATATATTAAGGTAACCATTTTATATCACAAATATTTAAACCGATATAATATTTTAGAGTTTTTAATATCGTTTTAAACTCATCTGCTCTGTTAGCCTTTAATTTACACACTACAAGAAATCTAGCACTACAACAATTTGCACTATTACTGGCGTTTTTTCCCGGCGAAATCATTAAACGCGGGGGAAAATATAGCTTTTACCTGCAAAAAAGCTTGTTTCGTCGGGAAAAGACAGAGTTTTCCTGGCGACAAATTTTCGCCGGCAAAGGTAATATTTTTCCCGGCGTTTTATTTTTTTCACCGGCAAAAGTCTTATTTTCCCCGGCGATTTATTTTTTTCGCCGGCAAAAGTGAATGTTTTACCGCAAATTTCACCCGCCAAAGTATTTTTCTTCTGCGGCGCACTAATTTCGCCAGGCAAAATTTTTTCTCAATATATGTTTAAAAACATTTTTGCCGGCGCACTATTTGCGCCGGGATTGTTAAAATTGAGCCCAAAACCCCATAGCCCCAAACCAAATTCTCAATCCACTACTAGAATTTAAGGCTTCCCACTGTTTTTTTCCCCTCCCGTGCGCTGCCCTCCCCTTTTCCCTCTTATCCCTCACTCATTTCTTTCTTTCCCTCCGCGTGAATCTCATCTCCTCTCATCTCCATCGTCTCTTGTCGCCGCCTCCGTCCACTCCCAGTCCCCTCGCAGCAGCTTCGACATCTTCCTCAGACGCCACTGCCCAGCGCTCTCTCCATCTTCCTCGCAGCGGCAGCACCTTCATCTCACCGTCTCTCCCCTGCAATCCCCCGAGATCTCATCCCTCTCTCTCGAAAACCCCCAAATCTCCAACCCATCATCGAAAATCCCAAAACTCTGCAACCCATCATCGAAAACCCTCTCTGGCGTGGAAGTGAACTCTCGGTTTCCAGGTGGTGCAGGGATGAGATCTCTCTCTTTCATGCAGAGACATTGGTTAAAATGTCTTTTCTCTCTTCTTCTGAAAATACCCATGTACCTCTCCAATCAGCAACTTTTAAAATGGAGAGAGAGGAAGAGGGAGGTGTTAGGGTTTGAGATTTATGTGGTTTAGTAAAATGGGTTAATCGCCTCCACATGAGCAGCATTAGCAGCTGCAAATGCAATCCCCAGGCAGCAAGGCCGACATGATTGATTGCGTCATTGCCCTAGAACGAGCACTCCTTCCCTGCTTGTCTGCAAGAGAGCTCCAAGCAATTGACCGTTCTGCTCATCCTTCTCATCAAAGTAAAATTCCTCCTCATATCATATCATATCAGATAATATCATACTTTTTTTTTTCATTCAAACCAAATGAAATTAGGGCATATGATTTTGCGCTTTTGTTTCAATTCATGTTCTTTCAAAAAATGGAAGAATTTACTTTCTAAAAGAGAAAGCTTTCACCCCAGAAAATGAAAGTTATGTTTTTTTTGGTTTTTTTTTTTTTTAGGCTTTGTTGGTTTTGCTTTTGCATTCAATTTCGTTTTTTCTCTTACTTGTAAGAGCTATTCATGAATCATGATGCAACTTTATCACAATAGTGATGAGTCTCGTTTGCAATCTGCATGGTCATCGCATTTAGCCCTGTTGATTCATATTTAATATGTGGGACGTTTTCCTTGTTGTTTTGGGGTCTAATAGTGGTTGGTAGATTACTTGATGTGCTGTGCTGGAACCAGATTTAAGTGAGACACTTCCAGTTCCGTGTCTCTTGGATCCAGTGTTGTTTCTGGCAAGCCCCAGGAGGCTGTACTGCTCTTTCATCCCTGTAGTCTGTAGAGATCTTGTGGTTGTGCCATTGTATTTGTGATTGGAAGCAAGGTGATGAGTGCTAATGTATTCCAGTTGTGGTGATATTTGTTTGGGTAAATAGCATCTGTGGGAAGCGAATTTGAATGAACAGAGAGGACTCACCAAATATATACTCCATGGTTACTATTTGAAAGTTGACAAAGCTTTATTGCAAAAATGAGAACCTGTTGGGAAATTAAAAGGTCATAATTGATTAAGGTCGGGCAAAAATCAGTGCTTTGGGCACATTTGGATGTGACCAAGCAAGTCATTGTCAAGGTTGGCATTGTAAAATTCAAGAGGGTCCCGGTTGTTTGATGGGTGCATGCATTGGGACATTCTTATTTGTACATCCCATGTAGGGTGTGCATAACTTCTTTTCTATATGAATGAATGGTTCACATGCTTAAACAAAGCTAAAGTCATTTGAGAGTGTGAGTTGTTTTTATCTTTGCTGAAAAATCACAGATAAAACAGAGTTAGGTAACTAGAATTACCTCTAACTATGTGCACCATAAAAGGCATGCACCTGCTGTTTGGTGTGTGGATGTTGTTGGTGTGTGGTTTGAAGATATGGGTTTGTTACAAGGGCTGTTGTTTTCTTCATTCTAGTGGGGTTTGAAGAGATGGGTTCTTTGGGTGGAGAAGTTGTGAACAAGAATGCAATGTGGCTATATCCAAAGGTTTTGGGGTATTCTATGTTTTTGGGGTATGTTTGTTCAAACCCATCATTTTCTCTTTGATTAATTTTTCCATATGCCTTTTCATTTCACAGACTTTTCTATTTTTAGAAGTAGTCTTGTTTTTTCTTAAATGAATTTTTCCTTTTTATCTTAGCATTCTTGATGTAGTATATTTGGTCATTTTTATTTCCTGCAATGTTACTGTGTTGTCTGCAGTTTTGCATAATTCTGTATACTTGTTTTTCTTTCTTTTGGTAGTTACAGGGCTCATTAGCGACCACCATAGAGCCCTTAAAGTGGATTTGAGTAGGGCTAAGAAAGGGAAGCCACCATTGAAAGATGCTGATGGGAAGACAAAGAAGAACCTGGCACCTGAAGCGTAATAAAACTCTCACTGCTTCTGAGTTTTTCTTCATTGTTTGTGCTTGATCATTGCCTCCTTTATTAGTTTAATTATCCACTGATCTGCAGGTTAGAAAAGAAAATTGCTCAGACAAATGCAAAGATCGAGAAAATGGAGTTGGATATGAAGATCAAAGAGGCTTTAAAGACTGTAGCGTTGGGCACATCAAAGATCAAAGAGGATTTAAAGACGGTGCGTTTGGATGTGCTTGTTTATAATTTGGGTTTGATGGAATGAATGCTTAACCTTCTCAAAAAATGATTTGGAGTGACAGGAATGGAGGAGGTCAGGGCAGTGTTTGGTGGGATTGGTTTACAACCCAAAGATATGTCATTCTTTGATAAATTCAGTATGGGTCGGGGACACTGTAATGTAAGTATACCATGTTGGTTAACCTGCTACATTGCTTAAATTATCTAAATTATGGTTTAGAGAATGTATCTATAAAGGCTAATTACAATACCCTACATTATAATAATCAATTGTTAATGAGTGTTAAGCTTTGTAACCTAAATTACAGACCTTTTAGTAGGAGATGGTGGCAACTGGACTTACTTTTTAGGGTTGAGGCTGGGCCATGGTATGCTATAAAGGCTAATTTTGTGTAGAGAATGTATCTATAAAGGTTAATTTCGTTTGTTTTGTGGGTTACCTGACCATTGTCATCCTTCAAAAGGACAGTCAAATCAATGGTCCACATTGACTTGGGTTCTCTGCTATGTTTTGTTTGGGTAACTGTAGATGCAAAATAAAGCTGAAAATTGACTTGGGTTGTATATGAGGTGTTGTATTGAAAATTAGGTGCCATGTGATAGCACTCAGGTGTTGGGAAGTTGTATATGTGGGTTTTCAGCCCCTCTCACCACCCCCCCACCCCCACCCCCACACTTTTTTTTTTTTTTCTGTTGTCATCTCTGCATTTTATATAGATTTCTCAGCTGAGTTTTCTTTCAAACATCTGCTTTTAGCTATTCCTTTTGATTGGTGATTTTTCTTCACTTACCCATGTCCATATGTTAATGCATCTTGGTTGTTGGTACCTTTTCTTTCATTGAAATCTCTAAATTGCTCTTCTTTAACTTGTTTGGCTACTTAATTTTTCATTTGGGCTTTGTTTATAACTAAGATTTGATGTGTTATTTCCTTTTCTTTTTTTTTTCTAATGTAAAATTTTTCCATCTTTGATCATGGTTTGATGCATGTTTACTTATGGACATCTACATCTCTCCATCTTACCTCAATTGGTTGCCTTTGTTGTTTCCTTTCAGTATATGCTCATATTTTGTTATTAATTTCTCCACATTTGATCATAGTTCTTCATTTCATATTTTTCTTGTTTGAATTTTCTTTATAACTGCTGAAATATATCATATATCTTTCCCTCCGGTGTGAGCAAAACATTTACATTGATGAAGTCCCACCCCTTCTCTCAGAATCTGTTCATTGAGAGGAAGGTTGCTGAAGATTAATGAATTATTCTTTAGTTTTCGGGTTCTTTCCCTTTAAAGTGTTGAAAAATGTACTTTCTTTTGATCACTGGTCACTGATGTGTTTATTTCATTCAGTTTTTTAATTTCGTTCTTACCTTACATCAAATAGTTAAAAACCAATGGCATGCTTAGGATTTTCAACCATAGTTAAGAAGATTACAGTAGCTTGGAGATACAGAGAACATACTGCGGATCTTCCATGGAAAAGTAGTAGGAGACTGCCCTTTGATTCCCATTTTATTTCACCATCACCAGTAGACCCTTTTCCTCCCCAACCCTTCACTTTTCATTATCACACATTAGACAAAAGCAAATTCCAAAACCAACACTTGCATAATCTGCTAATCCATGTGTCTATGCATCCAGATCTTTATGAGGTGATCATGGGTCAGGCTTGTTGATATACATTGCTGTCCCTTGTTGTCCCATTTTGCATCCAGGTCTATTTTGCATTGGAGAACTAATCGGGGAAGCAGCGGTACACGGAGGCATCATATGCTACATAGTACATATGCAAGGTTTTGGTTTTTCTTGTTTATATATATATATATATAGTTCAACTTTTTGTACATCCCATGGAAGACAATGTAGATATATACTATATATGATCCATAGGGATTTGTCTAGTCAAGCTTTATGTTAGTTATTAGTTATGATCACTTTGTATATATAGTGCAAAGTTTTATTGGTGTACAGTGTACTGCAAGGATACTGCAGCAATGCAAATTCTTTTGATTTAAAAAAAAAACATATATAATATTATATCGGTTATAGAACAAACGATATAATACAATTATAATTTCAGGTTCAAAAAACTGATACAACAAAGCCATTTATAACTGATATTATATAAAAAATTATATCGGTTTCACTCTTTTATATATCGATTTTACAGTAATATGTGTTATAATTTCAGGTTCAAAAGACATCAGTTGTCCAAAAACCGATATTATAAATATTTTTTATATCGGTTTCACTGGTTTTTATATCGGTTTTACAGTAATATGTGTTATAATTTCAGGTTCAAAAGACATCAGTTGTCCAAAAACCGATATTATAAAATTTTTTTATATCGGTTTCACTGGTTTTTATATCGGTTTTACAGTAATATGTGTTATAATTTCAGGTTCAAAAGACACCAGTTGTCCAAAAACCGATATGAAATAATACACATATTATATCGGCTATAGTTGTTTATTATATCGGGGGTACTTATATCGGTTTGAAGTTTACAGAAAAACCGATATAATAGGTCTTTTATATCGGTTTTTAGCCGATATAAAAACCCTTTTTTTTAGTAGTGATTTCTTAAGTCTGTCAAATTTCCAGATGGGTTCACAGCAAATATTGGAAGGACCGTTAATGTAGCTGATGGCAAAATCTCTAGTTTGAAGTCTCATGATTGTCATGTGCTTTTACAACGGTTGTTGGAAGTTGGAATTAGACCATTTATGATACCATAGATCCGAGACACACTTTCTGAGTTAACAAATGTTTTCAAACGGTTATGCTCGAGGACTTTACATGTCAAAGACTTAGAAGATATGGAAAAAGGGATTGTTGTTGTTCTTTCCAAACTCGAGAGGATATATCCCCTAGCATTCTTTGATATTATGGTTCACTTAGCCATACACTTGCCTCGAGAAGCCATTCTTGGTGGTCCAGTTCATGCTAGGTGGATGTATCATTTTGAACGATATATGAGAACACTTAAAACAGTATGTCAGAAATAAAGCTCGTCTAGAAGAATCAATTGCAGAGGCATATATAGTGAATGAAGCTTTGACGTTCTGCTTGATGTATTTTCATGGGATAGAGACAAGATTCAATCGGCGTGAACGAAATTATGACCGGCCAAACAACACTTCTCAAGCACAGTTGTCAATTTTTCAACATTGAGGTCGTCCTTTGGGGAAAGCAGACTTAATTCGACTTGACATCAAGCTTCGGAAGGATGCCCATCGGTTCATTTTGAACAACTGTCCAGGGATAAGGAAATATCTTAAGTAAGTTAATCTATCTACCACATTTGCTTTCTACCATTGAGAAATATCTTGATGTACACTAATGTTTATATGCCATAATTCTGTGTAGTGAACACTTGAATTAGTTAGAGAAAAAATATTCTCGAGACTTGGAAAAAAAAACAGAAACAAGAATTTCCTGCATGGTTTAAGCAACGGGTATGTAGTAATGGTTAAGATTAAATTTATCAGTTACATGTGATGAGTTTAAATAAAATTCTCTTTTTTTTTTTTTTATGCAGATGCTTAACTCTACTTTTTCGAATATCTAATGTTTGTACTTTTTTTTTATAATACTTGATTGGAACGTGTTGACAAATTATACTATTTTTGTTGAAACAGGTTGTACATAATGTCATCTTCACAAGGAGGAAGCAGTAATAGTAATGATTAAAAAGAAAAAGGAAAAAATACTGGAAAAACCACAGAAAAAAAAATGCAAAGAAGGCACTGGTGGCAAGTTACGTATAGCATTTGATGAGGGGACTAGCAGAGCAGTAGGTGACCATCATGGTACTTAGGGACATGATTTGAGATACCTTGCTCGAACCCATTTACCGATTAGATGGGATGAACCTTTCAACAAACTTGATGAGAAAGTAAAAGCCCCAATTTATAAAGGAATGCTTGTAAGTACATTAAAAAAAAATTGCTTGAAAATTTTGAACTTAATTAGTTATGCAATTCTAACAGTTTAACTTGTTTCTTGTGTAGGAAAGGTATCACTTCCCCATGACGTTAGGGATTAAAAAGGCAATGGATAGTCAAATGGCGGGCCTACATAGAGATTAGTGATGTCAATTACATCAACACTTTAAGAACGTTGGCGGATATGTAAATCTGTAAGTTGCAAAGAGTCATCCTCATCCAGACGTTATTGAGAATGAAGATTGGCAGTGGCTCTGTGATAATTGGAGTGCTAAGGAACAAAAGTTAATTTTCAAACATTTCATCATATGCTTTAGTGATATAAATATTAATTTGAGTCTACATTATTATTTGTCCTTATTAATTTTGTATTATCATTTAAGGAACAGGGTGAGAGAAATGCGTTAAATCGCGCAGCAAGAAACAATTACAATAGTTCCCATGGTTCAAAATCTTTTGCAGCACATCGGCAAGGACTAGTATATAATTTTTCATTAATTATGTGAATTCTTTTTTATTTATGCTTACCATTTTAACTCAAAATATTATTATAGGTCAATCCCAATACTAGTCAATTCCTTGGTGACATTGAGTTTCACAGACCATGTAGACTAACCACTAGACAGGACGTTGGATTGACCCCCAAGCGGAGTAGGACTACGTGAGTATAGTAATTAATTTCAATTCTTATATAAACGTTTTTTTTAATAATTCAAATAAATTTTATATACATTTTTTATAACTATATATATATATATATATATTTTTTTTTTTGCAGAATGATATGTTGGCGCTTAGGGATTCACAGTCTTAGAACTCTGATGCGGAGTCTATTGGTCAAAGTCAGGAAGTTCTTCTCACTGAAGAATAGATAGTTCAAAAGGTTCGCAAGCCTCGTCCGGGATACATCAAAGGGAGAGGAAGAATTGTGAAAGGATCGTCCAGTTCTAGTGGGGGACAACTAGAGAATGCTGAGGTCCAGGAGCTTAAGAACAAGGTTGCAACGTATGAGGCCCAAGTGAAGACATATAAGAATGAAGTTAACACCTATCAGAACCAAGTCAGCACATATCAGAACCAGCTTGCATCATGTGCGGCCTACATCCAGCAACTAACCGCTCAACTTAACATGCAATTCCCTGAACAATCTAATCAATTTGATCCAAGTACTCTATTTCCTCTACCTCCGCTGCCACAATACCCTCCAGGCTCTCCGCGTGATGATAATGATGATGATGTTTATTATCCAGAGATGCTGAGAAGCCCTCATTAGACTAGTATATTTCAGACTTTTAACTTGATGTTTATGGCTTTATCTTTTAGACTTTTATTTTTATACATTAGAATTTGATCTGATATATTTGGTTTGTAATATGTTTGATAATATTTTATAAATTTCTTATTATTAATATAAATTAGACTTTTAGTATTGGAACCGTAATTTTTTTAAAAAAAATAAACATAACGTAATGACGTCGGTAACTTTAACCATAAAACACGCTGACATTGATAGTGGCAGCATGTTTTACGGAAGGTTATCGACACCACTGGCGTTGGTAAATTTTATTTCAACTTGCCGACGCGGTCATCGCATCAGCAAGTATATTTAGCTACGTTATTTTCCCTATACCATAGATAGCGTCAGTAAATTTATATACCGACGCCTATTTAAGTTTACTGACGCGTTGACAGCGTCTGTAAACGTTAGTTTTGCAATAGTTACACCATACATAAATGTCAGTTTGTAGATGTCTCTCCATGAGTAGGTGTATGAGGAGTATTCCAGAAAAAAAAAACAAGCAAAGAGAAAGTTCTGATTTAGTATGGTGTCCGTTTTTGACTGACAAAAATTGCGCTATGTAGGTAGGTTATAATATTTAAAGGGGTCAATGGACTGTTGAGAATATTTTAAGCACCACCAGTAATTCACTTTCTAGTGAAAATGTATTTTAGTGTTCTTTTAACATGCTCACCAAACGTTGAATGAGAACGACTTCAAAGACTTAAAAAGAGAGGGAGCATCAGCAAGCTTACGTAGGTACGTCACTCGGTCTCTTTTACCATGGAAATACATTGCTTAACTTAAGTTCCTTTAACTTTATATTGAAGGACAAGGAAGAAGAAAAAAGAAAAAAGAGACCCCTAAAGAAGCTGTTTAATTTGGAGCTTGTGATTATTGAGTTGCAGTGGGCCACTCAAATTTAGTGAGTTCTATTACAATGCTTGGAATTGATCATTGTCATTTAATAAGTGTATGAAAGGGAGAGAGTATTTGGATTAGTAGATCTGGAATGGAAGATGTAGATAACCATATTGCTGGACGGATTTAGCTGGGTAAAGTTTAGTCATTTAAATCCAGAGAGAAGGAGAGCAACTTTCTCAACTGTCTTCGCCTCATCCAGGAAGCCCAAAGTGTGGCTTGAGAGAGATTTAGTGGAATAAAGAATGGCATCCAAAGGAAAATGACATGGTACCACCTTTGTTTTCAAGGAGCTAGCCACTTTTATGCACATTAATGAAATCTGATGTATTAAAAAAAAAAAAAAACAAAGATGACAGCTTTCTATAGATCGATATACACTGCTTTCGGGTAAGAAAGTGAATTTCTTCGATTAGCCGGCGAAAGAGATATTAGGAAAAACTGATAGTCAGTACGTAAATCCGTGTTCTCATGCATGGAACCACGTGATATGACCACGGTCTAGTTTCTAGTTGGTGGGCCCCACATAAGTCAAATAACCTCAGCCGTCAGATGAGACTAAGCGTGTGGAAAAGTTCAGGAAGAAATCAGTAGTAGTGTCTCCTTGGTATATAAAATGCTGGGGTGATCTTCCCATCCTGAAACCCAAAACCTTCCCATCTAGTACTACTAAAAGACCTCCCTGTAACAATTGCATCTATTTTCTCCTCCTCCTACCAAAAGCAATGAATACTTCCGTGAAACCAGTCTTCGTCTTTTCCATTTCCTTTTCCCTTCTGATCTCAATTTCCTTTTTCCTTCTAATCTCATTATCTATCAACACTTGTCAAGCAAGAGAACTTCCAGGTACTTGGCTCTTTTCAATACATTGACTCTTTTTACTTGCATTTAACTTCAATAAATAGTGTTGGAAAACTGTGAAATCCGACTGCAATGGGCCCACGCCATAGCGAGCCCGGCGGCATGTCGGGAATGAACTCCCAACGGGTCTTGATCTGGTAGAGTCAAATAAGGATCAAACTCTTGGTCTTTAGAGTTTTGATCGGGTTCAGACTCAGGATTTAGAAAATTCAAAGTCGATAAGGACACGTGGGATTTCGGGAGGGGTAGAGCTCAAAGTAGTAGGGACTCTTAGGGATTTTGCGCTATATAAAAGAGGTGAGAAGCCTTGGGTGATAATTCAGTAAATGTGAGAGTATTCGCAGCAAGTTCGGATCTCACACCGGAACTTAAACAGGTTCACGGCAAATTAGTTTCCAACACCCATTTGGGACTGAGTTTCTTTTAAATAGAACTCTTTTCGAACCATATCAACAAAAAATAAAGAATGATAAAAGTAGCTAGAATATGAAACAAAGGAGAACTTTCTTTATCGCTTCATTTCTCTTTCTTATGTCTTCTTCTTACACTTGTTTCCCCTTTTGTTGGTTGTGAAGATTGCATTGCAGAGGTTGTGAGTGAGGAGCCTGTTATGATAAATTGCTACTTAAGGCCTTCTCGACCGTCTCCATCACCTCCCAAACCACCAATTCCTGTCACACTTTCAATGGCAATCATCTCTGAACTGCGTGGAGCTTCTTCTTAGTATATTTCCCTTAGATCTTTTTTGGTGAAAGCAAGAATTGAATCTTTGGAGCATTTGATGAATGTTGTTCTAATAGTTAGTCTCATCCATGTTTTCATGCATGCTGTGTTGTGGTCAAGATGTTTGTGAGGTAAAACTATTTCATGGATTTTGTATTCAATTTATGACGTACTAGATGCATATTAGTGATGATATTGAGAAAATTCTATTTTATTTCACTTGGACTGTTTAGACGGTTGCCTTGATGTAGAGCGGTACTTTCTTGATATGCCAAAATAATTCCTTTCTTTGGTGTAGATGATTTAAACGAAGATAGTTCCCGAGACTTGCAGGTGGGGTGAAGACAGGTCGGAAATCGGTATTCAATGGAGCATTTGTATCTTAATTTCAACTGCTAACCACTATCCTTTCAACGTTGTTCTCATGGCTGCCAATTGGATGGCAGAGATTCCATCAACTATGTATTGGGTTCTTAGATTGATGCCCAACCCAGATATGACCCACTTCTTAAATGGGTGTGGTATATCCAAACACCCACTTCATCACTAGTAACTTCTTATCTTCGAGAGTTCAAAGGAACAGATTACCTATTCCACGTTTCCCAACAACCGCAAGAAACTCAAACAAATGTCAAACGATTTATTGGCCATTGGAGGGTATAATCTAGAAAGTTTGTCAAAGAGGACAAGAATATGAGAAAATTTGATATTATTACTAACTACTAAATCGCATGAAAATATTGAAAACTTTTGTAAATTTATGTCCAATTTGGTGGGTGGGTCAATCGTCTCGAGACCTTTAAAAGGCCCGTTCGGTATCACGCTCGTATTGTTTCCAATTTGATACTGAGATCGGATTGTGTCGACACTATAATCTGCAGACCTTGTTTGGGCAACAATATATTAAATTACTCGATTGATAATACATTATACCGAACTTGTTTGGTGACATTACAAAAATTTTGTCTTAAAGAAAGAAAACAAGAGAATCATAGGATTTACAATCTAGGACCCACATTTTATTGTTTGTGTACTTTATTATTATCCTACATGGGACTCACATATGAAATTTACAATGTGATACCCACATTTGAAAATTAGTACATGTGGCCCATATTCAAAGGATTTACAATGTGGGCCCACCTTTGTAGGAATTATAATATGGGGTTACTTGTCTGTGAATGTAAATATGGGACCTACCATTAGAAATACAATGTGGTACGCACCTTTAAAAATTAAAATATGGGGCCTACATTTATAAGAATTATAATGTGGGTCTAACTTTTGTGATCGTGACCATGTGACCCACATTTAGGAATTACAAAGTACGGCCATATTTTTTGTGATTGTAGACACGTGACCTACCTTTACAAATTATACTGTAATGCCCACCATTAAAAATCAGAACATGGTGGCACATTCATAGGATTTATAATGTAGTTAGGCCTACCTTTGTAGGAATTATCTTGTGGTCCCATCTTTTTGTTGTTTGTAAACACATGCAAGACCACTTTTAAAAATTACAATGTAATATCCACCTTTAGAAATTAAAACACGGGGCCACATTCATACCATACCTTTTGTGATTTTGACCATTTGACTCACCTTTAAGAAATATAGAGTGGGGTTACCTTTTCTGTAATGGTGGATACGAGATTTAGTTTTAAAGTTATGATGTGATGCCTGCCTTAAGAAAATAGAATATGGGTCCGTCTACTAACTCAACTAGCAAAATTTTCAAGCTAGAGTGCTCTCGTTTCCTTACTCGCCTGAAGAACTCCCAAGCGGTTTCCACCTCTTTTCAGTCACGAGACTGTTCCATAATTCTCCCGTGCATAACTATTTCTAATGTTTTTTTTTTAATTAGTTCAATCCTCTTTTTGAGGATCCCTCGGTCTTTATTTTCTTTTGGCTTGTTTAGGCTAGTTGACTTCTAGAGTGCGCTCTAGTTTTGTTCCCCATAAAAAAAAGAAAAAACCCAACAAAAAAATTAAAATATTATTATTATCTTTTCCAGTTAGTAATTTTGTAATTATATTAAATAAATAATGATATATTTCTTCTACATATGTATTCAATCCCAAGCAATTGAAAAAGACCATTTGACAATGAATTCCTAGTGTATTTCAATTCCATGCAAAGAAGCAAGCCCATTGAAATCTTTTACACGTCCATGTATTCCATTTCATACAAATAAACAGGACATCTGAATTAGTTGCTTACTATATGATTCAATTATATATAAATAAACAGGCTCATTCCATAAATAAAATTTTAATATATTCAAATTCCACGCAAACAAACATGCCCATCTAAATCTATTACCTTATATGATACGTTGAGACCAGCCCAAATTTGACACATGCAACTTTTACTCCCCGTGAAATCTTAACAAAAAGAATGATTCCTTCTAAAACCATTAAACATAAGAGCCCCATGGATGAAGAGGTTAGCATGATTTGTAGTGTTGATATTTTGCAAACACTAGTTCTCTTTAAGATTAGGATGGCCCCAAAAGTATTCCGCTAAGAACACCGGTTCACATGGTTCGCATGGTGAGAACCACGTTTCGCCACCCATATATAACCAATCCATACCGATCATCAAATGGGGACCTTCCTGGTAATCACAAACCCCAAGATCTTGCACCCCTCAGAATCGACTAAACCGTTCGATCGAGGGTCAAATTATATATATAAATTCATTAAACCCCAAGGAGTAGCTATGTAGGCCTAGGACCATGGTTTTCACCAGGAGGTTGTAGGTTTGAAACTATTCTATCATATTGTGGCTATAGAGGAGTTTACTCGTGATAACTCCACAAAACTAAGTTATTTGGTCATCACTTTATGAGCATTTGTGGACTTAATTAGGTTTAGTTGCACTCAATTTCATGATTTCATGCATTTAGGGTTATTTTTCGAAAAAATGGTCAAAATGGTCAAAATTCTTTAAATTGCATGACTTTTGTGAAATTAAGTTTTTCTCATCACATTTATCAACCCAAAATTAGGCTTTTGGTTTCATCAATGCATATCTTGCAAATTTTTAACATCACGTGCTATTTTTGGAAAGTTTTTCATTTAGGTGCATCACTAGGCATGCAGTGTCCCATACATGGTTAGTATTTATTTTCTTACATATAACTAATGTTAAAATTGCCTCTTTCTATTTGTAGGAGAAAACAAGAAATGGGACCCGCATTGAAAAGCAATTGAGTAGGAACCGCACTACATGCCCAAGGAGGAGCCCCATTTTGTTAGCATGAGAATTCATATTTTATGGGCCCACATGATGAAGAAAGAGATTTGTTCAAGAATGGAAAGAAGATCTAAAGAAGCTTAGAAGAGTCAAATTTGCAAAAGAAGAAATATAGTCCAAGAAGGAATCCTTCTCATGTGCAATCTTAAAGACCTTTTGAGGAGTCCAAAGATAGAAAGAATGGGACCACAAGACTTTATCATTAACAAGAAAAGTTGCCAAGATAGGAGAATTGCTTGGAGTTCAAGCCAAGATGGAAGAGGAGTCTTACCAAACAAGGAATACGAAAGATTATAAAAAGAAAGCCAACAAGAGGGTTGGACGTCAATAATTTTTCTGTAGAATCTTGGAGATTTTCTCTCTCTCGATTCCATTCCACTCCCATCCACCCTCTCTCTCTAAGTCCCTTTATTCTTCTTCTTCTCCATTCTAATTCTTTAGACATAGATTGAGAGATCATGTTGAGAGAATGATGAAGAGAGAAGAATCTTAATTTTTTGTACTCAAAGATCAAGGAATAAAAACACTACTTGCATTGATTCTGCGTATTCTTTATGTAAGTGATTTAATTTTCTTCCTTCTAGTTATTTTATGTGTTTTGATTGGAGACAATATTTCACATGATTCGATCTAGGTATTTGAAAATAAAATAAACAGATTAAAAGTCGAGAGACATCAAGTAATCACTTGCATAAATTTTCCTACTCTGAGAAGAGAGGACTGCACCATCATCGCATTGTCAATAATTGTAGGATTGTCTAGTTTCTAGATCTTTGGTACTACTTTTCCGCTTTTTATTTTTCCACCCCTTTTGTTTTATTTTAAAGTTAATATTCTGATTATTTTTTTATTTACAAATTCTAGATTTAAAAACCCCAATTTGCATCTTTCTATGTTTAGTAGAAACTTTCTATTTTTGTTACTTGCATAATATATGGTTGGAGAGTGTTTTTACATGCATCACATTTAGAAATTGCATTAGAGCAGGGTTTTGTTGCTGAATTCACAAGATTATCAACTGATTAGAAAGACTAAATTCGGACCTGGTATGTGAATAGTGAAAAATCCTGCACAGTTTCAGCAGAATTGACTCAACTATGTTACAAAAGTGTGCGATTTAAAAACCAGTTAAACGTGAATGTTTTGGTCCGAAAAATAACAGATTTAAAGTATGATAATTGGACTTTGAAACCTCAGAATTTAAGTCAAAAATAACCTTGGGAACCGTGTCAACCAGAGGCTCAAACAGGGGTAGTTGGTAAGCCTGTGTTCAGATTTCAGCAGCAAAACAGTTCAAGTAGGCTTCTTTAGGAGATCATATCGTTTTCGTTTTAAGTCCTTTTTCCATTATTCCTTTTTTGTTGTGTTCATGAATCATCATAGTATTGATTCCAGCCATTAGATTTATGTTCATATCATCTTAGACAAGTCGTACAGTCCAGAGAAATTGGGCATGTGTAAGAGTTTCCATACTCTTGCATGCATCAGATTTTTAGAAACTTGCATAAAATTGCATTGCTAGCATTTAGGGCATTAGAGATCATTCATATTTTCATAAAAAGTGATTTTGGTAATGAGTATTTAATTTAGGAAATTTTTTTTTAATTTATTTTATATTAAATTGGTTGTTTGATTTGTGTATTCTTTTGCAGGTTTTAATATAATTAGTATTATCTAGATTAGGTTTCTTTATTTAGATTAGTGTTTTTATTTTTGGAAAGTTGATGTAATTTAATTAGTTTCCATTTAGCCCAGATTCAATATTTATTTAGGATAGGTCAAAGTTAGAAAGATTTTCAAAAGGCATTGCTCCCTGTGGATCGACCTGGACTCACCAGATTATTACTACAATTGCACCCTATACTTGGGGTCCGATCAAGTTTTTGGTGCCGTTGCCGAGGAGCGCCAGTAAAGGTAACTTTCTGACTTTCTATTTAAATCGTGCATTACTTTTGGCATCTTGCTTGAAATAGGGGGTGCATGCATAGATTGTTGAAACTGCCCTAATTTGGATTAGGAAAGTGTATGGAATGTTAGCAACTCATATCATTGATTTTTAGAAAATTCCAAAAAGTTACCAAAATTTCCAATTTTTTAGGATTTATTTTTGTAGTTAGCTACTTAAGGAAGGAAAGTGGAACTAAGGCCTGAAACTGCGTTCTTTGGTTAAGCTCGATGCCTAAGAAAAGCTTTGTCCCAAAAAGGGAGATAGTCAAGCTACTCGAGGCAAGTGGTTTTTAAGCGGGACCGTTGTAACCTCACCACTTACCTGGGGGCTAACCTGGTCGAGTTGACTTCATAAGTTCGAGTTAAGGGCTAAGTTGAACTTTTTAACCTTTAGTGAGTTTAGTTGTTGTTCTAGGTTAATTTCTTTATTTGCACCAAATTTAAAAAAAAATCAAGATTCCCAAAAAGTAGGATAGGCCTCCACCAATTTGGCAAAGAGATTCGGGGCATAGATTAAGAAGGAAGGAATCTCCGATTAATAGCAATATTGAAAACTTTGAATCTCCTTTGAGACCATCACCAATGGCGAGTGGGTCCAGTATTGGCAACAACAATAATGACCGAAATGGCCGGAATGACAATGATAATAATGGGGAGGTAAACGAGAGGGCTAGGAGTTTACGAGACTACCTCCAACCCACACGAACAACCACACCTTCTTGCATGGTCGTCCCACCCAATGTGGGAAATTTTGAAATAAAACCGGGCGTGATACAATTACTCCCTAAATTCCATGGCCTCGATTCAGAAAGTGCATACTCGCACTCAAGAGAATTTGAAGAAGTATGTACCACTTTATACTTCAATAATATTGGGGAGGACATAGTCAAATTCAGATTATTCCCTTTTTCACTGAAGGAGAAGGAAAAAATATGGCTGCATTCCCTTAGGCCCAATTCAATTACCACTTGGAATGTTATGGTGAGGGAATTCTTGGAAACATTTTTCCCGCTTTACAAAACCAACACTTTGAGGAGACACATGATGAATTTCAAACAAAAAGACAGAGTATTTCTTCAAGTGTTGGGAATGCTACAAATAGCTCTTACAAGCATGCCCACATCATGGATTCGAAACATGGCGCGTAATTGGTATGTTTTATGATGGGTTAACTTCTGAAATGCGTCAATTCATTGAAACGATGTGTAATGGTGAGTTTTTTAGCGAAAACCCAGATGAAGCATGGCATTACTTGGATTCTTTGGCAGAAAGTGCCCAAAATTGGGACACTTCAGATGGAGTTGATAATCTAAAGCAATCGAATAATCCTAAGGGAGGGGGAATATATCGACTTCAGGAAGATGAAATGGATCTCAATGCAAAAGTAGCCTCCCTAACTAGAAAAATTGAAGCCATGGAAATGGGGAGGAGTAAACAACCAGTCACCATGTGTGGTATTTGTGACTGTGGCACCCACTATTCGGAGGATTGCCCAACAATCTTAGCTTTCAAAGAGGTGTTAAAAGAACAGGCCAATGCTACTAATGCATATCAGAGGCCGTTCAACAACCAACTCGCACTACAAGAAGTTGCACTTTTAGCGACGTTTTTTGCCGACGCTTTTATCAATTCGTCGGTAAAGATATACTATTGCCGACACAAAAACATATTGTCGGTAAAAGGTAGACCTTTACCGACGTTTAATTAAACCGTCGGTAAACAGTACGCTTTTGCCGACGTGTTTTAAAAAAGGTCTACCTTTAAAAAAGGTAAAGGTCTACCTTTTACCGACGTTTTTGTATAAAACGTCGGCAAAGTTAACTTAAAATCTGCTCATTATTACCGACGAATCATAAAACGTCGGTAAAATTATTATTATTTTATTTATTTTTCTTTTTTATTTTACCGACGAAAAAGAACGTCGGTAAAATTGTATTTATATTCTTTCTATTTTTATTTGCCGACAAAACAAAACGTCAGTACAAGTATATGACATTCTTTATTTATTTTTATTTTACCGACGACAATAAAAGTCGGCAAAAGTATTTTTATATTTTTATATTATTTATTCATTTACCGACGCAATAAAACGTCGGTAACCGTATTTTTATATTATTTATTAAGTTTACCGACGAAAGAAAACGTCGGCCAAAGGGTTTTATATTTTACATATATTTATTTTACCGATGAAAAAAACCATCGGTAAAAGTGTTTTTATTTTTTTATTTTTATTTCTTTTATTTTACGGACGAAAATAAACGTCGGTAAAAGTGTTTTTTATTTTTATTTTTTTTTATTTCTTTAATTTTACCAACGAAAATAAACGTCGGCCAAAGTGTTTTTATTTTTATATTATTTATTATTTTGCCGACGAAAAGAAACTTCGGTAAATGTATTTTTTATATTATTTATTAATTTGCCAACGAAAAAAAACGTCGGCAAAAGGGTTTTATATGTTACTTATATTTATTTTACCGACGAAAAAAGACGTCGGTAAAATAAATATAAGGAAAAGTATTTTATGCTTTTTATTTTTATTTCTGATTTTTCTGATGAAAAGAAACTTCGCTAAAAGTTTTTTTTTTTTTTAAATGGTATATTTGTTTTTTCAATATAGTTATCATGTTAACCTGTTTATACACCTTTATAAAAAAATATACCTGTTCGTGTACCTATATTCAATATAAAATATGCATGCAAACAAAAGTTGTTAAATAAACAAACAATCATCGCCATTTTTCATCAAATCATTTATCTCATTAAACATATATTACAATCAATAATGATACATTTACATATAAATGTCAAATATACATAAACAAATAAACTAAAAAGAATAAAACACCCCTAGAAATTTGCAACCGACCCCAAAGCGTCCATCAATATGCAAAGACAAAAATAACATTAGAATTATTTCAATGAATGAAATTATAAATGAAAGATAAACATATTTATATATATAAAACTTTTCTTAGGTTTTTTGGCGGCCTGTTTTCTAGCTTAAGTGATAAGAATTAGGCGGTTTTTTGTGTCTAATTCGTTTACCTAAAGTCCGATTCACTAACTGTAAATTCGTACAAGTTACTTTAGCCTTAAATAAGGTACTCGTGTCGGGTTTTTGATTTTTTTGGCGGCCATTTCCCATTCCAGATGCCCGACGGGCCGTTTTCGAGCCCAAGTGTTGGAAAATTCGATGTTCTGTAATTGAGAATCCTATTTACGAACCGTCAATTCCTACAAGTCACACTAGTCTCGAACGAAGTGCTCGTGCCGGTTTCTAATTTTTGGGGGGGCCGTTTCCCATTCCGGGCCCCCAGCGGGCCGTTTTCGAGCGCAAGTGTGTTGTAACAGAAACTTCCCCTACCCCTTCACTGGGGGCAGCAGAAAAGTCTCCTTCCGAGACTTCGAGGCCGGCAAGGAAATTCACCCTTCGTGATTTCATGCCATTACTACTAAAGACTGAAGACATACAGGGGGCATCATACTCTTGCAATTCAGTAGTTGGATTCCCCATGGATGGGTATGAGTCCAGTGACACCGCCAGTGACACCGATGAATGGGAGGAATCTCTCGAAACAGGAGAATACCTCTCCGACAAGGAATGGATCCCTGAATCCCACCTCATGCCGGTGATCTGGTATAACCCTTTACAATCACAAGGATCTTGGTCTGATGATGAAGGAGACCAAGAGGTTGTTCAGGAAAATGCTGTTGACACAGCACCTGCCAATGCTCCGGTAGAACCTGTAAGACCCCGACCCGAGTGATCCCGATTAGTGCTTAGTTAGTTGCGTTTTAGTCTTGATTTGTCTTGTGGTTTTGGTTTAGTGGTCTAGAATAGCATTTGGAATAGTTTTGGGGATTTTGAGTGCTTTGGTATTAGTGGGGCCCTTTGGGGGTTCCCTTGTTTATGGCTTTTTGTGTGCTTGAGATTTTATATTGGTTTTCGTGATTTGTATTTCATCCCGATTTACTTGTTTTATTATTGCCTTCAACTTTCATGTTGATCCCGTTCCCATTCGAAACCCCGAAACATGACTTTTCTAGCTCCAAGGGCAAAACAGTACTTTTACTCTAAATCTGTACCAAATTAGTGTTAATCCCGAAACCCGCGAAACATAAACTTTTTAGAAACTAGATTTTTCGACGATCATTTCTTCCTTCTTCGTCGATTTCATCCGGAGCCCCGAAAATCACTATTTCAGCCCAACTAGGTTACTTGATGGTGGAGCCCACTTGTTTGGCTTATAAAAGAGAACCCTCCCCCTTCATTTTCTCTTTTCCAGCAACTCTAACTGAGCCTAGGGTTTGGTTGCACTATTCTCTTCTTCTTCTTGCTTCTCCATCATCAAGCACCTCCCAAGCTTGCACCATCATCTCAAGAGATTCCATAATCTTCTTCTCCATTGCAAGGGCTCTCCATAGACACCATTTTGAAGGAAATCCCACCACTCCAAGACTCTCTTCTAGCTTGCATTGCTTCTTTGGAACACCATTTGGTAAGCTCTCTTCCTAATCTCCTAGATTAGCATTCTTCTAGCCTTAGAGAAGCTACATTTTCTATATTGGAAGCTCTCTCTTCTTCTCCATTGTTTTGACCCATTTTAGGGTTTGTTTTAGGGGTTTTTGGTAGAGCTTGTTTCCTTGACTTGCAAGAGTGCTAGGAGCTATTTTTCAGTGATTTGGGACTTGAGGCAAGTGAATGTTTTGACATTTTTACTTTTGAAAGAGTTTTGGTTGAAATGCACTTATGGTTTTACCTAAGGTTTTGATGCATTAATGACTTGTTTAGGTTGGAAATAAATGATCATATTCATGCTTGAAAGCTTGTTTTTAATCACATATGATATTGCTAATCAGGTGTGGAAACAATGTAGAAAAAGTTGGAAAAAGAGAATGAACCCCTGCACTGCTGTAACAGAACATGGGTTCTGTTACGCAGTGTACGCGGTCGACCGGCCAATGGCGCGGTCGACCGGCGACACTGGGACAGACCCCCCTGCAGAGCAGCCTGCTGAACTGCGGGAGTCCCAGTTCTACAGTGCACGCGGTCGACCGGCCATGGGCCAGGTCGACCGGCCCAACTGGAACCCTGCAGAAAACTGTCTTTTCCCCTTTGATTAAATGGACTTTAGATGGAACTTAGGGACCCTTTTGTGGGCCCATTGGACTTCTTTTGAGGATGGTTGAACTGTCATCTCCTCACGGTTAATCCGGTCGTATCGGTGCTTAACCTAGTTCAATCTTGAACGGAACGGAACGACGGGATATCCTTTCTTTTATCTAAACGCGAATTTGGGCTGTTTGGGTATCGCGAATCCGTTTTCCCTTCGACGAATGAGTAGGTTGTAAGGTACTACTAGATTAACATTGTGCTTAGGATCCCATTCCTCTTAGGTTTTATTTAATTAAAATACGATTAGGGTTTGAATCCCTAAGGTGCATAAAGAGCCCGGAATGTCTCTAAACTCAAGGAGTACCAAGTGATCATCACAATAGACAGACGGGGTCCTTATTCACTTGATTTATATCGAATCCCGATACTTGTCCCGAATTTCAAGAAATGTGATTTATCATTCCCGAAAACATTGGATTTGAAACTAGAGCTTTTGCTGGCCCCGACATGCACTTCCCGTTTGAAAGGAATTAGTGCTTTTAAGCACCCCGTCCCGCCCGTTTATTAAAGTGCATTAAACATGATTTGTACATGACTTGTTTTACATGATTTGACCTATGAGTCGGCACCACTAAGCTTGGCTTTCCTTGCCGGTTTGATCGACCGACTTAGAGACCCCTTCCCGTCCCGCCAGCTGCAGTCTTGGATCCCGCTACCCGGTTATTACCGTGGTCTTGTCCCGATACCCGGTTCGCTACCGTGGTCCCGTCCCGTATTGTATTATATATGTATATGTTACTTATGTTGCATCTCCTCACTTCGGTGACTGAGACAACATCCCGATATACTCTTGTCACTTCGGTGATAGAGGATTTAGCTATGTGTGGTTGCCATCTTGTGTGTTTCCCGTTTCCTTGGATACCTTACATGTTTTATCTTGCATATGTATTTGGATAAATGTTTATCTTGTTTTATGAAACTAATGCTTTGACAGGTTTAAATGATTTTCAAGGTATTTTCTATATTGCTACGTCTTTTCATTCGTTTGCCAAACCGTCGTGTTTGACACTTGATTTTGGTGCTCAGGTCCCGTTGTTGGTCTCCCCGAGGAGGAGCTCGAGGTTGCGGTTGGCAAACCGCAACGACTAGTTGAGTGGCACGCCGATGATGTCATCTAGACATTCGGGTGCTTGAGTTGCGTAACACCTTTTGGGTTGTATCTAACCATTCTTTTGGGAACTTGATATTGTATTCATTGGCCTTTGTTGGCCTCTATTTTTGGGAACAATGTAATTAAACTACTTTGTTGTAAACCTTAACTTTATTTTGGGGTTATAGCTTTAATGATCATTGCTCATTTTGATACTAGTATGAAACATGCTTTAAATCTTATATCTTGGACATGAATGTATGAAATATAGATTTGCTACACGCTTCCGCATATAAAAGAAATATTCATGTCAATGTGTTATCCTCACCGCGGACACCTGTGGGAAATCGCGTGTACGAGTGGCATCCTTCTTGATGGACTCGTATACGTTTTGTTGGTTTGGTTTCAATAAATTGGAACAATCATACATCATAGTACAACATATCACATCATATCATTAATCACATTAGCAGTCCCAATCCCGGATCAGGCCCGCCTTCTTAGTGGGGACCCGGTCCGGGGTCGCGACAGAACCCGATCAGGAGGAACTACAAGGAGTAGATGAAGAAGAAGGTCTGGCTCCTATGCCTGATCTCGAAGAATATGCAAGGATCTTGCAGCATCTTGCCATAGAGCAAGGACAAGATCACATCAATCAGCTTCATCGCAATCCAGAACCGGTGGTCCCGAAAAATCTACAGGAGTCCCCTCCAGTAACTCCTGAAAATGAAGAAAACTGCTGGGTGGATGATCCCCTTACATCAGAGGATGAATCTGACTCCCAACAATACGTTCCGGAGACGTTTCCTATTGCTTGCAATGCGATAGTTCGAGATGACAGCGCCTCTGGAGCTTCATCTGCCGAGGCCACAAACTCCCATACTACATCAGGTAGTATATCCTCTGATATTACTACCTCGGAGATGGCATCTTCTCAACCTTCGTCTTATAAGACTGTCACATCAGGGTACAGACCTCTTCTGGCTGACTACCTTGAAGACGTCTCTACCGATGAAGTCTACCTAGTCAACTGGTCCCAGATGCCCAACCTCATGGGTGATGTCTAGACCGACGAAATTGTAAACAAAGAAGACAAATTGCTGGACACTGTTCAGGACTTGTTCCCGGAAAATGCTCCATGCAATGCAATCACTGAGGATGGTAATGTTGACACGGAAGCATCTTCAGCAAATGAAAAGGATCAGCCCCTCAATCCCGAGGGTGGACTTCCGAATGAAGAACCGTCTCCAGAAACTCTCGAAGTTGGTAAAGGTACCCGCTCTGGCCGGGATTACCACAAAAACTACAATCTAACTTCTTCTTCTTATGTAAATCCTTCGGGA
Organism: Camphora micrantha; assembly: GCA_003546025.1. Classification (NCBI taxonomy): domain Eukaryota; kingdom Viridiplantae; phylum Streptophyta; class Magnoliopsida; order Laurales; family Lauraceae; genus Camphora; species Camphora micrantha. Next base: position 46,364,155 of record QPKB01000004.1, on the reverse strand, counting down.
CAGAATGTAAGCGCCCCAAGTGGCAACAATAATGAGAATGCAGGCCCTAAGGAGGCTTTCAAGTATGACTTGATTGAGCACTTTAGACACATACCTGCACGTCTGCACATCCTAGACTTATTACGAATGTCTCCCCAAACTCGTGATAGTCTCATTTCAGAACTGCAAAGACTGAATGTGGATGTCGACAAGCATGCCCCACAAGTCCTACAAATTGAAATGGACTATAAGGTTAAAAAATCAAATACCTCCTCAAAAGGAGAAAAGAAAAAGACTGAGGGATCTTGCAATGATTGCCTCTCAGTTCAAAAAGCAGCAAGTGCAACTATCGCCTTCACTAAGGAAGACCTCCTACTAGGCGAAACAAAGCACAACCGGCCCTTATACTTTACAGGGTACATCAAAGAGATGTCAATACACAGAGTACAGATCGATCCGGGTTCTGCCCTCAACCTCATCTCTACTTCGGCACTCGAAGAGCTGGGCATCCCACCTAGCAAGCTGAGTCACACATCCGTGTCTATCTTTGGATACGATGGAAGCGCTCAGAGGCCTATTGGCAAGATTAGGTTCAAGTTGCAAATCGGTGATCTTATCTCTGAAGTCACTGTATATGCAATAAAGACCCCCTCATGCTACAACATCCTTCTCGGACGCCCCTGGATACACGAGAGTGGTGTTGTTCCTTCAACTCTTCATCAGTGCATCAAGTTTGTTGGCGACGACGGCTTGGTACATCGGGTATTTGCGGACAAAAAGCCTTTCAAAGACAAAGAAGTCCATTTTGCAGACTCACAGATATATAAAGATGAAAACGAAGAAAAGGAGAAAGAAATAGCATCCTTTGCCGAAAGTCTCCAGAAAGATAAAGGCAAGGCTCCTCAGCAATCACCGGAAGAAAATCAACCATCCGGCAAAACCAAGGACATCAACCAATCTCCTTTTGTTGTCTCCCTCAAGTTTCCAAAGCCGCTGGTGATCACTACCAAGGCAAAGAAGACCAAACAAAAGCCTGGGGGCAAGTTTGTCATCTCCTTTGTATCTATTATGGAAGACACAGATTCGGATTCAGAGACAGAAGACGACACGTCGTCAAGCCAAGCTGATACTCAGCAAGCTCAACCTGCTCTCACTCCATTGGAGGCACCTGCTGGAATAGACGATCCAGCATCAGCTTCCTTCGTTGTTCCGACAACATCACCAGAAGAAAAGCCGATCTTTTTCCACAGGTCGGCGGCTTCTTCATCAAACTCTTCGCTTAAGCCTTTCCAAAACGAAGGTATGCCACAACTATTATTGTATAGTCCAATGGCGCAAGCTATCATGAAGAAAATGGGCTATGACGCTCGAAAATCCAATCAGCTTGGGAGGTGGCCATTAACCATTTGCTGTCCGCTTGTACTTTGATGAGAAGAAAAACAACTTTGGATCTCCAAGCCCTCTTAGCCTTCCACGCTATGGCCCGTATCAGAACTCTTCTCTAAAGGAGATGGGTGGGATCTCCTAAAGAAAAACTACTAGAAGCTCTCAAGGAAAACTAGAAGAGAAACTAGAAGGGAGAAGAGAATATGTGCGCAACTATTGCACACTAAGGGGGCTGCACGTTTTTCAAGAGTGTGTTTATTCCAGCCCTTTGTTACTCCTTTATAGCATTAAGGCAACCTCCTTCTCTTGTACTAATGAAATAGAAGTCTTACTTCTACACCAAATAGTAACCGACTATTACCACTATTAGAAGTCCCACTTCAAATAGAAATAGTAACTTCCTAATTCCTTCATCTAGAGTTCTAGTAGGATTAGTATCTTTCCAATAACTTGGCTAGCGTGGGACCACTAGGGATTTCATAGAAAGCTGGCTCCAACTGGACACGTGACCCCACATCTCATGTGCAATCCGGGCCCACAGTTAATTGCAAATAACACCACTATATAAATGCAATTGCACTCCAGTCTTAGAAATAAATTACAATGAAAGACCCTAAACTTCCCGATTACCACAATTAAGCCCCTCTATCAATATCCATGGATTAATTGGACTAAAAAACTGTCCCACCAATTTAGATCCACATCTTATTATCCTTGAGCCCCAATTAATCACAGTGATCATCAGTACCATCCAATTAACTCTTAATCGAGATGGGTGCGCACTTACTAATGATAAATCCATTAATTGGCACAAGGGGATAATATAGATAGATTCCATCTTGACCATTGGATGTTCCCATAGTCCTACTACCACATACCCAAGACACCGAGGTGTTGACCTACAGTTGGCCTCACTCATTGGTGACTCAAAGCAAATGAATAGATAGAAACTTGAGTTCATCAATGTCTCAGGATTGAGAGCCTATTGCTAGGGAATTATGAGAGCAAACCTTAAACTCGAGACAGTATTCCATAAGGTGCTTCTCATGGTCCTTCAATACATCCAATGTACCAGCACCGTGATCTAGAATCTTACATTCTTTTGATCGAGACAAATCACACTATTTTATAGTGATCAAAGCGCTGCAACCTTATCAGATGAGATGCCCAGTCTCATCACCGGTTGTGAAGATGTTTAAGTATAAGATTTGTGACAAATGTCTCCTGTGTGTGGATCTTATCCAGACACATATATCACATCTAATATACTAACGGGACCCGGTTCATCTCATGAACCACTTATGTCATTTGTTATTAGTCAAGTGCATTAAGTAGTAAAAACACCATTCATCTCATGAAAGGAAAAACATGATAGTATTGATAAATAAAGAAATTAATCAGTTTTATTTACATCATATGATCTGTGAAGATATTGAATCTCCTGGATATCTCTTTGAAGAGTTACCCGTTAAGGATCAGGAAGCTCCTCCATTGGTACGATTTCTCTGATGATGAAGAGGAAATTGTCCGATGATACAGAATGCACAGTCTTCTGGTCCAGAAGAACCATCATCTCCAAAAGAAGTGCCATACTTCGATTCAGTTTCAACAGGTGATTGGGACCATCTCATAGCGAGTCTTGAGAAGAGTGCCGATCAAGAAGACCCATGGTCAGAAGCACGGCCTTGGTCTGAGAATACCTTTGAAACTCCGGAAGGTCTTGTTGAGTTGGAAGCCTCCGAAAATATTATGGAGGAACCACCTTCAAGTCTTCCAACAGAAGATTCTGTTCAAAAGATAGACTTGGGAACGCCAGATAGCCCACGTCCTGTATTCGTAAGCAAGAATATAAAGGATGATGAGTTACCTGAGTATATCGCTTTTCTTCGTGAGTTTGTTGATTGTTTTGCATGGTCTTACGCTGAAATGCCTGGTTTAGACCCCAAAATAGCAGTTCACAAACTCAATCTACAAAAAGATATCAAGCCTGTCAAACAAGGCCAAAGAAGATTTCGTCCTGACATAATGGACAAAATTGAACAAGAAGTTCAGAAACTCAAAAGCGTTGGCTTCATCCGCGAGGAACAGCATCCTGAATGGTTGGCCAACATCGTCCCAGTGACAAAGAAAAATGGGCAGATTAGGGTCTGTATTGATTATAGAGACCTAAACAATGCATGTCCTAAAGATGAATTTCCGCTCCCCATACCGGAGGTGATGATCGACAACACCTGTGGATTCGAGCGGATGACATTCATGGATGGTTTCTCTGGGTATAATCAGATAAAAATGCATCCTGAAGATGAAAGACACACATCATTTCGGACCCCATTTGGCGTGTATTGTTACACTGTAATGCCATTTGGTCTGAAAAACGCTGGTGCGACATATCAGAGGGCTATGATGAAGATATTCCAAGATATGCAGCATAAGACGGTCGAATGCTACGTTGATGACCTCGCCGTCAAAAGCAAAAAGAAAGAAGACCATCTCAAAGATCTTCGAGAAGTCTTCCTTCGACTACGCAGGCACAAACTGCGAATGAATCCCCTAAAATGCTTCTTCGGTGTATCATCGGGTATGTTCCTCGGATTCGTAGTTCGGAAAGCGGGAGTAGAGCTTGACCCTATCAAAGTCAAGGCTATCCTAGAAATGCCATCCCCAAAAACCCTGAGACAGTTAAAAGGGCTTCAAGGAAGATTGGCATACATTCGACGGTTCATCTCCAACCTATCAGGGAAATGCCGTCCATTCTCCCGCCTAATGAAAAAGGGCGTGGACTTTGTCTGGGATGCTGAATGCGAAACTGCGTTCCAAGACATCAAGTCATACCTGACCAAACCTCCAGTCCTGGCTGCCCCCACAACTGGAAAACCATTTATCTTGTACACAAGAGCCCTCGACCACTCTTTGGGAGCTCTACTTGCACAAGGAAATCATGAGGGAAAAGAAGTTGCTCTATACTATCTCGGCCGCATGCTGGTAGGCGCAGAGCATCGCTACTCTCCAGTCGAAAAAGAATGTCTTGCAGTGATGTTTACTGTACAAAAACTACGTCACTATCTGCTGTCCAACACAGTATACCTGATCTCGAGGATCAATCTCCTGAAGGTCCTTGTCACAAAAGCAGGTTCCCTCAATGCCCGACTGGCAAAATGGTCTATCCTCCTGTCACAATTTGATATTAGGTATGTACCACAAAAAGCAATTAAAGGTCAAGCTCTGGCAGACTTTCTTGCAGAGCATCCGTTGCCTGAAGATTCTCCACTCAGGGATGATCTCCCAGACGAGTCAGTCTACATTGTGGAGGCTTCCTTATCAAATGCTTCCTGGGATATGTACTTCGACGGTGCAACCAGGACAAGTGAAAAAGGAAATCAAATATCAGGGATTGGCATCCTCTTTGTTAGTCCCAACAAATACATGATTCCACACGCCTTCTCGCTACTGGAACCATGTTCAAACAATGCAGCTGAGTACCAAGCCCTGATTGTAGGATTGGAACTCGCCCTCGAATCCGGCATCACAGTGCTAGAAGCCTTCGGGGATTCTCAACTGATCGTCAACCAGATGAATCAGAAATTTGAAATCAAGAAGCCTGATATGTTGCCTTACTACAACAAGGCGCAATCACTTCAGCAAAAATTTGACATCTGTCATATCACCCACATTCGTAGAGGCGAAAACATCCGTGCAGATGCCCTGGCTGGACTCGCCACCTCTATGGCGGTCCAAGAAGGAGAACATATGCAAGTTACAGTGTGTGAGAGAAGGATTCTCCCTCCCCTCAATACACACCAAGCAGTTGCTGAGTGCCACCAACTGGTTGGAAGTCGGATCTCCATCCTTAGACCTCCGATCGGCGACTGGAGGGATCCATTCATTGATTATATTATGTTCGGAATCCTGCCTGAAGATCCAAAAGAACGGGTAAGTGTTCAAAGACGAACCCCAAACTTCCATCTGGACATTCCTTCAAAGATGCTCTACAAAAAATCCTACAATGGAGTACTTCTACGCTGCTTATCACAACAAGAAGCTAAAGAAACTCTCGAAGAGGTGCATGCTGGTCTTTGTGGAGCTCATCAGGCTGGTCCAAAGCTCTACGATCAGATAAAAAGGTTAGGTTATTATTGGCCTACCATGGTAGCTGACGCAATGCAATTTGCTAAACGCTGCCAACAATGCCAAGTTCATGGAGACTATGTCCACATGCCTCCAGAATGGCTACATCCTACAGCAATTTCATGGCCTTTCGAAGCCTGGGGTATGGACATCATAGGTCCTGTCTCCCCTCCGTCAAGCAAAGGTCATCGCTTCATCTTCGCCGCTACGGATTATTTCTCCAAGTGGTCAGAAGCTTTTGCGCTCAATGAAATGAAGACCTCGTCAGTCCTTCAGTTCTTGCGCACCAACATCATTTGTCGCTTCGGCATACCTAAAAGATTCGTCCATGATAACGGACCACAATTCCGTGATCACAGATTCTACAGGTTCTGCGACAAATACAAAATCCAAAGTTGTCCTTCAACTCCGTACAATCCGGCGGCGAATGGACTGGCAGAGGCCTTCAACAAGACACTCTGCAAAATTCTCAAGAAAATGGTCTCTAGCCACAAAAGGGACTGGGGCGACAAACTATCCGAAGCTTTGTGGGCCTACCGAACCACCGTTCGAGGACCGACCCGTAGCACGCCATTCTCCTTGGTCTATGGATGCGAAGCTGTTGTCCCATTAGAGGTACAAATTCCTTCCTTAAGGGCATCTCTACAAAATGACATGACGCAAGAAAGCAATGTCAAATTAAGACTCCAAGAGCTGGACAATCTCGATGAGAAGCGGCACGAGGCACTCCAAAGCATTGAGCTCTACCAAGCACGCATGGCTGGATCTTTCGACAAAAAGGTCAGGCAACGCGCCCACAAAAAGGGTGACTTGGTTCTTGCGGTAAAAAGGCCGATGGTTTTCGCTCACAAATCCAAAGGCAAATTTGAACCAAAATGGGAGGGACCCTTCGTCATCGACAAAGTCTTCTCCAATGGCGCATACGTTCTTCTAAACATGGAAGGTGATAGGTGTATGCTGCCCATCAACGGGAAGTTCTTGAAGCGGTACTACCCTTGAAGACTTCCTCCACTGGGTCAGAGCGACGCCTGCAAGGCCAAAGCCTATTTCTAGGTACTTGCTCATCAAACCCACTCCTTTTGGAATTTTCACCTTTATGTTGAACTTTCAAAACAATGCTTACTTTCATCGTTTCATTGTTCAAAAGAAAATCAAAATCCGAAAATCTAAGTTTAGGAGCCTCTTCCCAAACTTAACCAAAATTTTCAATCCTTGAACCCAAAATTCTTGGTTTGAAACAAAAAATCAGGACTTAGGAATTTCCACCTTAGTCCGCCTTACCTTTTACCGCCAAAAATGGTTTTAGGTCAAAATTTACGACCCTCGTGTCTAAAAACAAAAATCGGGAAAACAATGTCAAGTCGATACTCGCAAAAACCCATTGGAAGGATGCGAACCTCATTCGATACTTCCTAAACCTCAAAATCGCAAGGAAGCAACACCTCGTTGATACTTGCAAAATTTCAAAAATCGTGGAGACGCAACATTTCAGTTGATATCCACAACCCAAATGTCAAAAGAAAAACAAAGGTTCGAAAAAACCTCAAATTTCAAAAATCGTGGGGAGGCGACATTCCATCGATACCCGCAAAACAAAATTTTTGAAGAAAAAGCAGGGAAGCGACGCTTAGTCGATACTTGCACCCAACTTCGCGAGGAAGCGACATTCCATCGATACTCGCAACCGAATGAGCAAGGAGGCGACATTCCATCGATACTTGCAATACCATTCAGCAGGGAGGCGACTCTTAGTCGATACTTGCATTTTTGAAAACCAAAAACCTGGCTTTTACGCCAAAAACTCGGCTTTTAAGCCAAAAAACTCGGCTTCCACGCCAAAAATCGGCTTTCACGCCAAAAATCAAAACAAAATCTGGCTCTCATGCCAACAAAACAAAACTTGGTTTTCAAAAAATCCGGCTTTTACGCTAAAAACAAAAATCGGCTCTCATGCCAAAAATCGGCTCTCATGCCAAAATCCGGCTTTTACGCCAAAAACAAAAAATCGGCTCTCATACCAAAAATCGGCTCTCATGCCAAAAATCGGCTTCCATGCCACATCAGCTTTCACGCCACCAAAATTTGGCTTTCACGCCACCAAAATCGGCTTTCATGCCACCTCAAAATTTTCGGCTTTCAAGCCATCAAAAACCAGGCTTTGTGCCACAAAATCTGGCTTTCATGCCAAAACAACACTTTTGACAAAAGATTTTCACAAAATGATAACCTTTTGATCAAGATTTTCAAACAAACATTCCCATCCAACTTTTGCTTATTTTCAACAAAAAGAATTTAAGTAGAACAAGGGGATACAAAAAAAAAAATAGAGTGCCAAAATATTTATACATGGAGGTACCAAAAAAGAAAAAATTGAAAGTTTGTCAAAAGCTCAGTCCATCATAGTCTTCAGCCAAAGACTAAGGTCCTCGAGCAGACTTTTGGCCTCAGCCTCCAAAGCTTCCAGGCCACGCTTCTTCAAGATGCCGCCATAAAATGCGGCAGAAAACCGCGATCCATCTTCAGCACGAGGGAATCCCTCTCAAAGAAGTTGCCATTGCTCGTGCTCCTGAGTCTTTCTTCGGAGATTCCCGTCAACCTCTTCAACCTGACGGATCAGAGTGCTTTCTCTGGCACGAGCTTCAAGAACAGCAGCCCATTTAGCAGCAGTCTGTTCTTCCAACAACTCGAGACGCTGCCTAGTCTCGTTGATCTCCTTATCGAGGTGCATCAGTAACAAGGCCCTTATCCTTGTTCGTTCTGGAGGAACTACCTGCAAAAGTTAGAAAGGAAGAAATCAAGCACCAAATGACAGAATTTCGCTAAAAACAATCCTAACGAAATTTTGGCATGGTTCCGGGGCAATTTCAAAGAAAAGGGAGGCACCCCGAAAAAAGAAAGAAAGCTTGAAGATGAGCTCAACATTGCTGCGAGCTCATAATCAATGAAGGATTCTCGAAGAAGACTCGAATTCAAACAATGCTGCGAGATCAAGCCTTTCTTCTCAAATCTTCGCAAGATCAGAAAAGAGCTCAACATTGTTGTGAGCTCAAAATTCCAAAACTTGCAAAGCTCCTCGAAATTCTGCGAGACTGGAGAAGTGGGCTCAACATTGCTGCAAGCTCCAAAAATCCCAAGACTTGCAAGAAAATTCGAGGTATGCATCATCATGCTCCCAATTCCATTTACCAAAAATCATGCATAAAACCATCATGCATTAGATGCTAGGAAAACTTTGACAAAAGTTTGACCAATTCCAACCCAATTTGGTCAAAACCAATCAAACTTTGTCTAAGTCAAAATCCATGTTGACTTGACCTATAAATTCTAGCCTTTTATCTTGATGCATTTAAAAAAAGAAAAAGAAAAAATGCATGATCATCTTGAATTGCATAAACCTCATATCATGGTGAGCAAAAGAAAAAAAAGAAAAAAGAAAAACCTCTTCAAAAAAAAAAAAAAAGCGAAAAAAGAAAAAAAAAAAGGGGAAGAAAAATAAAAAAAAGAAAAAAAAGGAGAACGTGTACAAAAAAAAAGAGGAAAAGAAAACACATGAAAAAAAAAAGAGAGAGAGAGAAAGAAAAGGAAAGAAATGAAGAAAAAAAAAAAGAAAAGGAAACTTTTCTACATCTACATGGGGTTTTTCTTGGAAAAAGAAGACCTACTTGAAGCCATGGAGAAGAAGAAGAAGAAACTTGAAGATCCTTGAGAAATTATTTATCTTAGAGCACTCTTGAAGGTTTTTGCAAAAAGAAAGCAACAAGAGAAAGAAAACCCATCTCCATTACTTTTATAGAAAAAGCAAACCAAAAGAGGAAAGGAGGAGAAAAGCAAGGAGGTAAGTGCTAAAAATTAGCAAACTTCCTAAAAGAAAAGGAGATTTGAGATATTCTCTCCTAAAGAAGAGATTCTTGAGAAATTCTCTCCAAAAAGAAAGGGGATTTGAGAAACTTTGAGAAAATCTCTCCCAAAATCAAGGAAACTTGAGAGATTCTCTCCAAGTAAGGATATTTTTAGATATTCTCTACACAAAAGGGATATTTTTAGATATTCTTTACAAAATGACACCACATGAGATCTAAGCCATTTTTAAAAAAAGCTTAAGGTCCCAAGGGTTAGCCCATATGAGCCAGGTTTGACCACCTAGGCACTAAAAGTGGCTTTTAGTCAAAATTTCTCTTACCAAGAGCATACAAAAATGGTTCCATGCCTCTCTTGAGTTGATTGGACCATACAAAAAATTCCAAGCTTCATGGGCTTCCAAAAGAAACCCAAACCATCCAACCCCATGCACCAAATCAAGCCACAATCTTGAAATTGACATTCCACAAAAAACCAAACCACTCCAATGGACCCAAAATTGTCCCAAAGAGTGACCAAAAACCAAACCATGGTCCCCTAACTTGCCACATACAGCTTGTTAGGTCACAAGACCGAAACCAAAGACCGAAACCAAAATCCCGACCCCCTAACTCGCCACATACAGCCTGTTAGGTCACAAGGTCAAAAACCAAAAAACCTTCTTAACCGCCTAATGTGCCACATAAAGCCTTTAGGTTCACAAGGTTAAAAGGGAAAACCCAAAACCAAAAACCCATATCCAAATGTCATTTCAAAATCCTTGCCTTGAGACGGTACATGACCTATCTCATTACCGCGAAATCCATTGGAAGCTCAAAAAGCAACTCCATCAAAAGAAAAACGCTCAAGACTCTTGGTCAAGCAAGAAGATCTCCTTCAAATTCTCTTCGAGGCACACCGACTGCTAGAACTGCGCACCTCGTCGCTGTACCTCAAGGGGGCATTTGTTGACACCAAAAATGTCACTATGTCCCTTCAACACCAAAAGCTACATGGAGCCACATCCTGCCATAAATAGGAAGGCGCCACTTCAAGCACCAGATCTTGTTAGAATCAAACAAAAACTGCAAGATCCTTCAAAGCAGCCAAAAGAGGGGTACACATGGAGTTTCGGGCCATTTCGACATCATTTGGCCTAACTTCACTCCTCCGACAGCCAGACAGGAGCTCCCGGCGGCGACAGTGTCGAAGACTTCAAAACTTCGATCAGAGCCTACGGATGGTCTCAAAATACCTCCAAAAGGCCCCCTGCCAAATTTCAAGTCAAACGGACAACGTTTGACCCTTCATCAACTCTCGGGAAGTAAAAACAGGCCTACCGGCAGTGGAACACCCCGGAATCATGGCATCCAAATTGGAGCTAATGGATCATCTCAAAATGACTCCAATAGGTCCCCTGTCAAGTTTTAGGTCAAACGGACATCGTTTGGCCTAGTTTCAAAGCTCGGCATTTTCCTCGAGGTGAAATCAAGGCGAGCATTTGCGGGACCCCAAAAGGCTTCAAAACTCAAACCAAAGCCCATGGTTGGTCTTACTTACTACTCAGGAGGCTCCCTGTCAAATTTCAGGTCAATCGGACATCGGTTGACCACAAGTCAAAGCTCGGCATTTCTCTTATGGCGAAATTAAGGCAAGCATTTGCGGGACCCCGAATGGCTTCAAAACTCAAACCAAAGCCTATGGTTGGTCCTATCTACTGTTCAAGAAGCTCCACGTCAAATTTCAGGTCATTCCGACATCATTTGGCCTAGTTTCAATGCTTGACAAAAAATCGGCAATACCGCACAACAAAGTCTTCGGCTTTCCAGAAAAATAGGAAACTTTGTGCTCCGATTTGCGTGGCTTCTCATCGGGTTTTCTTCAAGAGAATCAGGCCAATAAATGAGGGGAAATGTCATAAAAAATACAGAAGAAAAAAGAATGAAAAAGGATCGAAAAACGGCGAAGAAAAGGCGACCGAACGGCGGCCGAGAAATGGGCCCAAGGCCCATGGTCGCCGGCTACCTTGGCCCATGGTCGCCGGCGACCATGGCCCAAGGTCGCCAGCCCATCGTCGCCGGCCACCATGGGCGACCATGGATGCATGGTCGCCGGCGACCATGGAATTCCGGCGACCCAAAAATCGCCGGAAGACCCCTTTTTCGGGTCCTTTTCGCGTTTCAAGTTGATTGGCCCCTGTGATTTTTCCAAAATCTTATTTTTCGTGCATGAAATCCATCGATCTTCGTCAACATCATGGATTCGCCGCCGAAATCATTGGATGATCATTAGATGCCTCGAAATCGCCAACCGGCCGACAAAGAAAGCACACTTTCCGCCCGCCCGATCGTGAAATCGACAGGACAGATGTTGCCGGCACGTTGACATTAATCAATGTCTGAAATTGCATCGCCATCCGACGTCAAACAACATGTGGATCCACAGGCGGTCATCGCAAGAAGAATTCCAAAAGACGCGGCGCGGCCCGCGACTCTTCAAGCAACTTGGCGACCAATTAATGAGGTTAAATGACCCATTTTATGACAAGTTAATGCGGTCATTAACTCATTATTTTGGACGGCCCAATCAAAAGCAAGCAAATGGGAGTTACAAGTCAAAGGATTTATGGCATTAAAGCCATGAAACTCCTCCCATGATGGGGACTAAAGACAATTAAAAGCTCATTATTCTCCATCGGCCAATCAGATTCAAGGAAAAAGGAGTTACAAAACAAATAATTTAAAACTTGTAACTCCTCCCATTATGAGCATTAATGCATTCAATGCTCATAAACCCTCCTAAATGGCTACCAAAGGCCTATAAATAGGAGGGCATTCCAAAGGGAAAAGGAACCGGAAAAAAGAGGATCCAGAGAAATCGCCAGAAAAATTCACTCAAAGTCCAGAGAATTGCCCGAAAAATCCAGAGCTCCTGCAACTCTGCTGCAAAGACCACCAAAAGGTGATTGAAGCACCCTTGGGGGGCCACCCCCCCCAAGGACCTCCCTTCTTCTACCAACATGGCTAAAACGTGGCTTTTCAGCCCGTTTACTTAGCTTTTTATCGAATATAAGACCTTCTCTTGGTCTTTGTCCTTTAAAAATCTGAGGTTAAAAAGCCAAGCCAAGAATCCAAGCATCGTGTTCTCATCTGCATGGACGATGGAGGAGCCCATACATGACTCGCGACCGTCGATCTGAACGTGTCCCCACAATCGAATGAGAAGTCAGATTCCTTTTCTTGATTTCTATTGTACTTTATTTTTCTTTTAGAGACAAAAATCACAATTCTTGTCTTTCATAATGGATAAGATTTGTAAATCGCCTTTTACGGCAAAATCGCCTTTCATGGCAACAAATGAAATCGCCTTTCACGGCAAATAAAAAAAAACTCTTTTGTCTCTTTTCTTAAAATATGTGTGCAATGGGAAACTAGAAAAAGTTTCATTTCCCCTTTCTACTTGTGATGGTGGATCTTCGGATCACCGTTTCTAAATTCCAAGTAGAAAAGTGAAATTGGCATACCCGTACAAAAAGAAAGAAAGATGCTGATACCCTTATCTTTTCTTCTCCTCCCCTCCGCCGTACCCCGAAAGACCCGGGGCGGAGGCAGCGGGAGAGAAGGAAGAATCGGGTCCATCAAGTGTATTCTCAAACACTTGAGAAGGACTAGAGATTACATGTTGATTTATAGCAGTGATGAGCTCATTCCAGTTGGATACACAGATTCTGACTTCAGGTCAGATAAGGATTCCAGGAAATCCACTTCTGGTTATGTATTTATGCTTGGTGGCGGAGCAATAAGCTGGAGGAGTATAAAACAGGAATGTACCGCTGATTCCACCTCGGAGGCTGAATATGTAGCGGCTTGTGATGCAGCTAAGGAAACTGTATGGCTCAAGAGATTCCTCATAGAACTTGGGGTGGTACTTTTGGCACGACAGCTGCTCGTAGTTTACTGTGACAGCAGCGGGGCAGTCGCTCAGTCCAAAGAGCCCAAAAGCCATAAAAGCCAAAAGCATGTACAGAGGAAGTATCATTTAATCAGAGAGATTGTGCAGAGAGGTGATATAGCTATTGCCAAGATAGGCTCTGCAGACAATCTGGCAGATCCTTTCACTAAGCCTTTGACTACTAAAGTCTTTGAGCAGCATGTAGACTGGAAAAGCATGAAATGCAACCCAGACTGGCATTGAGCCCAAGTAAGAGATTCTTAGATTGTATGGACTCAATCCATCAGACGATGTAATAAATTGATTAATTTCTTCATTTATCATTAATATCATGCTTTCCTTTCATGAGATGAATGATGTTTTACTACTTAATGCACATGACCAATACATATGACACAATGGTTCATGAGATGAACTGGGTCTCCTTAGTATATTAGATGTGATATATGTTTATAGATGAGATCCACACACGGGAGACATGTGTCACAAATCTTATACTTAAGTATCTTCACAACCGGTGATGAGACTGGGCATCTCATCTGATAAGGTTGCAATACTTTGATTACTATGAGATAGTGTGATTTGTCTCGATCATCAGAATGTAAGATTCTGGATCACGGTGCCAGTACATTGGACGTATTGAAGGACCATGGGGAGCACCTTATGGAATGCTGTCTCGAGTTTAAGGTTTGCTCCCATAATTCCTTAGCAATAGGCTCTCAATCCTGAGACATTGATGAACTCAAGTTTCTAACTATTCATTTGCTTTGAGTCACCAATGAGTGAGGCCAACTGTAGGTCAACACCTCGGTGTCTTGGGTACGTGGTAGTAGGACCATGAGAATATCCAATGGTCAAGATAGAATCTAACTATATTATTCCCTTGTGCAAATTAATGGATTTGTCATTAGTAAGGTGCACCCATCTCAATTAAGAGTTAATTGGATGGTACTGATGATCACTGTGATTAATTGGGGCTCAACGATAATAAGATGTGGATTTAAATTGGTGGGATAGTTTTAGTCCAATTAATCCATGGATATTGATAGATGGGCCTACTTGTGGTAATCGGGAAGTTTAGGGTCTTCATTGTAATTTATTCCTAAGACTGGAGTGCAATTGCATTTATATAGTGGTGTTATTTGCAATTAACTGTGGGCCCGGATTGCACATGAGATGTGGGGCCGCGGTGTCTTAGTTGGAGCCAGCTTTCTATAGAATCCCTAGTGGTCCCCACGCTAGGACAAGTTATTGGAAAGATACTAATCCTACTAGAACTCTAAGATGAAGGAATTAGAAAGTTACTATTTCTATTTGAAGTGAGACTTCTAATAGTGGTAATAATAAGGTTACTAATTTGTGTGGAAGTAAGACTTCTATTTCAATTAGTACAAGAGGAGGGAAGGAGGTTACTTAAAGCTATAAAAGGAGAAGCGAGGGGGCTGGGATGTCCACTCTCTTGGATTTCACGCCCAGCCCTCCCTTTTGTGCAAGAGTTGCTCATCTCTTCTAGTTCTCTTCTAGTTCTTTGAGTTTCTTGATGGGTTTTCTCTTGAAGTTTCCACCAGTCTTCTGGAGAAGAGAGATCTGATACGGTACATAGCATGGAAGACTAAGGGGTCTTGGAGATCATAAGTTGCTTACGAAGAAAGAGTTTCTTCAACTAGCAAGTCTTCTTCTCCAATAGGGCACAACCAGGCTCCAAAGGTATAATCTGCTTCTCTATTAGTTGTGGATTATTTTTGTTGCAAGGCGTTGCTTGCTCTCTATCTTTTAGATAGGTTATTATTGTTGTACATGATAGATGTGTATGAGGGACTGCATCCTGGATATGGTTTATGGCCTTATGGGTACTTGATCCCTGAGTCAAGTGGGTCAAAAGTTTTGAAATCTATCCACGAGGCCCACCTATTTCCAACAGCTCTTTGGTCGTCCAACTTCGGTTTGAGATTCCGGATGGATTTAAGTTGATTAAAATTTCGGTTTCAGGACTGTTATTGGCTCTATGATGGTTGTCAGATAATGATTTGGATCGGGATTGGAGATGAATAGGGATTCGGTGATCCCAGGGGCTAGAAATGGACTCTGACACACCTGTGGTGGCACCTAAGTCTCTTTGGGTGACTTGGGCGCACCTATGGTGGAGTCCAGGCGGCCGGTTCGTGGGTTTTGGTTATTTTTCGGGATTCATCCGCTTAAATTTGGATTTTCAGATGACCTATGTCAATAAATTTTGTATCCCATATTAGTTTTAAGTCTCTGGTCCCTAAGTGTGACGATGTGATTTGAGTTTGAGTGTTGAAATGCAACCAAAGCGCGTCCCAGGGCTTCACCAGAGAGTTGGGCACACCTGTGTGGGCGCCTACGTCTTCTTGAGTAACTTGGTGACTTGGCGCTCCTGTGGTGGCACCCAAGTATCTGCCTGTTCGCTAGTTTTAGGCCTTTCCGGGATTCTTCTGCTTGAATTCAAGTTTTCAAATGTTCTATGTCAATAGATCTATATCGCAGGTTGGTTTTAGGTCTCTGTTTTTTAAGTTTGATTGTAGTCGGAGTTCGTAAGACGAAATGCAACCAAAGCGCGTCCCGAGGTCGGAGAAGGGAGTTGGGCGCACCTGTATGGGCACCCAGTTGTCTTGGGTGACTTGGGCGCACCTGTAGCGGCGCCCAAGTATTTACCTATTGCATAGTTATGGGGTCAATGGTTCCTATGGTGTTTCAAAGCTGGTTTCGGGCATTCTAACTAGTGTCTTGGTTGGGGAATGTTTTTATTCTCGAGTTATGACTTGTTTATCGTTTTAATTAGGTTTTGATTGGGGTCTTAATTAGGGATTGGTGATTAGGGTTTTATTGATTAGGGTTTGAATTGAAGGTTTGTTGATTAAGCTTGTTAATTAGAATTTGGATTAATTAGGGGTTTTGATTTATTTAGGTTTATTAATTAGGATTTTAATTAAGGTTTTGTTAATTAACGTTTTGAATGAAAGGTTTGTTGATTAAGGTTTTGTTTGTTTAGGGATTGCTTAAAGGTTTTTAATTGAGGGTTGGAGTTAGGGATTTTAATTGAGGTTTGAATTAAGGTTCAATTATAGTTTTAATCAGGGTTTGAAACTTAGGATTTAGATTGATGATTCTTATTTATTAAGGTTGAAATAGATGTTTTAATTAGTTGTCTTAAAAGTGGTTTTTTTAGATTAAGGTTGATTAAGTTTATTAATTTACTTAAGCGCGAATAGAATAAGCTAGGATCGTCTACTTAACGTCTACTTTTTTATATGGCTTTTTCTATTTCTTTTAATCTTTTTTGGTTGTTCTCTTCTCTAATTACTAAAGAGTAAGATGAGAAGGGAAGAGTTTTATGGTTTTATGATTTTTTTGGTATTTTATGCAATGTAACCTAACCTAAAGTGTTGATGATTCAATAATTTGAAGCCCAAAAGTTCAGCAATCTATCATAGTCATCACAGAGATTCAACAACAAACTAAATGCGACGTGAAATGCAGAAAATGCGGGCCGGAAAACAAGCCAGGGATTTGGGTGCAACTACAGGGGCGCCAAAGTGTCTCTGCAATACTTCTGTCGCGACCCTAGACCGGGGTACCGACCTAATTCAGGATCGAGACTAATGATGATGATATAATGGATTAAAGAACGGTTATCAATGCCATGGATTTATTTTAATCAATATGTATATGAGTCAATAAAAAGATGCCACTCGTATACGCGATTTCCCACAGGTGTCCGCGGTGAGGATACCACATCAATATAAATTTTTCTTATGAATGCGGAAGCATGTAGCAAATTTAATTCATACATTGATATCAAAGTTAACTTGACTGATGACACATAACAAGTTTCAGAATGAGCAATGATCATTAGCTATTTCCCAAAAGCAAGTTAAAGTTTATACAAAAGATCATTTAATTAAATTCCCAAAAATAGAGGTCAATAAAGGCCAATATTAACAAAATATGAATCCCAAAAGAATGGTTAACCATAACCCAAAATGTTACGTGACTCAGACATCCGAATGTCTAAATGACATCATTGGCATGCCACTCAACTAATCGTCGCAGTTCTCTGACCACCTCCTCGTGCTCGTCCTCGGGATAACCAACGACGAGACCTGAGTACCAAAGTAATGGGTCAATTACAACGGTTTGGCAGGTGGGTGAAAAGATAAAACAAGAATTAAATTCACCTTGGAAATACATTTAAACCTGTTAAAACAATAACTTTCATAAAATAGAAGAATCATTTACTAGGAAACAATACGTAATATAAAACATCTAAGGTATCAAAGGAATCAAAAAACAAGCAAGATGGCATCCACATGAAGCTAAGTCCTCTATCACTGAAGTGACAAGAGCATATCGGGATGTTGAACTCAATCACCGAAGTGAGGAGGTACAACAAAATTTACATACATCTACATAATAATATGGGACATGACCACGGTAGCAAGCCGGGCATCGGGAACCACGGTAGCAAGCCGTGCATCAGGACAAGACCACGGTAATAACCGGGTAGCGGGATCCAAATTGCAGCTGGCAAGACAGGAGGGGGATCTCCACGTTGATGGATCAGACCAAAAATGTAAGACCCCAACCCGAGTGATCCCGATTAGTGCTTAGTTAGTTGCGTTTTAGTCTTGATTTGTCTTGTGGTTTTGGTTTAGTGGTCTAGAATAGCATTTGGAATAGCTTTGGGGATTTTGAGTGCTTTGGTATTAGTGGGGCCCTTTGGGGGTTCCCTTGTTTATGGCTTTTTTGTGTGCTTGAGATTTTATATTGGTTTTCGTAATTTGTATTTCATCCCGATTTACTTGTTTTATTATTGCCTTCAACTTTCATGTTGATCCCGTTCCCATTCGAAACCCCGAAACATGACTTTTCTAGCTCCAAGGGCAAAACAGTACTGTTACTCTAAATCTGTACCAAATTAGTGTTAATCCCGAAATCCGCGAAACATAAACTTTTTAGAAACTAGATATTTCGACGATCATTTCTTCCTTCTTCGTCGATTTCATCCGGAGCCCCGAAAACCACTATTTCAGCCTTTCTAAGTTCTTGATGGTGGAACCCACTTGTATGGCTTATAAAAGAGAACCCTCCTCCTTCATTTCCTCTTTTTCCAGCAACTCTAACTGAACCTAGGGTTTATTTGCACCTTCTCTTCTTCTTCTTGCTTCTCCATCATCAAGCACCTCCCAAGCTTGCACCATCATCTCAAGAGATTCCATAATCTTCTTTTCCATTGCAAGGGCTCTCCATAGACACCATTTTGAAGGAAATCCCACCACTCCAAGACTCTTTTCTAGCTTGCATTGCTTCTTTGGAACACCATTTGGTAAGCTCTCTTCCTAATCTCCTAGATTAGCATTCTTCTAGCCTTAGAGAAGCTACATTTTCTATATTGGAAGCTCTCTCTTCTTCTTCATTGTTTTGACCCATTTTAGGGTTTGTTTTAGGGGTTTTTGGTAGAGCTTGTTTCCTTGACTTGCAAGAGTGCTAGGAGCTATTTTTCAGTGATTTGGGACTTGAGGCAAGTGAATGTTTTGACATTTTTACTTTTGAAAGAGTTTTGGTGGAAATGCACTTATGGTTTTACCTAAGGTTTTGATGCATTAATGACTTGTTCAGGTTGGAAATAAATGATCATATTCATGCTTGAAAGCTTGTTTTAATCACATATGATATTGCTAATCAGGTTTGGAAACAATGTAGAAAAGTTCGGAAAAAGGGAATGAACCCTGCACTGCTGTAACAGAACCTGGGTTCTGTTACGCAGTGTACGCGGTCGACCGGCCAATGGCGCGGTCGACCGGCGACACTGGGACAGACCCCCTTGCAGAGCAGCCTGCTGAACTGCGGGAGTCTTAGTTCTACAGTGCACGCGGTCGACCGGCCTAGGGCGCGGTCGACCGGCGACACAGAGGTCAGGCTCTCTGGAGCCTGACCAAAACACTGTGCACAATTTTAAGTTACAACTCCCGGTCGACCTGGCCCATGGCCGGTCGACCGAGCCACTGTGTACGCGGTCGACCGGCCATGGGCCAGGTCGACCGGCCCAACTGGAACCCTGCAGAAAACTGTCTTTTTCCCTATGATTAAATGGACTTTAGATGGAACTTAGGGACCCTTTTGTGGGCCCATTGGACTTCTTTTGAGGATGGTTGAACCGTCATCTCCTCACGGTTAATCCGGTCGTATCGGTGCTTAACCTAGTTCAATCTTGAACGGAACGGAACGACGGGATATCCTTTCTTTTATCTAAACGCGAAATTGGGCTGTTTGGGTATCGCGAATCCGTTTTCCCTTCGACGAATGAGTAGGTTGTAAGGTACTACTAGATTAACATTGTGCTTAGGATCCCATCCCTCTTAGGTTTTGTTTAATTAAAATACGATTAGGGTTTGAATCCCTAAGGTGCATAAAGAGCCCGGAATGTCTCTAAACTCAAGGAGTACCAAGTGATCATCACAATAGACATACGGGGTCTTTATTCACTTGATTTATATCGAATCCCGATACTTGTCCCGAATTTCAAGAAATGTGATTTATCACTCCCGAAAACATTGGATTTGAAACTAGAGCTTTTGCTAGCCCCGACATGCACTTCCAGTTTGAAATGAATTAATGCTTTTAAGCACCCCGTCCCGCCCGTTTATTAAAGTGCATTAAACATGATTTGTACATGACTTGTTTTACATGATTTGACCTATGAGTCGGCACCACTAAGCTTGGCTTTCCTTGCCGGTTTGATCGACCGACTTGGAGACCCCTTCCCGTCCCGCCAGCTGCAGTCTTGGATCCCGCTACCCGGTTATTACCGTGGTCTTGTCCCGATACCCGGTTCGCTACCGTGGTCCCATCCCGTATTGTATTATATATGTATATGTTACTTATGTTGCATCTCCTCACGTCGGTGACGGAGACAACATCCCGATATACTCTTGTCACGTCGGTGATAGAGGATTTAGCTATGTGTGGTTGCCATCTTGTCTGTTTTCCCGTTTCCTTAGTTACCTTACATGTTTTATCTTGCATATGTATTTGGATAAATGTTTATCTTGTTTTATGAAACTAATGCTTTGACAGGTTTAAATGATTTTCAAGTTATTTTCTATATTGCTATGTCTTTTCATTCGTTTGCCAAACCGTCGTGTTTGACACTTGACTTTGGTACTCAGGTCCCGTTGTTGGTCTCCCCGAGGAGGAGCTCGAGGTTGCGGTTGGCGAACCGCAACGACTAGTTGAGTGGCACGCCGATGATGTCATTTAGACATTTGGGTGCTTGAGTTGCGTAACACCTTTTGGGTTGTATCTAACCATTCTTTTGGGGAAACTTGATACTGTATTCATTGGCCTTTGTTGGCCTCTATTTTTGGGAACAATGTAATTAAACTACCTTGTTGTAAACCTTAACTTTATTTTGGGGTTATAGCTCTAATGATCATTGCTCATTTTGATACTAGTATGAAACATGCTTTAAATCTTATAACTTGGACATGAATGTATGAAATATAGATTTGCTACACGCTTCCGCACATAAAAGAAATATTCATGTCGATGTGTTATCCTCACCGCGGACACCTGTGGGAAATCGCGTGTACGAGTGGCATCCTTCTTGATGGACTCGTATACGTTTTGTTGGTTTGGTTTCAATAAATTGGAACAATCATACATCATATCATTAATCACATTAGCAGTCCCGATCCCGGATTAGGCCCGCCCTATTGTGGGGACCCGGTCCGGGGTCGCGACAAAAAAGGTTAGAGTTCACGATCGAGCTTCTTCTAGGGACAACTCCGATCTCCATTGCACCTTATAGGATGGCTCCAGCAGAATTGGGTGGATTGAAACTTCAGTTGCAAGAATTGTTGAACAAGGGTTTCATTAGGCCAAGTGTTTCACCTTAGGGAGCACCGGTTTTATCTGTGAAAAAGAAAGATGGAAGCTTGAGAATGTGTATTGATTACAGAAAATTGAATCAAGTGACTGTCAAGAACAAGTACCCTTTGCCAAGGATAGATGAATTGTTTGACCAACTGCAAGGAGCAGCGTACTTTTCCAAGATAGATTTGAGGTCTGGGTACCACCAGTTGAGAGTTAAAGATTCAAATGTGCAGAAAACGGCTTTTCGAACAAGATATGGGCATTATGAGTTTTTAGTAATGCCCTTTGGATTGACCAATGCACCCGCAGTCTTCATGGCCCTTATGAACAAAGTGTTTGCACAGTACTTGGACCACTCGGCAGTAGTGTTTATTGATGACGTCCTCGTTTATTCCAAGAGTAAAGAAGATCACGAAGAACACTTGAGGACATCATTGCAGCTTTTGAGAGACAATCAGTTCTATGCAAAACTCAGTAAATGTGAATTCTGGTTAGAGCAAGTCGCTTTTCTAGGCCACATCATCTCAAAAGAAGGTTTAGCAGTTGATCCAGCCAAGATAGAAGCAGTTGTTGATTGGAAGAGACCGAGCAGTGTGACTGAAATCAGAAGTTTCTTGGGGTTAGTAGGCTACTATCGAAGATTTGTCCAAGGGTTCTCATCAATTGCAGCACCATTGACCACATTAACCCGGAAGAATGTTCTACATGTTTGGACCGAACAGTGTGAAACAAGTTTTCAAGAGCTGAAGAGAAGGTTAACCACAGCTCCAATCCTCACATTTCCATCGGGCAGCGGTGTATTCATTGTCTTTACAGATGCTTCAAATGTGGGACTGGGTTGTGTATTGATGCAAGATGGCAAAGTGATTGCTTATGGCTCAAGGCAGTTGAAGGATCATGAAAAGAACTATGCAACTCACAACTTGGAATTGGCAGCAGTGGTATTTGCCTTGAAGATGTGGAGACACTATCTCTATGGAGAGAAATTCGAAGTCCATTCCGACCAGAGGAGTTTGCAATATTTGTTCTCGCAGAAGGATTTGAATATGAGACAGAGGAGGTGGATGGAATACATCAAAGACTATGACTTTCCAATCAGGTATCATCCAGGCAAAGTGAATGTTGTAGCTGATGCATTGAGCAGAAAGTCAGGGGCCATGGCCAGCTTGAGAGGAGCCAGTGTCCTTCAGCAGTTGGAAGAGTTAGGTGTAAAAGTGCAGACCCTAGAGTTGGGTGTTGTCAAACCCTAACCCAAGATTAACCCAATAGTGTTTTCTTAGTGTGTGCTTAGTCTTAATCGGGGTTAGTTACCGTGGGTTAGAGTATGATTAGTTTTATTCCTGATCATAGCTTTTGGGAGTTTCGAGAACGTTTAGTGTTAACCAGGCACACTCAGGAAGGCCTGAGTGCACGTGCAAGCGTGGGAAGATCGTGTTTGGTTTTGTGTTAATCGTGAATTTCATTTCATTTGAATGGTTTTATGATTATGTACAACTTTCGTGTTTAGCCCGTCTGTGTTTGTAGCCCAGAAACTCAAATTTTGGCCAAAAAAAGGGTAAAATAGCCTTTTCACACTTAAATCTGGTAACAATTTTCGACATCTCAAAACCGTGTGAAAAATATACTTTTCGGAAACTAGATATTTCAAGGATCGTTTTATCCTTCTTCGTCGACTTCATCCGAGGCCCGCAAGGTCATGTTTTCCTTGATACAAGAATGCTCTCTTATGGGTCCCACTTGCAAACACTTAAAACCTCTTTCCCTTCTCTCTTTCTCCATTTCTCAAATCCCTGCTACTTTCTTGACCTAGGGCTGAGAAACCCTCTTTTTCTTTTCATCTTCTTCTCTTGAATGCATGAGCTAGGGATCTCCAAAAGAGGTTCCAAGACCATCATCTTCTTCCTCTCATCCCAAGCTTTCCATTAATGCCATTTTTGTTGGATTTCTAGTTGGGCAAGCTCTCCATTTCCTTGCTTGCATCTTGTTTGGGCACCTCTAGGTAAGAGCTCCTACCCATCTCTTCAATAGAGTTCTTTTGACTCCTAATGATCATGTTTTTCTAACTTTCAACACCCATTTCGAAATGGGTTGCTTGTTTGCTTTTTTGGGTGAGTTTTTGAATGGGTTTCATGGGGTTTTGTAGTTCTTGGCTTGGCTCTTGGGTAGGAGTGCTTGAAGGAGAGATTTGTTATCATTTGGCCAAGGCAAGTAATCTCTATAGGTGGTTGTGCATGTGTGTTCATGGATTTCACTATTTCTCTTGAAATTTCCATATGATTTGTCATTTGGTATTAATGTTTTGTTTTACTAGATTTCCATGTTGTGATTTTACTCTAGAAATTGTAAGCATGCTAATTAACTTTCCAAACTTTCAGATTTCATCATTTTTAATTAAGCCTTACCATTTTGAGGTTTGGATTTGTTATGATAAGAATGGGATTGAATGATTATGAAATGGGTTTTAATATTAATGGCTTGTTTAGGATTGAAATAAATGCACCATAGTGAGTCTTGATAGCTTGTTTTATTCATGAATCAAATTGCTAATCAGGTTTGAAAGAATGTGGAAAAGGAATGGAGAAAATGGATGAACCATTGAACTGCAGAAAACAGAACTGGGTTCTGTTACACAGTTCATGCGGTCGACCGGCCAAGGGGTGCGGTTGACTGGCCGGTCGACCGGGCACACTGGATCAGGTCCCCTGTTGGATGAGCTGCTACACTGCGGGAACTACTGTTACACAGTTCACGCGATCGATCGGCCAAGGGGCGCGGTCGACCGGCAACACAGGGTCAAGTTCCCTGGAACCTGACCAAATCACTGTGCACATTTTTAAGTTATAACTGCCGGTCGACCGAGCCTGGGCCGGGTCGACCGGGCTCGCTGTGTAAGGGGTCGACCTGCCAAGGGCCAGGTCGACCGAGCCAACTGTAATTTTCCTTCTTTGGAGGATTTTTACCCCATGTATATATTCTTTAAAAATTTGAAAACTAGGCTATATTAAGGACTTTAACTTGACATTGTGTAATTGGAACTCCAAGATATGTACCAACTTCGGGGACACCAATCCTTGTATTTTAATAACAAAGTTCTAATCACACAAGGGTCAATGAATAGCCTTAACAAGTACTTGATGAAATTATCGTGTTTTGAACATTGGTTTATTACAGCAAGTAATATCGTGTACTCGCTTCGAAGTCAAGTTTTAAGCTTGTTCTAAGATTTTTTTCAAGTATTAAATGGGGATCGTTTCTTAAGTTGTGAGCCTATATATTATGCATTTTGCTAACCGTGCTGTGTCTTGTTTCGATAAGTGATTTCCCCTTTTATTCAGACGTGTTTGTATCGCTTGTTTTATGCATTCATGAATTCAAGTGAACACCACAGAGCTTGGACTGCCCTTTCAGTCTAATCCACTGTCCGGGGGTCCTTAAACATGTGTACTATCTGCAGATTAGTCGTGTATTTATTACACATCGTGCGTATCCAATTCCGCGGCCGGAGTCCCGTATTTGTGGGAATCGTGTCGTGTTATATTATGTATAATCGTGCTTGTCGTGCATGCTTACTCTTTTCATATTAAATGATAGAGAAAGGATGGGCTCTTTGTGGATTTACGATTCATGATATATATTATGTATTCATGCTAGTTTGTCTCCGATTTAGAAATGTGCTCCTGTGAGTAATTGTTTTACATTCAGTAAAGTATTTCTTTATGTTTTCGATTAAACATTGTTTTCCATGTCTACACTTAAATTGATTTCTTGCCAAACCGTTGTATTTGATGCTTGTATTTTGGTGCCCATGTGCAGGAGGTTATCCCTTTGAGGAGGAGTGCCAGGAGGAGGCTGTTGAGCCTACCTTCGCTCACGAGTGGCAACCCGACAACATCATCTAGACGTCGGGACGGGTCATGAGTTCCGATGTATCACTTTTTGGGCTTTATGTACTTTTGGTATTGTATTGGCCTTTCTTGGCCTCTTATTTTGGGATTGTAACAACTTAACACACTTTGTTAACTTTGTATCTTGAACTATTATGGGAATGCCTTGTTATATCTCCTTTCTGATATTTTAGTCTCGATGACATTTATGTTCATATTCTGTTATGATTTATTTTGATGTGATTTGCTACACGCTTCCGCCTATTTGATCATGTGAGTTGGTTTCTCGCGTCATTGGAACCCTCACCGCGGGAACCTGTGGGAGATTTAATCATCAACCACCGTCGCGGGGCCCGGGTCTCGGTCCGGGGTCGCGACATGTGTGATGTTAGCAACTATGACAGTGTCTGAGCCTACTTTTATCCAGAAGATCAAGGACACTCAGTTGCAAGACCCAGATTTGGCAGGGATTGTAAACCATATCGCATAACGTCTAGATTTCAAGATGGTGAATGGAGTATTGTATTTCGTGATTGGTTGTGTGTACCGAATGCGGATGATCTGAAGGAAGAAATAATGACTGAAGCCCATAACTGTTACACCCCGACCCGAACTAATCATGATTAAGGCTAATTAATTGAAAATAATGCTAATTAAGCATGGATAATTGGATTAATCAAGGTTGATGACCAAAGAGGGACAAACTAGTCTCAAATGTTGCATTAAGCATAATGGAATGGATTTGAAGGGAATTGATTGGATTAAAATGAGTTTAGACTCAAACAAGGTAAACTAAGGACTTTTTTGTAAATATGGATTTTTACGTATTTCGTCAAATACGGAAATTCTTGACACCAACGTGTGTATCTCGAAGAGTACGTCAACTTTCATAATAAGCACGATTCCATTTGACCTCAAATAGACCAAGAGAGGAGTCATTTGACTCTAATTGTAAATAAGCCAAATGAGAGGGGGGGTTTAGTGTTACGAGGTCTTATATTAGAATGAAATGAATGAAATGGGTTTATTCTTCATTCCATCTCAAGAGCAAACCCTAGGCTCTCCATTTTCTCTTCCATACCTCTTCATTGAGAGTGAGATTTAGGAGTGATTGAAGTGATTATTGGAGTGAGAGGCTTCAACTTCATCTTCTTCCCCAAGCAAACCTCCATTGTTGAAGAGTGGAGCTTGAGAGAAACCTCAAGAACCCTTTCCCTTTGAGCTACAAGTAAGTAATGGATCTCCCTTGTGATTTCTAATGGATCTCCCTTGTGATTTCCAAGTTCTATTGATAGTCTTGTAGTGATTTTTAGCACAAATGACTCATGGGAGTTCGTTTGGGTGTTTTTGTGGAATAGGGTTTGAAAAAGGGGACATTGTATTAAACCAAGCTAAGGCAAAGAGTGTTTTTGGCAAATAGCTTCAAAAGAGGCAAGTATAAACCTTGCTTGTGATTAGCGTTAACCATTATAGGGATGTATGGTATTTTCATGGAATATATGCAATTTACATTGATTTTTGGATCCATTATGAATGTTTAATGAAGTGAATAAGGAGTGATTAGAAATGTTATTATGAATGTGAATGGATGATGTATGAGGAGTGAACAGGAGGTTCCAATGATCTTATGTAGGTTATGGAAACTAATGGAGAAGGAAGTAGAAGAAGGGAGAGAGTGTATCAGAATTTCGGGTGAAATTCTGAAGGGTTCGCTCAAGCGAACGAGGTTCTGTTTGGACGAAATGAAATTATGAAGAGTTCGCTCAAGCGAACATTTAGTGCGCTCGAGCGAACATAGTTCTGTGTGGGTCCGCTCGAGCGAACAGTAGGTCCGCTCGAGCGAATAATGTTCTGTCTTAGTCCGCTCGAGCGAACAGTAATCCGCTCGAGCGAACCTGATGCTGGCCCAACGATGATAATTAGTGAAAATTGTCTTTTCACACCCAAATCTGGACACACTTTTCGAAATCTCAAAACCTTGTCAAAAATATACTTTTCGGAAACTAAATATTTCAAGGATCGTTTTATCCTTCTTCGTCAACTTCATTTGAGGCCTGCAAGACCATGTTTTCACACATGCAAGAATTAGCACTTAAGGGGTCCCTCTTGTCACAGCCCCGCCCAACTCAACATGAAATTGTCCGCTTTGGCCCACGTGCACGCACGAGGACTTCCCAGGAGGTCACCCATCCTAGTATTGCTCCCGCCCGAGCACGCTTAACTTCGGAGTTCTTACGGTTTCTGGGGCCGCACGGTTTTAAAAGGCCTCATACTAAGTTAATATGGGGTTTGACTTATAAGCCCAGGGTCAGGACATGTATATTTCCAATGTGGGCTAACGGAGACTCACCGTTTGAAGCCCGTGGTTGACATGCTACGCCCCGTGGTTAAGGGTGCCGCCCGGACCAAGTTCTCACATTCTCCCCCACTAGAAATAGAGCCGTCCTCGGCTCTGATACCAACTGTCACAGCCCCGCCCAACTCAGCATGAAATTGTCCGCTTTGGCCCACGTGCACGCGCGAGGACTTCCCAGGAGGTCACCCATCCTAGTACTGCTCCCGCCCGAGCAAGCTTAACTTCGGAGTTCTTACGGTTTCTGGGGCCGCACGGTTTTAAAAGGCCTCATACTAAGTTAATATGGGGTTTGACTTATAAGCCCAGGGTCAGGACATGGATATTTCCAATGTGGGCTAACGGAGACTCACCGTTTGAAGCCCATGGTTGACACGCTACGCCCCGTGGTTAAGGGTGCCGCCCGGACCAAGTTCTCACACCACTTGCAATGTACTTAGCTACTTTCTCCCTTCTCTCCCTCTCTACTTACCAAATCTCTGCAACTTTCTTGACCTGGGGCTAAAACCCTTTTTCCTCTTCACTTTCTCCTCTTGAATGCATGAGCTAGGGACCTCCAAAAGAAATTCCAAGACTATCATCTTCTTCCTCTCATCCCAAGCTTCCTATTGATGCTATTTTTCCTTGGATTCTAGTTGGACAAGCTTTCCATTTCCCTCCTTGCTTATTGTTTGGGAACCTCTAGGCAAAAGCTCCAACCCACCTCTTCAATGGAGTTCTTTTGACTCTTAAGGATCTTGTTTTTCTAACTTTCAACACCCATTTCGAAATGGGTTTCTTGTTTGTATTTTTGGGTGAGTCTTTTGAATGTTTTTCTAACTTTCAACACCCAATCCGACCGATTATGGGACTCCGTTAGAGTCCAGTGGATTTTGGGTTTTGGATTTTTCCGAGAATTTAGAGTACGACTCGTAAGCATAAATGCTTCCCCGATTAGTTTTTAAGACTAATCATGGATTAAACTAGATTATTGAGAATTAGTTATATTTCAAAAGGGTTCCCTGAACGAACCATAATCGATAATGGCCTAAGCTCCATGGGTGATAATTACGGGGACTAGTAATGCACATATTAAATGTATAAATGTGATGTCCATCGTAAATAACACGTGCATTTGGAAACCAATAGTTACACCCGAATAGTTTATTAGGATTGAGATAGGATTGAGATAGGATTGAGTAAAACCATATGTGGTTAATAATACTCTCATGGTGATTCAATCTAATGAGATTGATGTTATTGTTATTCCCTTCCTTTGTCATAAAGGAATCATTGAACTGAATTGGATCCATAAAAGGATTTCTTACTGGAGGATATTGACCGTGAGTCTGGCACTACCTAGCTATTGTATTAGAACTCTAAATGAGTTCAATGAATTAATGAATGACTAATCCTGCTGCAGCAGATGGATATTGGGGTGTTCCGGAGCTCCGTGGTGATGCTAGTTGTCCCTGGCCCGGACACTAGTAAGTCCCACCAAATTCCGATCGTATCTTTGGATATTGATTGATGCCTTCCATTGGAAGATGAATCCTCCCTTTGAGGGGAGATGATAAGTGAAAATGAATCCTTCCTTTGAGGGAAGATGGTAATGAATGAAATGTAATGCAATGAATGCTATGGTAGTTGCCAATTCGTACATGTATATTGATTGTCATTGTCTCTTATTGTTATTGTAGAATTGTCTAGATTTCTCTAGCATTGAATATGTTATTAATGCAATATGAATGTGTTAATATACTATTGCAAGAATTGTTTGTACCTTGTTGAACCGTCGTGTTCATTAGTGTTATTGATGGCATTACAGGCCCGATTGCCCCTGCCGGTGCAGCAGCGCCCCTGGCGCCAGCGGAGGAGACCGCTCCGGTTCCTCTAGGAGGATTGATTGAGTGGAACCGGCGGGATACCATATGAAATGGGTATCCGAGTGCGAAATGGACGTTGAAATGTTTTGGGAAAATATTTTGAGGGATTGTCTATAAATTCATTTTGGGAATGTAATTACATTTGGGACTGTAATTAATTATCATCTGCATGATGTTTTGATTATGCAGCATTTGATAAACGTAAATTGGAAATGATACATGTATAAGAACGTTCTTTTGTATACATGTAAATTGTGTATTGACATTGTCAAATATATTGTTTCCGTAAAGTTTTGTATTTGACAGGTATCTGAGAATGATGTCCCTTGTGGATCTCATTTTAACTTCGGTTAATTCGGGGTTTACGGGAGTAAGTATGTTGCTCACGGCTCGGGCCCGGGTCGTGACAATAACACAAGATGCTCCATGCACCCGGGTAGCACGAAGATGTATCAGAATTTGAAGAATAGATTTTGGTGGAACAACATGAAAAGAGAGATAGCAGCTTTTGTATCTCGTTGCTTAACTTGCCAATTGATTAAAGCAGAGCATCAGAAACCCCCAGGTTTGCTACAACCGTTAGAGATTCCGGAGTGGAAATGGGAACATATCACCGTGGATTTCGTCTCCGGTTTGCCAAATACTAAGAAGGGGAATAGTGCAATATGGATTATTGTGGATTGTCTCACCAAGTCTGCCCACTTTATCGCAATGAAGACAGGGAATATGATGCATATGGCACCACTTGCGAAATTATTTGTTGATGAGATTGTTAGTAAGCATGGTCAACCCGTCTCCATCACTTCGGATAGAGATAGCAGATTTGTTTCGAGGTTTTGGAAAACTCTTCTTGAATCTATAGGTACCAAACTCCAATTCAGTACAGCGTATCATCCTCAGACAGATGGTAAGTCAGAACGGATGATATAGACTCTTGAAGACATGTTGCGTGCATGTGTGCTAGATTTCAAAGTTCAATGGGATGAGTGCTTACCACTTTGTGAGTTCACTTACAATAATAGTTACCATTCCAGCATTGGTATGGCACCTTTCGAGGCGCTCTATGGTAGAAGATGCAGAACTCCAGTTTGCTGGGAGGAAGTCGGTGTACGTAGCTTTCACGGACCGACTATAGTTGGAGAAACTAGTGACAAGGTCAAATTGATTCAGGAACGCTTGAAGGTCGCCCGAAACAGACAGAAGAGTTATGCTGAGACTCGCCGAAGAGAATTGCAGTTTCAAGTAGGTGACAAAGTGTTCTTGAAGGTTTCACCCGTCAGAGGGACTCTGAGGTTCGGACAGAAGGACAAATTGCCAAGGAGGTTTATTGGTCCGTACGAGATTTTGAACAAAATTGGGGATGTTACTTATAGGCTTGCGTTACCGCCGGAACACTCCGGGGTGCACAACGTATTTCATGTTTCCATGCTCAAGAAATATGTTTCTAGTCCTTCTCATATTCTACAGCACGAGCCTTTGGAGATTTGAGAAGATGCTTCGTATGTGGAAAAGTCGACCAAGATCATTGATACTAAGGAGCAAGAACTGAGAAATTGGACAATTCACTGGGTCAAGGTACTCTGGGAAAATCATGAACCAGAAGAAGCCACTTGGAAATTGAGAGATCAAGTCCAGAGAAAATACCCACACTTGTTACCAGAGGTAAAAGTTTAATTTATTAGGCGGACCAAATATCCTAAGGGGTGGAGGATGTCAAACCCCAACCCAGGATTAACCCAATAGTGTTTTCTTAGTGTGTGCTTAGTCCCAAGCGGGTTTAGTTTCGTAGGTTAGAATTCCATTAGTCTTAGTTCTGAACATAGCTTTGGGGAGTTTTGAGAACGTTTAATGTTAACTAGACACACTCAGGAAGGCCTTGGTGTACGTGCAAGCATGGGGAGATCGTGTTGAGTTTTGTGTTAATCGTGAATTTCATTTCATTTGAATGGTTTTATGATTATTTACAACTTTTGTGTTTAGCCCGTCTCCATTTGAAGCCCGAAAACTCAAGTTTTTTGCCAAAGGGTAAAATTGTCTTTTCACACCCAAATCTGGACACACTTTTCGAAATCTCAAGACCTTGTCAAAAATATACTTTTCAGAAACTAGATATTTCAATGATCGTTTTATCCTTCTTCGTCAACTTCATTGGAGGCCTACAAGACCAAGTTTTCACACATGCAAGAATTAGCACTTAAGGGGTCCCACTTGCAATGTACTTAAGCTACTTTCCCTTTCTCTCCCTCTCCACTTACCAAATCTCTGCAACTTTCTTCACCTAGGGCTAAAACCCTTTTTCCTCTTCACTTTCTCCTCTTGAATGCATGAGCTAGAGACCTCCAAAAGAAATTCCAAGACTATCATCTTCTTCCTCTCATCCCAAGCTTCCTATTGATGCTATTTTTCTTTGGATTCTAGTTGGACAAGCTTTCCATTTCCCTCCTTGCTTATTGTTTGGGCACCTCTAGGTAAGAGCTCCAACCCACCTCTTCAATGGAGTTTTTTTGACTCTTAAGGATCTTGCTTTTCTAACTTTCAACACCCATTTCGAAATGGGTTTCTTGTTTGTATTTTTGGGTGAGTTTTTGAATGTTTTTCATGGGTTTTTGTAGTTCTTGGCTTAGCTCTTGAGTAGGAGTGCTTGAAGGAAATTGTGTTAGCATTTGGGCAAAAGCAAGTAATCTATATAGGTTGATTGTGCATGTATGTTTATGGATTTCATTATTCCTCTTAAAGTTTCCATATGATTTATCATTAAGTATTAATGTCATGTTTTGTTAAACTTCCATTTTGTGATTTTTACTCAAGTATAGGTAATGATGTTAAGTAACTTTCCAAGCTTTCAGATTTTCTAATTGTATCTAAGCCTTACCCTTTTAGAAATTTGAACTTGTTTTGATAAGAATGGGATTTGAATGATTATGATAATGGAATGAAGGATATGGGAATGTAAATTTGACCACTTGGAGAGCATGGAGGCTCAGGGGATTTCAGGTGGTCTAAGTGTAAGATGGAGGGACGAATTGGCTTAAGAGCCATTTATCAGAAGTGCAATTTCTGCACTCCAAAAGGTTTACCATGCCCGCCCTTGACCAATCCAATAATCATGAGCCGAGATTACATATAATACTTTGAGAATAGACAACTACCAAGAATTGATCCAACTCTGATCCTTCACCTAGAATGGTACCCAGCCTATAAAGATCAAAATCCAAGCATAACAACAGAGATCATTCCCACAGTAGAAAGCCAATTAGAAATTGATCCAATTAGTTTCCACAAAAGAATTGAGACCACTCCCTGAGCATTAGAAAAGACTCTCGGAGACTTGACTGTAGAAGAACTTTCAGCTACTTACCCAAATGTGCCACCTAAGATTCCAATAGTCCCAACAAACAACATAATGATTCCCACGACTAAGGGAAATCTTATCTCACATGACCATCAAGTAGTGACACAACCAAAACTTCAAGATTACACCCTTGCTCAAATACTCTCACGATGTAAGTTTGCTAGGTTACAAAGAAAATTTAGAGCACGCCTTTCAAAACATGGACGAACTACATTTAAGGAAGGTAGACGCACCACAACAAAACCTAGAGCCTGAAGAAAAAGGGAAAATCATACGGTTCACAGAAAAGATGAGGGTCAAACGATTAGGAAAACAAAAAAAACCGGAGATCATCAAGTAAAAAATAGGGAATCATCATTCAAAGATCACAAATCTCCTAATTGTTCAAACTCTTTAAGGCCAAGGCCCAAATGGAGGAGCTCTAAAACATTTCAATGCTCTCGTTTTCGGAAAGAGCAAACTATAGGTCCCCAATATAAGAGCCTTATCTCAATGCATCAACGAGCGAAGTCATATCCACATTCTCAAAGAAATCAACATAAGGAGACATATAAAACCTTTTAATATGAGACCAAACCAAGGCCCAAATGGCGGAGGTCTAAAATATTGCAACGGTCTCGTTTCCGGATGAACCAAAATAAAAACTTATGGACTAGATGCATCATTTTAGGACCTGAACTACAAACAAAAAATCACATGTATAAAAAAAGACAAAAATAAAATACAAGTGAGATATATGGTCATCATACCAAGGCCCAAATGGTGGAGGTCGAAAATGTTTCAACACTCTTGTTTCCGAAGAGAGAAAAATGATAAGACCCAGACCAAATATCCACTAATAAAAACTCGTGGGTCGAAAGGTCTTAAACGCGCACCTCTTCAAATAGTCAAAATATTCAAAGTGTGTGCAACACATCACTAGCACGCACAATGGAAAATCATAATCATGCTAGGCGGACCCTGGGCTTCATGCCAATGAAGGGCTACAAATTCAAGCAGGCCCGAATAAATTAGCTATTACTTAGGATTATGTAAAAATAAAAATAAAAAAATCCTAAAAATCACAAAACCCTAAAAACCCAAAAGAATCAAAAATCACAAACCAAAAATAAATAAATAAATAAACAATATAAAATCATAATTGGCTGATCATCATAAAATGCATAAGCGAGCCAGAATAGTGCAAAATTCCTCTACTAGAACAATCGCAACTTGAAGAGATCATGAGTAGGACTACTAAGCTAGATAGCGGAACTTTGCCTATTGCTTCAGAACCGAGACTGCCCTAGGAAAACCAATTGTTGATGATGGATAGGTGTCTATATACTAGTGGGTACTAAAGAGGATAGCTTGGTTGACCGCATTAGGAGATTTAAGAACTGCCTGAGGCATTCATATTAACAGCAACAACTGAGGCATATGTCAAAACCAAAGCTACCACGATAGTCAAATTCATTCAGAAAAACATAATAACCAGATTTGGCATCCCTAAGGCATTCATAACAGACAATGGCCTACAGTTTATATCTCAGTAAATGAACGAGTTGTACACAAAATATGACATAGAACCGCATCATTCAACCCCATATTATCCCCAAGCAAATGTTCAGGCAGAAGCAACCAACAAGACCTTATTGAAGGTCATCAAGAAGACTGTGCGAACCGCCAAAAGTAACGATTGGCTAAACCGTTTGGTTGAAGCGCTGTGGGCGTACCGGACTTCTATACTTCTATAACAACTCCTACAGGAGAAACCCCATACTCTTTGACCTACGGAATGGAAGCAGTCTTTCCTCTCGTAGTCCTTCACCCGTCACTACGCGTCCGGCTAAACGAAGATATAACAAAAAACCAGAGGAGAGAAGCATTGCTACTTCAGCTAGACTTACTCGATGAAAAAAGAATGAACGCAGCAAAACATACACAAGTATACTGGAAGCGAATCGCTAGAGCCTACGACAAACATGTCAAAGAACGAAAGTTCAAAATTGGTGATTTCGTATTGAAATGCCTCACGCCATCCCAGCTTCCGCATCCCAGAGGTATGTTACGACCCAATTGCGAAGGCCCTAATATAATTAAAAAAGTATATTCTGGAAATGCATATAGACTAGTAAATGTAGAAGGGGAAGAGCTCCCCGATCCATGGAACGCTATGTACCTGGAAAGATACACAGTCTGACCCTTCCCTACTTATTGCGAAGTATGACCCTCCTTGCTCCTTAGCATAGTTGTAGAAATCCAGTAGGAGAATTGAAGTGATGCACTCTAATCAAACTTGGAACTCAAACACACACCAACACTTAAAAATACACAAAATGGTGAGTGTGCCCCACACAAATTCCACACGGTTAAAAGCCATCCAATGTGAAGGTTTGTAGGAGAGATCGATCATGTCATGAAAGCTTCTCGAACGTCTGCTGTCAAAAAAAACATTTTTTGTTTAGTTAGAAGTCTTGAAAACAATAAAGGTCTTGTGACTAGTTTGGGTTCATAGCCTTGTTAACCCAAGCCAGTAAGCCTGTGAGGGTATTTACATATCAAGTGCCCTAAAGCCACCTGGTTTGGGAGTCATTGGCCGAATGCTCATTACATGGGTTGATTAGAAAGTTTAAGGGACCCAGGCATTACACAGTCACATGTCAAAAAAAAAAAAAAAAAAAAAAAAAAACAAAACAAAACAAAACAGAAAAAAAGAAAAAATTCTATTAGAATTAGGCTCGCTAGTGTGACATGGGTACTTATCGGGCGAACTAAGCAGAAGGTGGTCGAAAACCACAACACTAAGGAAGCACGGTGACTCACCACCCCACACACAAACACTACTCACGAATGAGCCACAGAGGCGGTCAATTACTTTCATCTACAAAAGGGGGCCTGTGAGGGCTCGACCTCCAAAGGATAGTTAGGGAAGATTACGTTGCCACCAAGGTGACAATCATGGATCGAGAAGCTAATCTACTTTCACACTCGCACCCCATGACCAGAATAAACATTATTCTTATGCTGAGGCATTTTATATATATATATATATATATATACATACGAATATATGTTTATCTCACACGACTTCCCAACCTGGGTCCTCATTGCATACACAATTGCCATGAGCACTTACTAGTGCACACACACTCACCTCATGCTGGCTTTTGTTACTAATGACTTGTGGTTGGATGCAGGACAAACATACCTCCTAAGGTATGAATTCAATCTTGTTATTCTCAAAGCTTGAGTGCCGAAACGGCCCCCTGACATTTTTACCGAAAAAGAAAAATTGCTACTTTATCCAAACTATATAAGGGGGCCTAAAAATATTAAACTAACAAGTTTGTTTTGAGACCTTGCAGGGAACCCAACCCCAATCACATCCAAAACACCCCACAAGCTGGGGCATTTTTTTTCTGGGTATTGTTTTGTGCACAACTCCTCATGATTTGAAAAGGACAAAGTGATGATAACCAAAGTTAGGATATATAAATTATGTCTATTATGATATCCTATGATGAATTTGATTATAGATGTATGCTATGCACACCCTTTTATGATATCACATGTTGTGTGATTCCAAAATGCTATTATCTTTAGCATATGCCTTCATATCTATAGCTGACGTTGTGAATGCCTCGAAACATAGAGTTGCATAGGTCACAAATGTCACACACTCAGGCACTCCCCGTTGTTTGAGAACCTAATTCTATGTTGCTTACTAAGTTTATATTGATGAGAGATTGTGCTTATTCTCTTTTTATTGTATGAAATCTCGCTTCATTAACTCTAAACTACTAACGCTCCCTCTGTGAGACTCACATGTCTACACATGAATTAAAAAAAAAATAAAGAGATTTCGCCAAAAGTTTCCCTTATTTTTTAGATCCTGAGAAAATCATCGGATACAAAACTTGTCACATGTAAGGAGAAAAAACACACTTCACATGATCCCTCAGTGCCCCTTAGGGAGTCCATTCCATTATCATACACACAACCTGTTAGAAATAGGTGGGCCTTCTGGATAGGATTTCAAAACTTTTGACCCACTTGACTCAGGGATCACGTACCCATAAGGCCACAAACCATATCCAGGATGCAATCCCTCATACTCATCTATCATGTACAGCAATAAAACAAGCAACACCATGCAATAAAATAATCTACAACAGATGGAGAAGCAGATTATACCTTTGGAGCCTGGTTGTGCTCTAATAGAGAAGAAGACTTGCTAGTTGAAGAAACTCTTTCTTTGTAAGCAACTTAGGATCTCCAAGACCTCTTAGTCTTCCACACTATGTCCCATATCAGATCTCTCTTCTCAAAAAGACTGGTGGAAACTTCAAGAGAAAACCTTTCAAGAAACTCAAGGAACTAGAAGAGAACTAGAAGAGATGTGCAACTCTTGCACAAAAGGGAGGGCTAGGCATGAAATCCAAGAGAGTGGACGTACCAGCCCCCTTGCTTCTCCTTTTATAGCTTTAAGCAACATCCTTCCCTCCTCTTGTACTAATTGAAATAGAGGTCTTACTTCCACACAAATTAGTAACCTTACTATTACCACTATTAGAAGTCTCACTTCAAATAGAAATAGTAACATTCTAATTTCTTCATCTTAGAGTTCTAGTAGGATTAGTATCTTTCCAATAACTTGGGCTAGCGTGGGGACCACTAGGGATTCCATAGAAAGCTGGCTCCAACTGGGACACCGCGACCCCACATCTCATGTGCAATCTGGGCCCACAGTTAATTGCAAATAACACCACTATATAAATGCAATTGCACTCCAGTCTTAGGAATAAATTACAATGAAGACCCTAAACTTCCCGATTACCACAAGTAGGCCCATCTATCAATATCCATGGATCAATTGGACTAAAACTGTCCCACCAATTTAAATCCACTTCTTATTATCCTTGAGCCCCAATTAATCACAGTGATCATTAGTACCATCTAATTAACTCTTAATAGAGATGGGTGTGAACTCACTAATGACAAATCCATTAATTGACACAAGGGGATAATATAGATAGATTCCATCTTGACCATTGGATGTTTCCACAATCCTACTACCACGTACCCAAGACACCGAGGTGTTGACCTACAGTTGGCCTCACTCATTGGTGACTCAAAGCAAATGAATAGATAGAAACTTGAGTTCATCAATGTCTCAGGATTGAGAGCCTATTGCTAGGAAATTATGAGAGCAAACATTAAACTCGAGACAGCATTCCATAAGGTTCTTCCCATGGTCCTTCAATACATCCAATGTACTGGCACCATGATCCAGAATCTTACATTCTGATGATCGTGACAAATCACACTATCTCATAGTGATCAAAGTGCTATAACCTTATCAGATGAGATGTCGAGTCTCATCACCGGTTGTGAAGATATTTAAGTATAAGATTTGTGACACATGTCTCCCGTGTGTGGATCTCATCCATACACATATATCACAACTAGTATACTAATGGGACCCAGTTCATCTCATGACCCATTATGTCATATGTATTGGTCATGTGCATTAGGTAGTAAAACACGATTCATCTCATGAAAGGATAGCATGATGTTATTGATAAATAAAGAAATTAATCAATTTATTACATCATCTGATGGATTGAGCCCATACAATCTAACACAACCAAGGCACTTCTAAGATGCACTCACATCATAAATACTACGTGCACTTGTACACATCATATACATTGTAATACATACATCAGAGTGAAAGAATGGACTTAGAAACAACATCCCACCATCATGTATTCAACACCAATGATCAACAACTAATAATCAACATCAGTAGATAACAAACACCAATCATAACTACTGCAACAACAACAGGATAGGGCCTCGATCATCTCTACATAATTTCCAATAAAATAGGAGGCCTTGTAAGAGTATGACTTTGAGAGTATGTACTGATATGGAATATCCTTCCAACATCTCACGTAATTCCCCGATACTCTAAATTCGCACCTAAATCCTTTAGGGATCCATCCCATATACAATCCACTCATGTAGCCTCACCAACCAGAATGACCTTATAACGCCCTAGCTGTCATGCGACCTTGTTAACGACATGCCTAATAACAATTTGTGGTGTGTGGAGCCATATATCCTATCAAATAAATCTTTCCCCTCTTCCACTATAGTCAACTTATTAGTTGGGCCGCCCTGATGAGGACGGCAAGTGACCTGCCAAATAAAATTTCATAAAAGAAACCAACTCACTAAATGAAGAACTAAAACCAAACTCAAAATTAAAATTAAAACCAAACTTGAACTTAAAACTAAAATACTTAAAATTAAATTAAACTTAAACGTAAATTAAAGACTTAACCCAACAAAGTAGAGAAAAAGGGTGTGTACCTTGTTGTTCCTCAACTCATTCAAGATGAAATGGTAGCTTCGTTGCACTCCTCCTTGCCTTTCCATGCCGAAATCAATCGAGGTTGTCTTAGAACACCCTCCACCCTCTTTTTGGTTTTCTCTGCAAAAACAACATATTAATCATCAATAAAGTCCACCAACAAACCAATAACAACAAACTTAATTTAAAAATAAATCGACACAACAACAAAAAATAAAAACCAACTCACCAATGATAAACTAAAGAACAAAAAACGCAACTAAAAAAAAGCAACGAACAAACAAACGAACAAACCAACCAACTAAGGCCACATTAAAAAAAAAAAAAACAAATCAACTCACAACCAAACCAAAACAAACCATGACAAACTTAAAACAACATAAAGCATAAAAGTCAAAATAATAAACTAGACAACTTAAATTAAACCTAAATCAACATTTAAAACCAAGCTAATAAAATGAAACCAACAAAAGCAAATTAAAACTAAACAAAACCAATTTTAAAATTCAATTAATCTACAACTAAGCTAAAAGACAAAGTTAAAACACGCCTCATAACCACAATCAACAAGAAATGATAATAAAACGCACAATTCTATGGTTTGCATGCATACATGATTCAAAGAAAATAAAACTTTACCATTTCTTCACACATCACTTCATGACGTACTCCACTTCGCCACGGTATCAGGCCACTTCACAATCTTTACCACTATGCTTCACTCTATTACACCACGCCCACGTCTATAATACATCACTCATCACACATAAACACACACACAAAAAAAAAAAAAAAAAAAAAAAAGAATTAAAACTGACCCCTTAAATCCATAAATAATAATAAAAATAATCAAAAGCATCAAAAATCACCAAAACTGAATCTAAATTGACTGAGACACTCAACAAACACGACCACATCCATTAATTCCATTAATCTTCACTAGTTGCACAAATTCCCTAATTTCTCCAAATTTTGCCTCAATCCTGTTAGGCCCCTAATCTCCCCATCAACATGGTCATTTTTAATGAAATCAGAGGCTAGGACCTCCATCCCCAGGCTAAAGCGGACATACCCCACCATTTTCATGAAGACCCATCACCTGTATGGCCATCACAGCTAATGGCCGAACTTCATTCCACATCTTAGAACTTCATTTAAGGAAAAAGAAGAGATGGAAAACTTGGAGGTCTATGCCATAGAATTTGAACAAACCTAATCCATGGCCCACTCCTAAAACTATCTTTGATCAATAATTATCCTCTTTGCAAAATTAGGACTGGACCACTTGGGTTCAAGATTTTTGGGTAAAAATAACGAAAAGTGAAAGAAAGGGGACCATGTCCAATTCAAGAACAAAAACACAAACACCTTAAAAATCACAAACCAATTCAAAACAACACTAAGATGAACAAAAAGTTTAATGAACTTTAACTTGAACATTAAAAAAAATTATTATAAAACTCACCAACACACATGATAAAACAACATAATTAAACAACTAATCTAAAAACAAACAAATTAATCAAACTTGAACAATTAACTTAAACAAGAAACACCGATCACTCGGATAAAGGATGAGTTGAAAGCTCTCACATTCAGAGTTTGGAATTGAAGAAAAACATGCAAAGGAGAGTAGAGGGGCTCTCTGCACACGAAATGTGGAAAAGCAATGCTTTGAAAGGTTGGGTGCCAACCACGACTACACCACTTTCTACCCTGAATGTAAGACCCCAACCCAAGTGACCTCGATTAGTACTAATTAAGTCGTGTGTTAGTTTCAAATGTGATTAGTGAATTTTGGTTAAGTGGGGATTAGAATAGCTTTTGATATAGCTTTGGAAAGTTTTGAGTGCCTTTCTAGCTAGTGGGACCCTTTGGGGGTTCCT
The DNA here is from genome assembly GCA_003546025.1 of Camphora micrantha. Classification (NCBI taxonomy): domain Eukaryota; kingdom Viridiplantae; phylum Streptophyta; class Magnoliopsida; order Laurales; family Lauraceae; genus Camphora; species Camphora micrantha. The sequence continues at coordinate 46,323,280 of QPKB01000004.1, read as the reverse complement.
TTTTATGACTTTGCATGTACTTGGGGGATTACTCGAGGTTCCTGTAAATTGTGTTTCAATATCTTCTTATTCTTCTCGATAATCTCTATAACTTCCATGCTAATTCCATACCCGTTCGAAACCCTAAAACCCGACTTTCCTTACATCAAGGGCAAAACAGTCCTTTTACACCAAATCTGGACACAAAATTGATATTCCCAAAACCCTTGAAATATATACTTTTTAGAAACTAGATATTAGGACGATCATTTTTCCCTTCTTTGTCGAATTCATTCGAGGTCCCGAAAACCATGTTTTAAGCCTGACAAGATTGTTGAGTTGTGGGACCCACCCTCATTCTCTATATAAGAGAACCCACCTTCACTTTCCCCTTCTTCTTCCTTTCCAGCTCAAAAGTGGCAGCCAACTAGGGTTTTCCTTTTCTTCTTCTTCTTCTTGCTTCTCCGTCTCTCTTCCACACTAGTCTTGCACCAAACAAGAAATGAGCTTCATCTTCTTCTTCCCAACTGTCGCGACCCTGAACAGGGTCCATGGGCCTAATCCGGGAGCAGGACTAATGTTTGGATATAATACGAACGAAAGAATTAATGGTTAATGCCATGAGACATATAATAAATTTGTTAATACGTCCACGGGTCAACAAAGGATAAGATATCACTCGTGCACGTGATTTCTCATAGGTGTCCACGGTGAGGATATCACAATAACATAAATATTTCTTTTAAATGTGGAAGTGTGTAGCAAATCTAATTCACATATTCATATCCATAATGACATGATTGATAACAGATTTATAACAAATATCAGAATGAGCAATGATCATGTTAGCATTTCCCAAAAGTAATGTTAAAGTTTACACAAAAGATCAGTTAATTACATTTCCCAAAAATAGAGGCCAACAAAGGTCAATACAATTAAACAGTTTCCCAAAAGAAATAGGTTATCCACAAACCCCAAAATGAATCGTATCTCAAGGCAACCGAATGTCTAGACGACATCATCAGCGTGCCACTCAACTAAGTGTTATGGTTCACCGACCGCCTCCTCATTCTCCTCCTTGGGATAACCAATAACTGGACCTGAGTATCAAATAAATGGATCAGACACGACGGTCTGGCAGGTCGCTGAAAAGATATGATAATTCAATAATAAATAAATTTACATTGGAAAGCATTAAAAACCTATTTAAACAATAACTTTCATAAAAGAAATGAATCATTTATTCAAAAACATATATGCAAGGTAAAATATGTAAAGGTAACCAAGGAAATGGGAAACAAGCAAGATGGCAACCACACGAAGCTAAATCCTCTATCACCGAAGTGACAAGAGCATATCTAGGCATTGACCTCAGTCACCGAAGTGAGGAGGTACAATGTAATTTACAAATACATATATAATAATACGGGACATAACTACGATAGCGAATTGGGCATCGGGAACCACGGTAGCAAGCCGGGGTATCGGGACAAGACCACGGTAATAATTGGGTAGTGGGATCCAAACTGCAGTTGGCGGGACAAGAGGGGGATCTCCAAGTCGGTGGATCAGACTGGCAAGGTTATCCAAGCTTAGTAGTGCCGACTCATAGGTCAAATAAAATAAATCAAGACTTGTATAAATACATCAAGTGCAAGTAAATAACCGGGTAGGACAAGGATGCTCAAAGGCATAACTTTCATTTCATATCAGGTCATGTACTTCGGGGCTAGCAACTATGACAAGTACAATATCAATGCTTTCATGGATAACAAGTCATGTAGTATAAAACTCAAGAACAAGAGGGTACAATTTAACTTTTAAAATTGAGGGTGAAATGTTGGAGTTCAAGTTTGTCCAAGGTGACTAGAGGTCCCGTACGTTGATTTTAATAATAACTTGGTACTCCTTCAGTTTGGAGACATTCCAGGCTCCTTATACACCTTCTGAATTTTTAAAACTTCAAATCAGTCTTCATGATGTGGCTTCTTTCTCAAACGAGTTTAAACAATATTTATAAGTCTTCCTATCACAATAGGGCTCCCAACAAAACTCTCTCAATCATTTAAACATTTCATTTTCACTCCCAAAATAGCCCCAGATGAATAGTACCCATCGCTCGAGCGGACCGGAGGTTCACTCGAGTGAAGTGGTCTTTGGAATGGCTTTCAGGAAGGGTTCGCTCGAGTGGACATGTTGGCTCGAGCGAAAAAATAGTTCGCTCCAGCTAACAACTCTCTATGAGGGTTCTAGGAGAGTTCGCTCAAGCGAGTAAATGTTCACTCGAGCGAACTATCCTCTAGATGGATCGAAACCCTTTCTTGGACAGGTCGCTTGAGCGAACTATCCAGAAACTGGTTCCAGGACAATTTTGCTTCTCTTTTTTTCTCCTTTTACAATTCTCTTTTGAGCCCCATTTCTCCATCAAGTTAAGAGGCTCTAACCACTTTCAAACATCATTCCAAACACCATTCAATCCTCCATAAACAACCATCCATCCACCTCCTTCTCAACCACAGTTAACCACAAATGAGATAAGAAATCTAACAATCACTAACATTCAATTGAGTAAAAAACAAGCTCTAAATGAAAGGTTATAAAAGCTACCTTTCCTAAGAGTTTAACAAACCAACAAGACTCATAAGTGCATTTATTTCAAAAATTAATGCAAGTCAAGAATCAATAATAAATCATCATATTTCTAATAAAGACCATTCCAAGCTCAAAATATCAAATCATCCACTTGCCTTAGGTCTATAATCAAGCAAATCAAGCCTCTAATCACCTCTTCCAAGCCAAGAACAAAAGCTACACAAAAACCCCCAAAACAAACCCTAAAATGGGTTAAAAAAAAAAAGATCAACAAGGAAAGCTCACAATAATTAAAATAGAGCTCCCAAAGGCTAGGAAAGCACACATCAAAGAGAAAGGGAGGGATTACTTACATGTAAGGCTCCCAAATAGACAAGATTAGCTCCAAAGAGGGTCTTGGTATGGGAGGTTTCCTCCAAAATGGTATCAAAAGATAGCTCTCAAGGAGAGGAAGAGAGTGAAGACAAGAATTTCTCCAATGGTAAAGGTTTGGTGAAAATTGGAAGATGGAAGATCAAGAGGAAGAAGGGAAAGGAGGAACCCCAGGTTGGAGTTTAAGCTTTGTGTTGAAAGGAGAAGGAGGGTTCTCCTTTTATAGCAAATGAGATGGGCTCCACCACTTGAAATTCTTGTGGGGCTGAAATCATGGCTTTCGGGATCTCGGATGAATTCGACAAAGAAGGGAAAGTTGTTCATCGAAATTTCTAATTTCCAAAAAGTGTATGTTTCGCGGGTTTCGGGAATATCAAATTTTGGGTACAAATTTAGTGAGAAAAGACTGTTTTGCCCTCAATAGTAAGAAAGTCAGATTTCAAGGTCTTGAACGGGAACGGGATCAACATGAAAGTTGTAGGGATTAACGAGATGAGTCAAATGGAATAAAATACAAATCATTGGAATCACGGATAATCCCCCAAGTATACACAAGGTCATAAAAGGAACGGAAGGCCCCCACTAAGTACCAAGGCACTCAAAATTTCCCAAAGCTATAACAAAAGCTATTCTATTCCCAATTAAACCACAATTCACTAATCACGCTTAAGACTAACACATGACTTATTAAGTACAAATCGAGGTCACTCGGGTCGGGGTCTTACATCCTCCACCCCTTGGAACATTTGGTCCTCCAAATGAAATATGACTTACCTCAGGTAGTAGATTGACAGATTGTATGGGCTCAATCCATAAGATGATGTAACAAATTGATTAATTTATTATTTATCAACAAAATCATGCTTTCCTTTCATGAGATGAATGTTTTTTTATTACTTTACGCACATGACCAATACATATGACATGATAGTTCATGAGATGAATCGGGTCCCAGTAGTACATTAGATGTGATATATGTGTGCGAATGAGATCCATATACAGGAGACATGTGTCATAAATCTTATACTTAAAATATCTTCACAACCAGTGATGAGACTGGGCAACTCATCTAATAAGGTTGCAATACTTTGATCACTATGAGATAGTATGATTTGTCTCGATCATCAGAATGTAAGATTCTGGATCAAGGTGCTGGTACATTGGATGTATTGAAAGACCATGATAAGCACCTTATGGAATACTGTCTCGATTTTAGGGTCTGCTCTCATAATTCCCTAGCAATAGGCTCTCAATTCTGAGACATTGATGAACTCAAGTTTCTATCTATTCATCTGCTTTGATTCGCCAATGAGTGAGGCCAACTATAGGTCAACACCTCGGTGTCTTGGGTACGCGGTAGTAGGACAGTGGGAATATTGAATAGTCAAGATGGAATCTAACTACATCATCCCTTTGTGCCAATTAATAGATTTGTTATTAGTAAGTGTGCACTCATCTCGATTAAGAGTTAATTGGATGGTACTAATGATCATTGTGATTAATTGGGGCTCAAGGATAATAAGATGTGTATCTAAGATTGGAAGAGACAAATTTATTCCAATTGATCCATGAATATTGATAGAGGGGCCTACTTGTGGTAATTGGGAAGTTTAGGGTCTTCTCTGTAATTTATTCCTAAGAATGGAGTGCAATTGCATTTATATAGTGGTGTTATTTACAATTAACTGTGGACCCGGATTGCACAAGAGATGTGGGGTCGTGGTATCCCAGTTGGATCGAGCTTTCTATGCAATCCGCAGTGGTCCCCATGCTAGCCTAAGTTATTGGAAAGATACTAATCCTACTTGAACTAGGAAGGAATTAGAAAGTTACTAATTCTATTTGGAGTAGGACTTCTAATAGTAGCAATAGTATACTAACTAATTGTTGTGGAAGTAAGACTTCTATAGCAATTAGAAAGGGAGAAAGTTACTAATTTGTAATGGGAGTTAAACTTCTATTTCAAATAGGAAAAAATGAGGCTTAAAGTGCTATAAAAAGGGGAATTCTCCCCTCTTGGACGTCCAACGATAGGAGTGCACGCCCAGCCCCAAATTGTGCAAGTTGCACAGTTTTCTCTCCTCTTTTTCTCTTCTAGTTCCTTGGAGTTTCTAGTAGGGTTTTCTCTTGAGGTTTCCACCAATCTTCTTAAGAAAAGAGATCTGCTAGCGGGCCATAGCATGGAAGACAACAAGGTCTTGGAGATCCTAATTGGTTTAAGAAGAGTTCTTGATACAAGCTAATTGTCTTCTTCTCCATTAGAGCATTACCGGGCTCCAAAGGTATAATCTTCTTTTCCTTTTATTGTGGATTATTTTGGTTGCATGGTGCTGCTGATTTCTATCTTTTAGATAGGTTTTATTGCTGTACTTGATTAATGAGATGGAGGGATTGCATCCTGGATATGATTTATGACCTTATGGGCACTTGATCTTTGAGTCAAGTGGGTCAAAAGTTTTGAAAATCTGCCCACGAGGCCCACCTACTTCCAAAAATTGGTATCAGAGCCATGCCTCATCTTTAATCATGTTAGATCAATGATCTAGATCTAATCTTTGCATGAGATGCGAAGAGGATAGACTTAGGGCTATGTAAGGATCAGTTCTGGTGTTTTTCTGCATTTATTATGTTTTCTGAATGCACAACAAGGGATAAGTTCGGGCAAAATCGTGGTTTTCTGCAAAAACCCCGAGTTAAGTGGTCGACTTTTACAGGCGGCTAGAATACACTTTTACCGACGGCTAGAACCTTTACCGGCGGCCCATGGCCCCTGCTATAGGCAATTTTTTTGGTTGGCTATCCGGGTTTGTTCATCATGAGATGATGAATGGTGGCTTCCTAACCCTACTCCATATGGTGCATGTGATACACTTTTTTTTTTTAGGCTCATGTCCTCTCCATATGGCCCACAAGACTTTTACTTTCTTTTTATGGTTATTGGTTTTTTTAAGGCTAAGTGTAAAGGGCATCATGGTTTCCTTGATTTCCCGTGAAAGGGCAAGGCATGGTGAATTTCCCTATAGCTGTTTTATTCCATGTTTAGATTACCATGTAAGTCTCATTGTAGAGACATAAGAATTTATGTAATTTTTAAAAATTTGTAAATTCTGGAGATGTCCGAGACGAAGAAGGAAAGTGTAGATGGACTCCTAATCAAAGAGTTCGAAGACTACCAAAAGGATCTTGGAGATGCCCAAAGAGTTTGAGGATTCCCGAAGTTTTGGAAAGTCTAGAAGTCCAAGAAGTCTATTCCGCTTGGGCCATGTGGAGGAGAGGACTAGTTTCTAAGTTTAGCACTTTCTATTTATGGATGAATGCTTATTTTAGATAGTTTCTAAATCTGATCCAAACAAAGCAATTTCCAAAATTGGTGAAATCAAATTAATTTTTGGAAAGAGTACTAATTAGAGTTGGTGGGCCCATGAGAGGAATCCATTGGTAACATTAATTTAAAAAACTGGACTTTCCTAAAAATAACTTGACTTGTAACCAATCATTGGTCATATCATGAGATGATTTGATGTCTATATTTGTTGGCCCATATACCTATAAGGAAATCCTCAATTCTAAAATATTAAATGGGAGCGGGGCATTTATATTTAGAAATCCCCATGGTTTTCCACCATAGGTCCATTGTAAGGAAAGTATTAGCCTCACGCCATCTTGAGAATGGTCGTTCCCCACGGAGGGCTTGTATTTGTCTGGTTACTAGATATGGATCTCCTGTGGATAGTGTTGGTGAGACGGGGCAGGGGCCCACTCCCAAAGGAGGAGCTGCCGTAACTATTGTCATGCAATACTAGTTGGTAGGTCACACTTAACTAAAATAATGATGTAGTATCCCCAAGGATTTGCCTCATGTATTTTAGAAACCGAAGTTAATCGGGAGTCATACATTATTTGGTATGAGATACCTAGATAATAATGAATGATGGGGATCATGGATAATTAGTCTTAATCCCAATTTTGACCAACTTCGATCCACACCAATTTAGGTGGTATTTGCATTCCCCAAGGAGGCATACCCCAAGGATTGAGATTCCGATGTATTCTGAATTTAGTGGTTATGAGGATTCCCGCATAAATTTGGTAGAATAGTAAACCCTAATGTCATTTAAATTCATTAATTGAATGCATTGTTATGTGCTACAGTATTTCAAGCATGAATGCGAATACTTTCAATCCACTTTCATCCATACACAATCAGAATAAGTTGGTAGGATCCAACTATGTAGACTGAAAACGGAACATGTATATTGTCTTGACTGCTTCACGATATAAATATGTCCTTACCAAACCCCCCCTTGATGAGCCTGGCCCAGATGCATCAGAAGAAGAAAAGGAACTTTATACCAAATGGGCCAAAGACGATGAGATGGCCAGATGTTACATTCAGGCATCCATGTCTAGTGTTTTGCAAATCAACATCAATCCTATAAGACTGCATACAATATTATATCGAACTTAAAGGAGATGTTTGCGGAATAGGACAGGCCTGCTAGGCAAGCAGCTATGAGGGTGCTCATTAGCACCAAGATGGCAGATCAATATAATCATTGAGTCACTACCAGAGTCATTCAACAATTTTAAGGTCAATTAAAATATGAATAAGATGAATCTGATTCTGGCTATTCTGTCTAGCCAGCTAGTGGTGACTGAAGGGATTATGAAGAAGAAACCAACTGCCCTAGTGATAGAAAAGTCAGATGTCAAGTCCAAGCCAAAAGGCAAAGGGCGGAAAGGCAAAAAGAAATCAGTTCCGAAAGGTCATAAGGTGGAGAATGGTCGTAATGGTGGCGTGGCCAAGGCTAAGGGTTCAGGGACAACGAGAAAGTGTTTCCATTGTGGTAAGACAGGACATTGGAAAAGGAATCGTCCAGAATATCTGTCCAAGAAGAAGACCTCAAGTATGATTGAGTCACTTATTTCCGAAGTTAGTTTTGTAACTAGTACTTCAGAATCCTAGTGTGTGGACTCCAGGGCAGCTAATCACATATGTAATACGTTGCAGGGTTCAGGGAAACCAGGAGGCCCAGTGATGGAGAAATCATTGTCAACCTAGGATCTGACGCTAAGGTGGAGGCTGTTTTGGTGGGAGTCGTTACTTTATGTTTCTCAAATAATAAATTGGTTTTGTCAGACACATTTATGTACCGTCTTTATGGCGGAATTTAATTTCAGTTTCTAGTTTGGTGAATAAAAGTTATTCTATTACTTTTGGTACTGAAGTTGTTGTCACGCCTCCGAACCGAGACCCTGATAATCAAGTCCTTAATCTGGGGAACGTAGTGCGACGGGCCAGAAAATTCTGCCCGCACGCGCTAATTATTTTCCCATAGGATTCCGCGGTGAGGATTCTAAAGGATCCATCACAACCAATAAATCAATTTCACATCAAACGATAATATGCGGAAGCATGTAGTAAAATAAAAATCACATATAACATAAGATAAGTGCACAAGTATAGTATCAAAAGAGAAATATATACGTAAGAGCGTAGCCCAAAGTTAAGATTAAAGTTGTGAGGATCAAAAGTAATTTAAGTTATACATCCCAACAAAGCCAACAGAGGCCATAGACAAAGTTCCCAAAATAACAGTCATTCCCCAAAAGATGTTATCGAAGCTTCAGTCCCAACATGACGTCTACATGACATCATTTGGCTGGCACTCATGCTCCACCTGAGGCCTTACTGCCTCCTGCGCGCACTCCGCCTCAAAGTCCGCGGGTCCGACATCTGACACGAAACAAAAGAGTATCAGACACGACGGTCTGGCAGGTGAATAATACAGATAAGATATACAAAGTTTATAAATATCATGTTGAAAATCATAAAATGCAATTGAAAGGAAATACGTGTAAAGAGTAAATCAAATGAACTAGTTCTGCACAAATGAAGAAATATTTCTAACTATCTGACAAATAATCAAAATATTGGCAACCCACATTTAGCTAAATTCTCCTATTACCGAAGTAATAAGAGCACACAGACAAAAACCGTCGCCATATGATATGGCCGGAACAAACAGATGGAAATCGTTGCCATTACTCGTGGTACCAGAAAACAGAACCGTTGCCATGGTCGGAGCAAACAAACAGAATCCAAACTGCAGTTGGCAAATAATTTTAAAGATCCCAAGCTGGGTGATCAGCCCAACTAGGTGACCTAAGCTTAGTGGTGCCGTTCAAAACCAAAACCTGAATCGATACAATTCGACTAATAATATTACATTTCCAAATTCGATAGAAATGAACTACTCCAAACAAATATGTATATACTGACAAATTCGGACGGGTCAGATGAGTAGCTTTATCAATAAATTCAAACATAACAAACCAATAAATTCTGTTTCAAAATGAATCATAAGGAAAATTTATGATACATTGAATAATATGGAATGAAGTGACACACAGAGGTTGCTTGATCTTTCGAGGATTTTCTCATTATACACTTACTGACACAGCATCGGTTATGAAACATAGTTTGGTGCCTCCGAAGATCTCCGATGTTTGGGACACCAGTGCATAGTGAGACTTATCTACATTTGGTTACCAGTAGGGCATAGGAAAAATTCCCTGGACTGAGCCAGGTTCGCTCGAGCGGACCCTCGCAGAACTTCCTTCGCTCGATCCACCAGAACGTTCGCTCGAGTGGACGATCTTCTGTTTCAAATTTCGTCAGACAGTATCATGATCGCTCGAGCGGACGAATGTGCGCTCGAGCGAGTCATTCCAGAAACTTGTTCACTCAAGCTAACACGTCGAGCGAACAGGTTTTTGTAATGTTCTTCGTCAGACAGTGGCCTGTTCGCTCGAGCGAATAGCTCATTGGCTGTTTCGCCCTGTGCAGAAATTCAGCATTTCTGAAGCTCTCTCTCTCTTCCTTCCATATACACCTTTCCTATACCATTCCAAACATCTCCTTCCAGTCAAATTAGTTCCATTCAGCCATCATATTATCATTCATTCCAATCCCAAACTATATACTTTATACATCAGAATTTTCAAAGTTCACCATAAATAGAAATGTAGGAATTCAAAGGTTTAGAATTTCATGCATTTAAAGAGCTGATTATTCACTCGCCTCAGGTCCAATTAGGGTCTTAAAACACACTAATAACTCTTGCTCAGCTCAATTCCTAACCTACACCAAAAACCCCATGGAAAACCACTAAAATTCACAAAAATGTGGAAAACAAAAGAGTTCTTCATGGAAACCCCTGGATGCATGGAAGTGGGCTTCTATAGGATCAATCAAACTCATTGATACAAGGAAGATGCCATTGCTTACCTCTAGGTGTTCCAATTAAGAAGAAAAGCTTGAAGGAGAGGAAGGTCCAGCTGAGATCCCTTTGAAAAGAGTATCAATGGAAAGCTAAGAGGAAGGAGAAGAGATATGTGGGGTTTGTTTCTCAATGTAGATGGGTTTGTTATACATGCAAGAGGGGAGAAGATGGGAGAAAAGAGGGAGGGCTCTTTATTTGGTTCAGTTGCAGAAATGAAGAAGAGGAAGATACAAACGTGGATTTGGTTTTTAAGTTGAGGGAGTGGGCCCCAATGGCCCTGAAAACTTCACATGGCTGGATCCATCATTTGTGGGTCCTGAATGAAGTTGACGAAGAAGAGAAAAATGATTGTTGAAAAATTTAGTTTTCAAAAAGTATATTTTCCCCATGATTTTCAAATTTCAAAATTATGCAGACTTGTGTGTGAAAAGACTGATTTGCCCCTTTTTCTCGAAAAATGCGATTTATGGAGTTCGAATGCAAACGGAACAAATACAAAAGTTGCTGGGAACAAAATAAGAAGCTCAAAAATATCGAAATTCATATTTGTCAAAAATCAAATAAATCCAATAAATCGAATCCCCATACTAAGATGCGTCACACGGGCCACCCCGGGCCCAGTCAAACCAACACTACTCTCTCAAAATTCCCCAAAGCTATTCAAAATTCTAATCTAACTAGAAACTCAAGCTAATCATCCCCTAATCCCGCTTAGTGACTAATCACGGTTAAAATAATAGTTAATTATACTAAACCTGGGTCGGGACCTGACATCCTCCACTCCTTAGAGGCATTTGGTCCTCCAAATGAACACTAACCTCTGGTAGCAAGTGCGGGTACTTCTTTTGAACTTGGTCACGTAATTCCCAAGTAGTTTCTTCTGGTTCGTGATTCCCCCAGAGTACCTTTACCCAGTGAATTGTCCGGTTCCTCAATTCTTGCTCTTTCATATCGATGATTCTGACCGGTTTTTTAACATACATGGCATTTTTTCGAATCTCTAGAGGCTCATGTCTTACTACATGTGAGGAGTCTAAAGCGTACTTCTTCAACATTGAGACATGAAACACATTATGTACCCCCGAAAGTTCTGGCGGTAAGGCGAGTCTGTAAGCTACTTCGCCAATACGACTCAGGATCTCATACGGCCTAATGAATCTTCTTGACAATTTACCCTTCTGACCAAACCTCAAGGTTCTTCTGGTGGGTGACACTTTCAAAAATACTTTGTCTCCTACTTGAAACTGAAGGTCTTTCCTCCGAACATCTGCATAACTTTTCTGTCGGCTTCTTGCAGTCTTCAAACGCTCATGAATGAGTTTAACTTTCTCGTTGGTCTCACCAATTAATGACGGCCCATGAAAGCTACATTCTCCGACCTCTTCCCAACACACTAGAGTTCTGCATCTCCTTCCATATAGTGCTTTGAAAGGTGCTACCCCTATACTCGAGTGGTAACTGTTGTTATATACGAATTCGCAAAGAGATAGAGTTTCGTCCCATTGAGTTTTGAAATCAAGTACACATGCTCTAAGCATGTCCTCCAACGTCTGGATGGTCCTTTCGGATTGTCCATCTGTTTGTGGGTGATACACTGTACTGAATTGGAGCTTTGTACCCATGGATTCGTGTAAAGTCCTCTAGAACTTTGAGACAAAAATTGCTATCTCTGTCGGATGTAATGGAGACTGGTTGAGCATGTTGGCTGACGATCTCATTAACAAACGTTTGTGCTAGTGACAACATTTGCATCTTCTTTCACGTCTTCAATGGAATGAAATGTGCAGACTTCATCAGTCAGTCAACTATAACCCATATGGCATTGTTTCCTCTGCTAGTCATAGGTAAACCCGAGACGAAATCCATCGTAAGATGCTCCCATTTCCACTGTGGAATCTCTAATGGCTGTAAAAGACCTGCAGGTTTCTGATGTTCTGCCTTAATCAGTTGACAAGTCATGCATCGGGAATCAAATGCTGCAATTTCTCTCTTCATGTTGTTCCACCAGAATCCGCTCTTAAAATTTTGGTACATTTTTGTACTCCCCCGGGTGCATAGAATACTTGGTGCTATGGGCTTCAGTCATGATTTCATTTCTCAAATCATCAATATTTGGAACACACAATCGGTCGTGGAAGTACAATACCCCATCCACGATTCTGAAATCGGGGCGATCTGAAATGTGCTCCACAATTTGTGCTAAGTCTGGATCATGTAGCTGAGTCTATTTGATTTTCTAAATGAAAGTAGGTTCAGACACTGTCATGTTTGCTAGCATCACACCTTGTCTCCACGGTTGGAACTCAATTCCCAATTCTTCGAGCTGTTGGAGTCTACCCATTCCTCGTAAACTAGCCATGCTCCCAGACTTTTTGCTCAATGCGTCTGCCACGACGTTCACTTTCCCTGGATGGTATTTGATAGGAAAATCGTAGTCCTTAATATAGTCCATCCATCTCCTCTGTCTCATGTTCAATTCCTTCTGAGAGAATAGATACTGTAGACTACGGTGATCCGAGTGAACCTCAAAATTTTCTCCATATAAATAGTGTCTCCACATCTTTAATGCAAATACAACTGCTGCCAATTCTAAGTCATGCGTCGCATAATTCTTCTCGTGCTCCTTCAGCTGCCTTGAGTCATACGCTATGACTTTACCATTCTACATTAGTACACATCCAAGTCCTGCGGTCGAAGCATCCGTGTAGACTACAAAATTACCACTGGCTGAAGGTAAGGTGAGAACTGGTGCTGTGGATAATCTCTTCTTCAATTCTTCAAAACTTGCTTCACATTGCTCTGTCCATACGAATTGCACGTTCTTCCGGGTTAATTTGGTTAAAGGTGTTGCAATGGATGAAAATCCCTGCACAAATCTTCTGTAGTAGCCCGCTAAACCCAGAAAACTCCTGATTTCGGTTACATTCTTTGGCCTTTCCCAACTAATGATTGCTTCTATCTTTGCCGGATCAGCTGCTAAACCTTCTCTGGAAATGATTTGACAGAGGAAAGAAACTTGTGTCAACCAAAAATCACATTTCTCGAGCTTTGCATACAACTGGTTATCTCTTAACAATTGTAGTAATGTCCTCAGGTGCTGCTCATGTTCTTCTCTAGACTTGGAGTATACTAGTATATCATCAATGAAGACGACAGTGAACCGATCCAAGTAAGGTGCAAAGATCCTGTTCATTAGAGCCATGAATACTGCGGGTGCGTTCGTTAGTCCAAAGGGCATTACTTGGAATTCATAGTGCCCAGATCTTGTCCTGAAGGCTGTTTTTGGTATATCCGAATCTCTGAGTCTATCTTCGAGAAATACTTTGTTCCTTGCAACTGATCAAATAGCTCATCTATTATAGGCAATGGGTACTTGTTCTTAATGGTTACTTGATTCAGTCTCTTGTAATCTATGCACATTCTCAAGCTTCCATCTTTCTTCTTAACGAATAGCACCGGAGCTCCCCACGGTGATATGCTTGGTCTGATAAAGCCTTTCTTCAATAACTCTTGCAACTGTAATTTCAATTCACCCAATTCTATAGGAGCCATTCTATACGGTGCAATGGAAGTTGGAGCTGCTCCTAGCATAAGCTCTATGGTAAATTCTTTTTCCCTAACTGGTGGCAATCCTGGAATTTCTTCTGGAAATACGTCTGGAAATTCGCTCACTACCGGGATTTGCTCCACCCCTTGGGACTGTTTGTCCTCTGAGATAAATGCTATAAATCCTTCGCATCCGCTTCTCAATAATTTCACTGCTGACAATGCTGAAATAACACCAGCCTGTGAAACCCTTTTCTCTCCATGAAATTCCACTCCTGATGACGCTCCACCTAACTTGAAGGAAATAGTTTTGTTAGAACAATCCATACTAGCATGGTGTCCGGATAACCAATCCATCCCCCAAAATGACATCGAAGTCATGCACGTCTAACAGGATAAGGTTTGCTGAGAAGGTAACATCACCTATCTTGATTGTTTAACTAGGGTAATATGTGTTACAAACAACTTGTTTCCATACTGGCGTTGTGACAGTTAGAATAAAGTCTAGTTCGCTAACAGGCACATTAATCAATTTAGCAAACATGGGGGATACAAATGAATGTGTGGATCCAGGATCAAACAATACTTTAGCTTCTAATCCACAAACAAAAAGGGTACCTTCAACTACGTTGCCCGCTGTATCCACGTCCGCTTGATTCAGATGATACATGCGTCCTTGCTGTTGAGGCATGTTTATGTTCTGGTTCTGCTTTCCTTGTTGCGCATTCCTGTTCTGCTGAGGGGGATGGGCATTCTGATTCTGAGGTTGTTGACGGGGCTGCTGCTGTGGCTGCCTGGGTTGGGTCTGAGCTGCTTGTCGATTCTGCTGAGGTGGCCTGCTGCCCTGATTCCTGTTGTTTGGACAATCTTTCATCAAATGATCTGTAAGGCCACACCTAAAGCATCCACCCGTGACTCTGTAATAGAGGTGAGAAGGATGATTCTTGCCATAGTGCTCACATCCACCTTGCCTTTGGGCATTTTGATTTTGCCTTGATTTCTTGCCTTAGTAGGGTTTCTGTCCATGCTGCTGCTGACGTTTTCTCTGGTTGTTCTTAATAATCTTGTTATTGATGTTTTCAAATTTATAAACTCGCTTGACTACTTCTTGGAATGTAGCTGGTAAGACAACGCCTGAAGCATCCCTTTCAATGATAGGGTCCAATCCTTCAAGGAATTTGATAATCTTCTTCTCCTCGGTATCAACGAGCTTTGGTTCATACCGAGACAGTCTCTCAAACTTTTTGACATATCCAATGACTATCATATCTCCTTGTCTGAGTAGCTGAAACTCCACCGCCATTTGTCTCTTGACATGGGTGGGCACATACTTCTCGATGAACTGCTCCTTGAATGTAGCCCATGCGACATCATTAGCAATGTCCTGATAGCCATCCTTGAGTGTTTTCCACCAAATGTCAGCCATGCCAATAAACATAGATGCTGCTAGGAGAACTCGCTGCTTGCCCGTGCACTGAAAAAGATCAAAGAAGTTCTCGGTGTGAGTTAACCAATCATCTGCTGTCAAAGTGTAACATCCCACAGACTAATCTCCTATTAATTATAATTAATTGCTTGATTAGTTAGTAAGTGTGTTTAGAGTCTTAGCGAGTCGGGTTGATCGCTTGGACCTCGCGTGCGAAGTCTCGCGTGATTCGGAGTGCGTTCGGGTAGAGTAAGGGGGTGGTTTGCAATTTGAGAGTTTTCAGGGGTTTTTATGAGATTATGAGTTTTTGTGAGTTTGGGTGCATCGAGTAGGTCTCGACATTTTATGAACTTTAGTCTTCAGTCGTGTTTCGATTCGACGCGTCGAAGAGGCCCAAATAATCACCTTAGCAAACCCAAGGACTAAACTTAAAATAGCCCATTACCTAACCTAATATAAGCCCAACCCATCTCATTCATTCTCTCTTCTCTCATTCACTGTTCTCTCTCAACTCCACTGCCTCCTCACTGCCGACGACCACCGGAGCTCCGACGTTGACGGTGAAGCTTCCAATCTTCTTCCTCTTGCTCTCAAGTTCACAACCATACCCTTTTCTAAGCTTTTCACTTACAACCCATTCAAAGGTAAGCTTCCCAAGCTTTTAGGTCTAACTAATCTTCTTCCTTTGGCTTAGAAATGGTTTAGATAAGCTCACCCCACCCCTTGCATTTCATTTGTAGAGAGGTTTTTGGTTTGGAAACCATTTCCCCCATTTTTGAGCTCAAAGAGGTTTTTCCCCAAATTTCTCTTGGATTTCTTGAGCTCTTCATCTAAGGCAAGTATATATATGTTTATATTTATGCTTGATATGTTTGTCTCCCTTGATTTGTATGGAAAAATGATGCTTTAGATGTTATTGGTTCATTGGATGCTTTTAGGGTTTGAAAACATGATAATTATGTTGTTAGCCTAATGAAATGGATTTGTTTATTAATGACTTGATTAGATGGATTGGTTGGTTTTTAATGGACTTGTAATATGCATGGTTTGGCTGCATATCAGGTTCAAGAAGGGAGGGAATGGACTTAGACCATTCACTGCAGAAACAGAACCTGCAGTTCTGTTTCCGCAGTGTACGCGGTCGACTGGCCAAGGGCGCGGTCGACCGGCGATACAGGGTCAGGTTCCCCTGGAACCTGACCAAATTACTGTTCATCTTTTTATGTTACAACTGCCGGTCGACCAGCCAGTGGCGCGGTCGATCGGGTGCACATGGGGAAGGTCGACCGGACCCTCTGCGGTCGACCGGGCTCGCAGTGTATGCGGTCGACCGGGTCAACTGTGTTTTTCCTTCTTGGGAGGATTTTCACCCCTTTCTTTGATGACCTTAGGTGGGACTTGGATTACCCTTTTTGTGGACTCACTTGACTTATGTGAAGATGTTTTGAACCGACATCTTTCATGGTTAATCTAGTTGTATCGGTTTACAATCTATCTCAATCTTGAACGGTACGGGACAACGGGATACCCTTCTTTAAATCTATGCACGAAGATTGTCCGTCCGGGTATCGTGAACCCTAACCCCTTCGTTGACTGAGTATGGTTGTACGATGCTTCAAGATTAACAGTAAACTTAGGATTGGATTGTCTATTGCTTTTGATTCAGAAACGTACCGTCTGGTACTATCTACAGGTTCTTTAGCTTCGTTTGCTTTTCTTGGTTTGTGGATGACATGGAAAACTTAGCTGATGGATTAGGACCCCTTTTGATATTTCGTTTGTTAGGAGGCAAGATTGAATGCGCTTGGATCATACACTCTGGTCAAGTCGCCCATGAGCCATTAGATAACCTTGGAGGCAAGACTGGATGCGCTTCGATCATACACTCTGGTCAAGTCGCCCATGAGCCATTGAACCTTGCGGCAAGATTGAATGCGCTTGGGCCATACACTCTGGTCGAGTCGCCCATGAGCCGAGTAGGACATCTGCAGATTGGATTACTATTGGACACCGTTTTCGACCACATCGATGGAATGTCCGGACCAACCACTTTGGCTACCCTGATATTATGTTTGGATCTTCCACTTTGTTATTTTGTCATTGATTCAGATGCTATGCATTTCATATAATCTTTATTATCGTTTACTCTTATTCGTACTGCATATCTTGATGCTTTATATATATATATTGCTTGCCGACTGTTGTGTTGATGATGCTACTCTTGGTGCATAGGTACCGAGCCTTTCTATCCCGAGGGGGAGGAAGCGACGGAAGAAGTTCAGGCAGATCAGCCTGATGACTTCCTAGAGTACAGTACGGACGGCCTTTCATAGCCGTATCGACCTCGTACATGAGAGCCTTCAATTCTAGATTAGCTCCTATTTTGGTTTCATTATCATTTTGATTAGGCCCAAGTTTTGGTGTGGCCTAATGTTGTAATTAATACTTTTGTTAACAGTCTTAAACTTGAATTAGTTAATGTATTCAGTATTTGCTCTTAAACTATACATCTTTAAGATACCACTTGCATTTATGAAGCTTCCGCTCTTTGTAATTTATATTTGAGGAAATGTTTCCACCTCACAGCGGTCTTCGATCCGGATGGGACATGATTGGGGGCCAAGTTGCATTTGTTTAATGTTAAGAAAAATTTTAATTGGCCCTAATCTCACGCATAACCCCGGTTTCACTTTTGGGGGCGTGACACAAAGGATCCTCATTCTTGGTAAATTCTTTTGGACCTCTCTTCCGAAAGCATTCAAATAGTACATTCGGGTTGTCGTCACGGTTATTGATAACGATTTGAGGACCCATGTGTTGAGGTTGCATAGGTTCTTGTCTCCTACCTAACACTTCCCGTAACTGCCTCTGTACTTGTGCTAATTCCTCATGTTTCTTAGCCATCTGTTCTTGCAATCTGGCTTGATTCTCGTTGGCTCTTCTTTGCTGATCCATCATCTTTTCATTTGTTTCCTGTTGCTGTTCCATCATTCTCTGCATAAAGTCCTGAAATGGATTATCTCCTGAGGAGCCTGCTGTATAGGCATTGCTAGTAGAAGGATTGGTGTTGGTGGGGTCCCTGCATGAAGGCATTTTGCTGCAAAACCGCTTGTTAGTACAACAAACATATGATGAAAAACATTCCCATAATCCCCACGCAATACTAATTAACGGAAATTCTAACGGATCCTCTCCACGTCTCTATGTTTCTAATGACTTTTATTTACCCGACATATTTCTCGCTCTGATACCAAGACCTATCACGCCCCCGGACCGAGGCCCTGATAATCAAGTCCATAATCCGGGGAACGTGGCGCGACGGGCCAGAAACTTCCGCCGGCACGCGCTAATTATTTTCCCACAGGATTCCGCGGTGAGGATTCCAAACGATCCATCACAACCAATGTCAGACCCCGACCCAGGTTTAGTATAATTAATATTATTTTAATTGTGATTAGTCACTAAGCGGGATTAGAGGACAATTAGCTCCAGTTTTCAGTTGGATTAGAATTTTGAATAGCTTTTGGGAATTTGGAGAGCGTAGTGTTCGATTTGAACGGGCCCGAGGTGACCCGTGAAACGCGTGTTAGTGTGGAATTCGAGTTATTGGATTTATTTGATTTTTGGAAAATATGGATTTCGACATTTTTGAATTTGTTATTTTGATCCTAGCAACTTTCCTATTTGTTCTGTTTGCATTCGAACCTCAGAAATCGCGTTTTTAGAGAAATAGGACAAAACAGTCCTGTCGCGACCCCGGACCGAGGCCCGGGCCCCGCGACGATGCATGGTGGTGGATGTAAGATGATTAAACCTCCCGCAGGTTCCCGCGGTGAGGGCTCCGATGACACGGGAAACCAACTCACGTGATCAAATAGGCAGAAGCCTGTAGCAAATCACATCATAATAAATCATGACAGAATATGAACATAAATGTCATCGAGACTAAAATATCAGAATGAAGACATAACAAGGCATTCCCATAATAGTTCAAATTACAAAGTTAACAAAGTGTGTTAAGTTGATTACAATCCCAAAATAAGAGGCCAACAAAGGCCAATACAATACCAAAAGTATATAGAAAAGCCCAAAAAGTGATACATCGGAACTCATGACCTGTCCCGACATCTAGATGATGTCGTCGGGTTGCCACTCGCGAGCTAAGGTAGGCTCAACAGCCTCCTCCTGGCACTCCTCCTCAAAGGGATAACCTCCTGCACCTGGTCACCAAAATACAAGTATCAAACATAACGGTTTGGCAGGTAATCAATTTAGGTGAAAGCATGGAAAAACAATATTTAATCGAAAACATATAAAACAATTTATTAAATCAAGAATGAATACTTGACTGAAGAACATTTCAGAATTTATGACAAACTAGCATGAATACATAATATATATATCATGAATCGTAAATCCACAAAGAACCCATCCTTTCTCTATCATTTATAATGAAAAGAGTAAGCACGCACGACAAGCACGATTATACATAATATAACACGACACGATTCCCACAAATACGGGATTCCGGCCGCGGAGCCGGACACGCACGATGTGTAATAAATACACAACTAATTTGCAGATTGTACACATGTTTAAGGACCCCCAGACAGTGGATCAGACTGAAAGGGCAGTCCAAGCTCTGTGGTGTTCACTTTGAATTCAGGAATGCATAAAACACGCGATACAAACACGTCTGAATAAAAGGGGAGATCACTTATCAAAACAAGACACAGCACGGCTAGCAAAACGCATAATATATATATGCTCACAACTTAAGAAGTGATCCCCATTTACTTCTTGAAACAAATCTTAGAACGAGCTTAAAACTTGACTTAAAAGCGAGTACACGATATTACTTGCGGTATTAAACCAACGTTCAAAACACGATAATTTCATCAAGTACATGCTTAGGCTATTCGTTGACCCTTGTGTGATTGGAACTCTATTATTAAAACACAAGGATTGGTGTCCCCGAAATTAGTACATATCTTGGAGTTCCAATTACATGTCAAGTTAAAGTCCTTAATATAGCCTAGTTTTCAAATTTTTAAAGAATATGCAAATGGTTAAAAATCCTCCCAAAAGGGGGAAATTCCAGTTGGCCCGGTCGACCTGGCCCTTGGCCGGTCGACCGCGTACACAGTGAGCCCGGTCGACCTGGAGTTGTAACTTTAAATAGGTGCACAGTGTTTTGGTCAGGTTCCAGGGAACCTGACCCTGAGTCGCCGGCCGACTGCGCCCCTTGGCCAGTCGACCGCGTGAACTGCGGAAACAGAAGTTCCCGCAGTGCATCAGGTCATCCAACTGGGGACTAAACCCAGTGTGCCCGGTCGACCACGCCCCTTGGCCGGTCGACCGCGTGAACTGCGGAAACAGAACCCAGTTCTGATTTCTGCAGTTCAGTGGTCCATCCATTTCTCCCATCCTTTTCTACATTCTTTCCAACCTGATTTGCAATTTGATTCATGAATGAAACAAGCTATCAAGACTCACTATGGCGCATTTATTTCAAACCTAAACAAGCCATTAACATTAAAAACCCATTTCATAATCATTCAATCCCATTCTTCAAAAAGGTAAGGCCTAATTAAAAATGATGAAATCTGAAAGTTTGGAAAGTTAATTAGCATGCTTGTCATTTCTAAAGTAAGATCACAACACGGACATCTAGTAAAACAAAACATCAATACCCAATGACAAATCATATGGAAATATAAAGAGAAATAGTGAAATCCATGAACACACATGCACAACAACCTATAAAGATTACTTGCCTTGGTCAAAAGCTAACAAAACTCTCCTTCAAGCACTCCTACTCAAGAGCCAAGCCAAGAACTACAAAAACCCCATGAAACCCATTCAAAAACTCACCCAAAATGCAACCAAGCAACTCATTTCGAAATGGGTGTTGAAAGTTAGAAAAACATGATCTTTAGGAGTCAAAAGAACTCCATTGAAGAGATGGATACGAGCTCTTACCTAGAGATGCCCAAACAAGATGCAAAGAAGGAAATGGAGAGCTTTCCCAGCAAGAAACTTCAATAAAATGGCATCAATGGAAAACTTGAGGTGAGGGGAAGAAGATGATGGCCGGTCTTGGAATCTCTTGTGGAGATCTCTAGCTCATGCATTCATGAGGAGAAGATGAAGAGAAAAAGAGGGTTTCTCAGCCCTAGGTCAAGAAAAGTGCAGAGATTTGTGGAATGAAGAGAGAAAGAGTGGAAAGGGCTTAAGTGCTTGCAAGTGGGACCCTAAAGAGAGCATTCTTGTTTCAAGGAAAACCTGACCTTGCGGGCCTCGGAAGAAGTCTACGAAGAAGGATAAAACGATCCTTGAAATATCTAGTTTCCGAAAAGTATATTTTTGACATGGTTTTAGGATCTCGAAAATTGTGTCTAGATTTGAGTGTGAAAAGACTATTTTACCCTTTTTGGCCAAAATTTAAGTTTCTGGGCTACAAACACAAACGGGCTAAACACGAAAGTTGTACATAATCATAAAACCATTCAAATGAAATGAAATTCACGATAAACACAAAACCAAACACGATCTTCCCACGCTTGCATGTACACCCAGGCCTTCCTGAGTGTGCCTAATTAACACTAAACGTTCTCGAAACTCCCCAAAGCTATAATCATGACTAAAACTAATCCCATTCTAACCCACGGTAACTAAACCCGATTAAGACTAAGCACTCACTAAGAAAACACTATTGGGTTAATCCTGGGTTGGGGTTTGACATCCTCCACCCCTTAGGATTTTTGGTCCACCAAATAAATCAAACTTTTACCTCTGGTAACAAGTGTGGGTATTTCCTCTGAACTTGATCTCTCAATTCCCATGTGGCTTCCTCTAGTTCATGATTTTCCCAAAGTACCTTGACCCAATGAATTGTCCGATTTCTCAGCTCTTGCTCCTTGGTATCAATGATCTTGATCGGCCTTTCCACATACGAAGCATCCTCTCGAATCTCAAAAGGTTCGTGCGGTAAAATATGAGAAGGACTAGACACATACTTCTTGAGCATGGAAACATGAAATACGTTGTGTACCCCGGAGAGTTCCGGCGGTAGCCAAGCCTATAAGCCACGTCTCCAATTTTGCTCAAAATCTCATACGGACCAATAAATCTCTTTGACAACTTGCCCTTCTGTCCGAACCTCAGGGTCCCTCTGAAGGGTGAAACCTTCAAGAACACTTTGTCCCCCACTTGAAACTGCAATTCTCTTCGGCGAGTGTCTGCATAACTCTTCTGTCTGCTTCGGGCAACTTGCAAGCGTTCCTGAATCAATTTGACCTTGTCACTAGTTTCACCAACTACAGTCGGTCCGTGAAAGCTACGAACACCGACTTCTTCCCAACAAACTAGAGTTCTGCATCTCCTGCCATAGAGAGCCTCGAAAGGTGCCATACCAATGCTGGAATGGTAGCTATTATTGTAAGCGAACTCACAAAGTGGTAAGCACTCATCCCATTGCACTTTGAAATCTAGCACACATGCACGCAACATGTCTTCAAGAGTCTGTATCGTCCGTTCTGACTGACCATCTGTCTGAGGATGATACGCTGTACTGAATTGGAGTTTGGTACCCATGGACTCAAGAAGAGTTTTCCAAAACCTCGAAACAAATCTGCTATCTCTATCTGAAGTGATGGAAACAGGTTGACCATGCTTACTAACAATCTCATCAACAAAAAGTTTTGCAAGCGGTGCCATATGCATCATATTCCCGGTCTTCATCTGAATGAAGTGGCCAGACTTGGTGAGACGATCCACAATAATCCATATTGTGTTTTTCCCCTTCTTAGTACTTGGCAAACCGTAGACGAAATCCATGGTGATGTGCTCCCATTCCCACTCCGAAATCCCTAATGGCTGTAGCAAACCTGGGGGTTTCTGATGCTCTGCTTTGATCAACTGGCAAATTAAGTGTAAGACCCCGACCCGAGTGACCTCGATTACTGTTGTTTTAGTTGCGTGTTAGTGCTAAGTTTGTTTTGTGGATTTGGTTTAGTTGGTTTAGAGTAGCTTGGTAATAGCTTTGGGGATTTGGAGTGCCTTTGGTATTAGTGGGTAGTGGGGCCCTTTGGGGGTCCCTTGTTTATGACTTTGTGTGTGCTTGAGGTTTTATCTTGGTTTTCTTGATTTGTATTTTATCCCGTTTTGTTTATCTCGTTATTGCCTTCAACTTTGATGTTGATCCCGTTCCCGTTCGAAACCCCGAAACTTGACTTTTCTAGCTTCAAGGGCAAAATAGTACTTTTACACCAAATCTGTACCAAATTAGTGTTATTCCCGAAACCCGCGAAACATAAACTTTTTAGAAACTAGATATTTCGACGATCATTTCTTCCTTCTTCGTCGATTTCATCCGAAGTCCCGAAAACCACTATTTCAGCCTTCTAAGTTCTAGTTGGTGGAGCCCACTTGTGTAGCTTATAAAAGAGAGCCATCTCCTTCATTTTCTCTTTTTCCAGCAACTTTCCTTGAGCCTAGGGTTTGCTTAGCTTTCTCCTCTCCTTCTTGCTTCTCCATCATCAAGAGACAACCAAACTTGCACCATCATCTCAAAGGGTTTCATTATCTTCTTTTCCACTTCAAGGGCTCTCCATTAGTACCATTTTTGGAGGAATCTCATCTCTTCAAGACCCTCCTCTAGCTTGTCTTGTTCATTTGGAACACCATTTGGTAAGCTCTCTCCCTAATCTTCTAGATTAGTGTTCTTTTGGTCTTAGAGAAGCCACATTTTCATTATTGAAAGCTCTCTCTTCTCCTTCATTGTTTTGACCCATTTTAGGGTTTGTTTTGGGGGTTTTTGTAGAGCTTGTGTCCTTGACTTGCAAGAGTGCTAGGAGCTGTTTTTCATTGATTTAAAGACTTAAGGCAAGTGGATGATTTGATGCTTTTACATTTGAATGAGTTTTGATGAAATGCATTTATGTTTTCACCTAATGTTTTGAGGTATTAATGACTTGTTTAGACTTGAAATAAATGCTCATTTTAGTTCTTGAAAGCTTGTTTTATTCATATATGAGATTGCTAATCAGGTTTGGATAGATGGTAGGAAAGATTGGAAAAATTAGAGTAACCACTGAACTGCTGTAACAGAACCTGGGTTCTGTTACGCAGTTCACGCGGTCGACCGGCCAAGGGGCGCGGTCGACCGGGGACACTGGAACAGGTCCCCCAGTTAGAAGACCTGCTGCACTGCGGGATCCTCTGTTCCGCAGTTCACGCGGTCGACCGGCCCAGGGCGCAGTCGACCGGCCACACAGAGGTCAGGCTCTCTGGAGCCTGACCAAAACACTATTCACCCATTTAAAGTTACAACTCCCGGTCGACCTGGCCCATGGCCGGTCGACCGAGCCCCTGTGTACGCGGTCGACCGGCCATGGGCCAGGTCGACCGGCCCAACTGGAAACCTGCTGGAAATGGACTTTTTGTCCTCTATGATTAGATGGACTTTAGATGGAACTTAGTGACCCTTTTGCGGACCCATTTGACTTCCTTCGAGGATGGTTGAACCGACATTTCCTCATGGTTAATCCGGTTGTATCGGTACTTAACCTAATTCAATCTTGAACGGTACGGAACGACGGGATATCCTTTCTTTTATCTAAACACGAAATTGGTTTGTTTGGGTATCGCGAATCCGTTTTCCCTTCGATGACTGAGTAGGTGGTAAGGTACTACTAGATTAACATTGTGCTTAGGATCCCATCCCTATTAGGTTTTGTTTAACTAAAATACGATTAGGGTTTGAATACCTAAGGTGCATAAAGAACCCGGAATGTCTCTAAACTCAAGGAGTACCAAGTGATCATCACAATGGACATACGGGGTCCTTATTCACTTGATTTATATCGAATCCCGATACTTGTCCTGAATTTCAAGAAATGTGATTTATCATTCCCGAAAACATTGAATTTGAAACTAGAGCTTTTGCTAGCCCCGACATGCACTCCCCGTTTGAAAATGAAAGTTGTGCTTTTGAGCACCCCGTCCCGCCCGTTTATTTAAGTGCATTATACATGATTTGTACATGTCTTGTTTTACACGATTTGACCTATGAGTCGGCACCACTAAGCTTGGCTTTCCTTGCCGGTTTGATCTACCGACTTGGAGACCCTTTCCCGTCCCGCCAGCTGCAGTTTTGGATCCCGCTACCCAGTTATTACCGTGGTCTTGTCCCGATACCCGGTTCGCTACCGTGGTCCCGTCCCGTATTGTATTATATTATGTATATGTTACTTATGTTGCCTCTCCTCACTTCGGTGACTGAGACAACATCCCGATATGCTCACGTCACTTCGGTGATAGAGGACTTAGCTATGTGTGGTTGCCATCTTGTTTGTTTCCCATTTCCTTGGATACCTCACATGTTTTATATTGCATATGTATTTGAACAAATGTTTCTCTTGTTTTATTAAGCTATTGATTTGACAGGTTTAAATGTTTTACAAGGTATTTTCTTTATCATTATGTCTTTTCACCCGTTTGCCAAACCGTCGTGTTTGACCCTTTGCTTTGGTACTCAGGTCCCGTTGTTGGTATCCCTGAGGAGGAGCTTGAGGAGGCGGTCGGCGAACCGCAACGATTAGTTGAGTGGCACGCTGATGATGTCATTTAGACATTCAGGTGCCGAGTGACGTAACATTTTGGGTTGTGTCTAACCATTCTTTTGGGAAACTTGATACTTTATTCATTGGCCTTTGTTGGCCTCTATTTTTGGGAACAATGTAATTAAACTACTTTGTTGTAAACCTTAACTTTATTTTGGGGTTATAGCTTTAATGATCATTGCTCATTTTGATACTAGTATGAAACATGCGTTAATCTTGTATCTTGGACATGAATGTATGAAATAGATTTGCTACACGCTTCCGTACATAAAAGAAATATTCATGTCGATGTGATATCCTCACCGCGGACACCTGTGGGAAATCGCGTGTACGAGTGGCATCCTTCTAGATGGACTCGTATACGTTTTGGTTTGGGTTTTAATTAATTCATTCATGCAATCAAACACACATTCATTTTTAGTCCCGATCCCGGATTAGGCCCGACGGCCCGGTTCGGGGTCGCAACATTAAGCAACGAGATACAAAAGCTGCTATCTCCCTCTTCATGTTATTCCACCAAAATCTATTCTTCAAGTTCTGATACATCTTCGTGCTACCCGGGTGCATGGAGTATCTTGTGTTGTGGGCTTCAGTCATTATCTCTTCCTTCAGATCATCCACATTCGGTACACACAACCGGTCACGAAAATACAATACTCCATTCACCATCTGGAAATCTGGACGTTCTGCAATGTGATCCACAATCCTTACCAAATCTGAATCTTGCAACTGACTGTCCTTGATCTTCTGGATAAAAGTGGGCTCATACACGGTCATATTGGCTAACATCACACCCAACTCTAGGGTCTGCACTTCTACACCTAGCTCTTCAAACTGTTGAAGAACACTGGCTCCTCTCAAGCTGGCCATGATCCTTGACTTCCTGCTCAACGCATCAGCTACAACATTCACTTTGCCTAGATGGTACTTGATTGGAAAATCATAATCTTTGATGTATTCCATCCATCTCCTCTGTCTCATATTCAGATCCTTCTGCGAGAACAGATATTGCAAACTCCTATGGTCGGAATGAACTTCAAATTTCTCCCTGTAGAGATAGTGTCTCCACATCTTCAAAGCAAATACCATTGCTGCCAATTCCAAGTCATGAGTTGCATAGTTCTTCTCATGATCCTTCAACTGTCTTGAGCCATACGCAATCACCTTGCCATCTTGCATCAACACACAACCTAGTCCTACATTAGAAGCATCTGTAAAAATAATGAATCCACCGCTGCCCGATGGTAATGTGAGGATTGGAGCTGTGGTTAACCTTCTCTTTCACTCTTGAAAACTCATTTCACACTGTTCTATCCACACAAACGGAACATTCTTCCGAGTCAATGTAGTCAATGGTGCTGCAATTGACGAGAAGCCTTGAACAAATCTTCGATAGTAGCCTGCTAACCCCAAGAAACTTCTAATTTCGGTCACACTGCTCGGTCTCTTCCAATCAACAACTGCTTTTATCTTGGCTAGATCCACTGCTAAACCTTCTTTTGAGATGATGTGGCCTAGAAAGGCGACCTGCTCTAACCAGAATTCACATTTACTGAGTTTTGCATACAACTGGCTATCTCTCAAAAGCTGCAATGATGTCCTCAAGTGTTCTTCATGATCCTCTCTACTCTTGGAATACACGAGGACGTCATCAATAAATACTACTGCCGAGTGATCCAAGTACTGTGCAAATACTTTGTTCATGAGAGCCATGAAGACTGCGGGTGCATTGGTCAATCCAAAGGGCATTACTAGAAACACATAATGCCCATACCTCGTTCGAAAAGCCGTTTTCTGCACATCTGAATCTCTGACTCTCAACTGATGGTACCCAGATCTCAGATCTATCTTGAAAAAGTATGCTGCTCCTTACAATTGGTCAAACAATTCATCAATCGTAGGCAAAGGGTACTTGTTCTTGACAGTCACCTGATTCAATTTTCTGTAATCAATACACATCCTCAAGCTTCCATCCTTCTTCTTCACAAATAAAACCGGTGCTCCCCA
Organism: Camphora micrantha; assembly: GCA_003546025.1. Taxonomy (NCBI): domain Eukaryota; kingdom Viridiplantae; phylum Streptophyta; class Magnoliopsida; order Laurales; family Lauraceae; genus Camphora; species Camphora micrantha. The sequence goes on along the minus strand of QPKB01000004.1, from coordinate 46,295,447 downwards.
AGGTGAAACACTTGGCCTAATGAAACCCTTGCTCAACAATTCTTGCAACTTGAAGTTTCAATTCACCCAATTCTGCTGGAGCCATCCTATATGCGATGGAGATCAGAGTTGTCCCTAGAAGACGCTCTATAGTGAACTCAACTTCCCTAATTGGTAGTAATCCCGGGATTTCTTCTGGAAAAACATCTGGAAATTCGCACACAATGGGGATTCTCTCCACCCCTTGGGACTGTTTATTGATGGACCCGATTCTTCCCTCTCTCCCGCTGCCTCCGCCCCGGGTCTTTCGGGGTACGGCGGAGGGGAGGAGAAAAGAGTAAAGGGTATCAACATCTTTCTCTTTTTTTTGTACGGGTATGCCAATTTCACGTTTCTACTTGGAATTTAGAAACGATGCTCCGAAGATCCACCTTCACAAGTAGAAAGGGGAAATGAAACTTTTTCTAGTTTCCCATTGCACACATATTTTAAGAAAAGAGTCAAAAGGTTTTTTTTTATATGTCGTGAAAGGCGATTTGATTTGTTGCCGTAAAAGGCGATTTTGCCGTAAAAGGCGATTTCATTTGTTGCCGTAAAAGGCGATTTACAAATCTTATCCATTATGAAAGACAAGAGTTGTGATTTTTGTCTCTAAAAGAAAAATAAAGTACAATAGAAATCAAGAAAAGGAATCTGACTTCTCATTCGATTGTGGGGACACGTTCAGATCGACGGTCGCGAGTCATGTATGGGCTCCTCCATCGTCCATGCAGATGAGAACACGATGCTTGGATTCTTGGCTTGGCTTTTAACCTCAGATTTTTAAAGGACAAAGACCAAGAGAAGGTCTTATATCCGATAAAAAGCTAAGTAAACGGGCTGAAAAGCCACGTTTTAGCCATGTTGGTAGAAGAAGGGAGGTCCTTGGGGGGGTGGCCCCCCAAGGGTGCTTCAATCACCTTTTGGTGGTCTTTGCAGCAGAGTTGCAGGAGCTCTGGATTTTCCGGGCAATTCTCTGGACTTCTGGTGAATTTCTCTAGCGATTTCTCTGGATTTTTTTCCGGGTCGCTGCTTTTTCCCTTTGGAATGCCCTCCTATTTATAGGCCTTTGGTAGCCATTTAGGAGGGTTTATGAGCATTGAATGCATTAATGCTCACAATGGGAGGAGTTACAAGTTTTAATTTATTTGTTTTGTAACTCCTTTTTCCTTGAATCTGATTGGCCGATGGAGAATAATGAGCTTTTAATTGTCTTTAATCCCCATCATGGGAGGAGTTTCATGGCTTTAATGCCATAAATCCTTTGACTTATAACTCCCATTTGCTTGCTTTTGATTGGGCCGTCCAAAATAATGAGTTAATGACCGCATTAACTTGTCATAAAACGGGTCATTTAACCTCATTAATTGGTCGCCAAGTCACTTGAAGAGTCGCGGGCCGCGCCGCGTCTTTTGGAATTCTTCCTGCGATGATCGCCGGTGGATCCACATGTTGTTTGTTGTCGGATGGCGATGCAATTTCAGACATTGATTAATGTCAACTTGCCGGCAACATCTGTCCTGTCGATTTCACGATCGGGCGGGCGGAAAGTGTGCTTTCTTCGTCGGCCGGTTGGCGA